>CM056842.1:15720366-15881435 GCA_029853015.1 Chelidonichthys spinosus | reverse complement strand
AGAATCTCCAGAGCTCTTTTCGATCAGCAGGGGCAGGAAAGTTGCAGATGACAGACACTTTTGCATCCAGTGGACGCACCTGACCCCCTCCCACGACTCAGCCTAAGTATGTGACTGTCGCTTTACCAAATTCGCACTTTGCCAAATTGATGGTAAGGTTGGCAGCGGGAAGACGTTGGAACAGCTGGCGAATTTGGTCAATATGCTTTGGCCACGACACACTCCAAAGAACCACATCATCTAGGTAGGCATCGCAACCTGGCATACCTGACAGTACAGTATTAATTAACCGCTGGAATGTCGCAGGAGCATTTCGCATTCCAAAGGCCATGACACGATAGGAAAGAAAGTCATCTGGCGTAACAAATGCGGAGATCTCCTTAGCCCTACTCGTAAGCGGTATCAACTGTAGCACTACATCATGCGATGTAGTTGAGAGATCAATCCAAGATGGCCGTGCACACGTCGCTGTTTGTTTTTCTCTCTAACCCTGTGGTGTTTTAAACCTATTTTAAAAAGATCCAAACTGTAACGCCTATTCTGGCCACCTAAACTGCTCATGATCGCCTGCGGGTTGTCTTTTTCAAACACTTTTCCCGCTTTTAAGGACGTCTTTTTTATTAAACACGACTCACTGAGTTCAGTCGGAGGCGCCTGCTTCTTACCCCCTCTGGATTCCTCACCCGTATGGATCCCTTGATGTGGTACCCTCCCTGCTGACCCCCCCGGATATCACCTCGGATCCAGTCAGTGTCGAGGTTCTGCCTGCCGGTATGAGATTGACGGTGTGATTGGACAGTCCAGACAGCCGTCCATGGATCATCGTGTGATGCTGCCCTACACCGACGCTGTCATACACGAGATCCAGAGGATGGTCAACGTAGTTCCTCTCAGCCTTCCTCATTTCACCAACAGGGAGATGCAGCTGGGAGGCTACACAATCCCAAAGGTCAGTTCTATGATTTTATGTCTCATTCCAGACCATGCTGCACCTTTTATGGATTATTAATATGACTCCAACCACCAGGGAGTTACAAAAATCCCCAATCTGACCTCGGCGCTGTACGACAAGAGTGAGTGGGAGACGCCCAACACCTTTAACCCAGGACACTTTCTGAATGCGGAGGGCTTCCTGTTACTTACTTACTTCCTGTAATAATATACCTACTGTTAGATTAGATTAGTTTGTAGCCATTAACAGTGTGTCAAAGAAATGTTCAGTTTGATTTCCTGTCTCAGGTAAAGCGGTTGTGTCCTGGGGAGAGTCTGGCCAAGATTCTTCTTCACCTCCTTCATGCAGCACTACCCAGCACGATAACTATAGTGCTACTAGTACCAATATTGCTACTAGTAGCAGTAGTAGTAATAGTAGTATCCTGGTAGTAGTATGCTCAGTTGAAGGATCCAAACGAAACCGGAAGTCGAGGACGCGCACCCTCTCGTCCTCTCTGCTCGGATTCCTTTCTTTCCCGTGCGCTGTCCCTTTAAAAACACTCGGCGATTTCCGGAGTTGCTCGTCGCTGCTCGTCACCGACCCCTTTCACTGCGGCTCCATCGCCGAGCGGACTGGCCCGCTGCTCTCATCCGAGACCTCCGTTGCAGACCGTCGGATCTATTAGAACCGCTAAACGCCGGCTCCTGCCTGAAAAAGCCTCCAGCCTCCCGTCGAGATGCAGGCGATCAAATGCGTGGTGGTGGGCGACGGGTAAGAAAGCACGCTTTACACCCGAACGGGAGCACCAGCACGTTTCTTTTTTTCCTTCTCCTCATGTGTGATTCGGCGAAGCGTCCACGGATGGATGGATGATGGGGAGGATGCTATGGAGAGAGAGAGAGAGAGAGAGAGAGAGAGAGAGAGAGTGAAAAAAGGGGGCTGGGGCTCACCGATCCGTCGCTGTCCTGCGGTCGGTGCTCCGTAGATTTTCATCCGTGAATCCGTTTTGTGAATGCATTCGGTTTGATCGCGTATCGTGGCCTCCGGCTCATTGTGTGTGTGTGTGACGGTTCTAGGGAGCGGATGCGGGAACACCTACACGCCTCGTAGGCCACTGGAGGCAGGCTGAAGTGCTGATGCACGCTAAGGAATTTGTGGCCCTGTCAGTGGGCAAACAGGCCCCGCTGCCCTCATTCTGCTCACACGGTGCCGTTTCTTACTCCGGAGCCCGTCTAGCTGCATGTGGGGGGACAGTTGCAGCAGGATTGTCTTCGTATTTGTCAAATATAGATTAAGGCCCGGGGGATATGTGTCTGGAAATAACATTTTTATTATGATTTAATTCAGATTGTTGGCACAAAAAAATATGTATGCATGTAATACTAATATATCTGTATATCACAGATGGGTCGTGCAGAATGACATGGCTGGGATTCCTATAAATATCCCACTTAAAAGGAGCATGCCGTGGATTTTAAACATCACATTAGCTTTGTCCAGCCTTAAAAACAACCTGGGTGACGTCATCAACGTGGGTTTGATATGGTGTGGTAAGATATAGGTGTGGGCGGGGTCTAAATGTGGGCTCAGATGTGTGAAACAAGCATTTTTTTGCACAAATATTGTTGTTATTCATGTGTGTGGGGATGGTGTCTGCAGAAGGTACACTGGAAAGTTTATGATTATTACCCCCAAATGTTCAATATATGCCTTTTAAAAAAAAATACATGTGACAGAAGGAAAAGCTCAGCACTGAATTCCAGTTTGAATGTTTTGAATAAGAGATGTTTAGGATGGATTCTGCAGCTGTGCAGCGGTGTTTTGGTGCCACCTGCAAAAGCCAACAGTTTTCTTACTTCTCATTTGACCATCTCCATAGCAACAGCAACCAAGGCTCATGGGAATTGTAGTAAGGAGAACCTTCAAACTGGTGGCCATGAATAGAAACATAGAAATTGAGAGAGGAAACAGGAATTTAGCTCCTCCCATAATAATAATAATAATAATAATAGTATAAAGTGCTGCAGTATGACTTCCGTATAGAGGTTATCTTTCTGAAGCAAAACATAAAGTATCATAAATGTTTGAGATTATTTTCTTCAATAATTCAAAAGGCCAATGGCTAAATCCCATTGGCCTTTTGTCAAGACAACCAGGGAGATGTTGACTTCCTGATTGGCCCACATACATATATGTTATTCCTGCAGCTCTCTATAAATACACAATATCAAGTTGCATTATGGGAACTGTAGTTTTTTTGGTACTCGAAATTGGGATTGAACTGTCGGGATAATCTCGCACCGATTCTGTCCCTTCGTTTTAAAAATCTGTCCCTCATTTAGGGATTGTTATGTCCTCGTCCTCTGTCCTGATCTTCATCCCAACCAGAGGAATCGACTGACCTCAAATCACACACACACACACACACACACACACACACACACATATAAGCGATGTGTGTCACCACCATTCGCTGCATCTGTTGATGCGTGAGCACACAGCCAATACCCATTCCATGATGTCACCACCCTTCTGTCTACCAACCAGGACACAGCCTCCAGTTATGACTAGTGAAGCCAACGCTGGAGTGCCTTAAACCTGCATTCTCTCTGCTGGCCACCAGGGGGCGACTCCTCTCTGGTTGTATAGAAGTCCATGAGAAAGTGACCCTACTTCTCTCTTGATGTATTACCTCAGTAAACACTGTAAACATGAGTTTATGTCTCAATCTCTAGTTGCAAGTCTTCTTCAATCCAGCATGATGTTCATTTAGTACAATATGGTCCATTTAGAGTCCACCAGACCAGGAAGCAGGGGATGCTTTAGGGGGCGGGGCTACCTTGTCATTGACAGCTTGCTACCAATGCAGTTAGCCATAAGATGACTTTAACACTTAGCTGTAAATGATGAAGCTAACTTTGTGAACAGCTTCCCACCAGAAACCAGATGGATCCAGATCCATTAAGGTCGCTGCTCTGCTCCACCCCTTGACCCCATGTCATGTAGTAGAGTGGAGGAGGGGAGGGCTGCTATGTGTTACTGTAAGTAGGAGAGGTAGGGGGTTTGAGTCGGGGTGGGTGGGGGGGGGGGGGGGGGGCATCATAGGGGGCTTCTGTGTCCCTCAGGCAACATGAATGTAGGCCAGTGTCTGTGTGGCAGTAAAACCTTTACACTCTCTAGTACACACTGGAGCTGTGGAGCTGTATTCTGATGTTGTCCTCTTCCTCAGGGCTGTGGGTAAGACCTGTCTGCTGATCAGCTACACCACCAATGCCTTCCCCGGTGAATACATCCCCACCGTGTGAGTAAACCACAAGAGTCTGCCGAGACCGGCAGACCTGCGTTACCATTCAATATACTGCAATATATTTCAATACTGTAAGAGAGGCAATGTGTCCTTGATTCTAATTGGGGAACTCTGTCGTAGTATAAAGAAAAAAACAGCTATACTTTACTAGCTATAAATGTAATACATCTGGATGCATTTACATAGTAGGATTCACTGCAAATGAATGATCATGGCTAATTTATGAAAATGTTGTTTTTAAATACGATCTTTGCATCAAAACTTTGTCTTGGCAGGCATTTAAATTACTGGATTAGTAAAAACAAAACAAATGAAAACAAAAAGCATGAGTTAGTTAGCAAATACCTACTCAAGAAGACTATTAGATACGCTTGAAAGGTCTGGAAAAGCTAGTAAACTGATTGATTTCTTGTGTCAGATTATGTACAAACAGGAAATGAACTACACCACTGCATATATGGTGATATTCCAAAGGACGACTGCACATTGAGATAGATTATATAGTTGGTCAACTTTAAAAAGGATTCTCATGTATCAAGTCTCAAAGTGGGGGGAACGTATATTTAAGTAACGTGGTTACTTCTGGAGCAGAACTCGAATGTTCTGGTCTGACTTCATCTCTCTAAAGGGGGGATTCGGTTCCCTAAACAAAGAGTTTTTCGGAGGTGCAACAAGGTCTACCTACAGTAGGTGTTTACACTCTCTCTAACTGCATCTTTACTCCGTGTGGTATCCGCCTCCCTGCAGCTTTGACAACTACTCCGCCAATGTGATGGTGGATGGGAAACCAGTGAATCTGGGCCTTTGGGATACGGCAGGACAGGAGGACTACGATAGGCTCAGACCACTGTCTTACCCACAGACGGTATTCAAACGCCTTCCTCCCAACCGCGCACACACACACACACACACACACACACACATTCACATCTCTATCTGAAGCATTTAAAGGGTAGGTTTACAACACGTATAGACTCAAACAATAGTAAATAATAGAAATATGAATAAGTAATAATAGCAGCAGTGACTACAACCACTGAGAGGAGACAAAGCACAAAGACTTCTGGGAAAAAGAGGAAGTCCCCCGGCAGTCTAAGCCTATAGCAGCTTCACTAAGGGCTGGTCCGAGACAGGCCTGAGCCAGCCCTAAGTGTATCAAGACAACCTCCCTGGTTCCGTTGCTAAAACTGGAAACAGCCAACTGGAAAAAAAACAAACAAATCTGGAAAACATAACACACACACACACACACAAAGACACACACACACACACATCCATCTCAACTAGCCGTCTCTCTGATTCTCTCCCAGGATGTGTTCTTGATATGCTTCTCCCTGGTCAGTCCGGCCTCCTTTGAGAACGTCCGAGCTAAGGTCAGTACGCTGACCTGCCTCCCCTTCACCCCCCCTTCCAATGCCGAGTCTGACCACTAGAGGCACATCTCTTGCTCCGCCTGGCTTACCACTAGGCTTGTTCAGACCTCGTCTTAGAACAGTCCGAGCGACGTGTTGTAAGGTGAGGTCTGAACGAGTCCCAACACTCTGCAGAGGGAGCGTGACGGTCCGCTGTGGTTTCGTCTGCTGAGGGTCATGAGACGCTCTCATATGAAACCACGCTGTTTTTCTGCAGGTCCGGCCTCCCTCTGTAGAGTTTTTTTTTATCATCATGTGATGCGACTGGAGGAGGCCCCTGCCTCAGGATGTTTTTATATACATACAACTATACTTCCATTCATGCAGCGCTACGGGAAAAAAACCCTTCTCCGAGCTCTGTTGGATGTCATGGGGGGTAAAAGGAGCTCAACTCTCTGCTTCCATATCTGCTAACTGTTTCTCTCTTTCTCCTCTCACTCACTTTGCCCTTTTGTATATGCAAATGTGTGTGTGTGTGGTGCACTAGTGGTACCCCGAGGTGAGACACCACTGCCCCAACACGCCCATCATCCTGGTGGGCACCAAGCTGGATCTGCGAGATGACAAGGACACCATCGAGAGGCTGCGAGACAAGAAGCTGTCCCCCATCACCTACCCGCAGGGCCTCGCCATGGCGAGGGAGATCGGTGAGGAGGCGTTCTGTGCGGAGATATGTGTTCACGCTGCAAATGATGGGTGACGTATACGAGCCTCCAGTCCAAACATAGGGAGATCTTACAGTCAGGTCGGCTGTAGTCCCTGGGAAATATGGTATAGGCTCCCATAATAAAGAATCAATATGGAATACTATTACCACGTTAATGAATTAAGTTTATGGCTGTGTTACTCACATTAAATATAGTGTTTTCATTGATTTGCAATGCATGATGGTACACACTGTTGGACACAACGTTGGAATGTGGTTTTCAGACACAATTGCCTGTTTATTCCTATTTAAATGCATCAATAATCACTTTTAAACCAGATGCAATGATTTACATTATCTGTCACAATTACCCAGGTGAAATTAATTCATGCATAACATTAGTTTGGAGCTATAAAAGACAAGACATTTGCAAAATGATTCCAACTTTATGCTGAAACCCTGTATTTTCATGGATTTCATGGCCTCTAGTTGGTTTAGGAACATAGATGATAGATGGATAGAAGTCTCTATTCCGCAGCTACAATCAACATTAAATAAATAAATATAAATATAAAATCTGCGTACTTACCTCCCCTCATTGGCTGTTTGGTTAAAGGATCCGTCCGAAGCATACTGAGGCTGTCAGGTTGACAAGAAGTCCTTTTTTCCCACGCTTCCTCAGGGGCCGTGAAGTACCTGGAGTGCTCCGCGCTGACCCAGCGAGGCCTGAAGACGGTATTCGACGAGGCCATCCGAGCCGTGCTCTGCCCTCCGCCCGTGAAGAAGAGGGGGAAGAGGTGCACCGTGTTCTGAGGAAGGAGGAACGCCCGCTGAAACACGACACTTACATCACCATGAACAACAACCACTACTTCTCTGAGAGGATGAGAGAGAAAACTAGCGAGAGTGAGTGTGCACTGCTGAGATTGCTTTCTTTATATTGATGTTTTTTCAAAGCGATATTGGTACCAAGGCCGATATTGAATCCAGTTTTTTTACCATTACTGACTAGGCTCATGGGTCGTCTGTGAAAAGACATCGACTGTCCACCTCCTTTGTACTCATTGAACCACATCAAGTTGCCACTGAGGGCTGATTAAAAAGGTTTCTATTTACTCGTCCACATACTGCAACATCTCTTGTGTTTTCAGCCACGCTTGCTTGAATTAATGCAGTGTCGACTCGGTAGAAAGTGAACTATGAGAAAAACGCCCTCAGGTCTGAAGTTACCCTCAGCTCCTGGTCTAAGATCAGCACTTGGCATGCACACACACACACAAATCGACAAACTGCCTGCATTCACAAAAAGTTCACAAACAGAGCACGGCCTCTTCAATGTACATAATGCTTTTTTTTAAAGTTAAATTTAAATTCTGGTTTATTACAACCTTATTTTTGTAGTTTTAGCCCTCATTCTAATCAGTAATAACGTCGTAGATGAGATTAAGGAGTCAAGAAACACAAGAAAGTGCTTAAATGCAACTGCCGCAGTTGAAATGGGCCCTAAATCGACTTTAAAGAGGACCTATTGTTCTTTTCCACTTTGTTAGTTTTCCTTTAGTGCGTTCTTTAATGTAGTTTTTTTTGCTTGTGTCAAAGTCTAGTCTAAATTACTCTCCCCCACAGAAACTCAGATTCAGTCTCCATTCAAATCGGACATTTTTCCTCTGTTAAGTGGTGATGTCACCAAGTAATTAGCATAATATCTCCCCAGCCGCCCTCAAAGAACGTGAGTAGGAGAGGAGTGTAACTGTCCTCCGTATGGGCCTCTAGAGGAAGAGGAGGAGGCTAAAATTAATCTTTTTTGCCATCAAATCAAATTCCTCCCAGCGTTAAGTCCCGCCTCTCTTTCCTACAAAGCCACCATACGAAGATAAGACACTCTGGAGTAGTTCAGCTCCACTTTTGCTTATTTTAGTTTTGTGCCAAACAACATCGAGTCTTTTACTGCTCGGGATTTTAACCCTTTGGAATATTTCCGCAATCATTTGAATGCATAACATAATTGATACTGATCTGAATGATGATCAAAACTATGAGCATGTTACCTCTGAAAGGGATTACATGGAAGAGACCTAGCAGTCGGAAAAAAAATACTTTTAACTCCAGTGTCCCTGAACTCATCACACGTTTTTTGAGGCTTGAAACCTTCAGCTAATCCTCAATCCTATAAATTCATAAAGGGATAATAATCCTATAAATCATTCTGACATTGTTGAATAGTTAGTTTGACAAAATAAATCACACAAGTTCCACTTACTTGGTTCTCCCGGAGCTTTCAGACGAGTTTTAGCTGTTAATACAAGAATTGATTAATATGGTTGAAGGCTCTGGGAAATAAAAAACACCGAATTCAGATCTTTTTGTCAAATTACCTTTTTTTTGTGTTTTTTACTTACAGAAACATTTTGCGATTATTTATTTTTTTTTTTTTGGCGATCCATTTATGGTGGAAAAAAAAGATCACGATTGTGTTCTCGTTTTTGACCAAACATCTGATCTTAGTCAAGTGTCTTTGGGTAATTTCATTGAACTGTGAACATGTGACAGACGAGCATGCCAAACATGGGGGCTGTACAACCTCGCTGCCTGAGATCTGCCTCTGGGGGCGGAGGAGCTTGCATGGGTCTTAAAATATTCTGTCTTAATTTATCCCATCGTGTAGTTTGTCTCTGTCCCTGTGTGTGTGTGTGTGTGTGTGTGTGTGTGTGTATGGACGCTGGTGTGTGTGTGTGTGTGTGTGTATGAATGCTGGTGTGTGTGTGTGTGTGTGTGTGTGTGTGAGCGTGTGTTGGTATCAGTGAGACAGGCTTTGTTTCACATTTGGAGGGTAGTGCATAAAAGACAGTATTGTTTTGAGCCAAGTTTTTTAGTGTCCCGTTTTTGGTACTATTTCATATTGTATTGTAGTAATACACGAGACTTTTCAACAATCTGTGGACATAAAGAAAGAAAAAAAATATGGGATATTAACGACATCTAGTGATGTACAGAATAATCCTTAGAAAAGGAATGCGTTATGAATATCTATCTACATGTACCTGGATATTTAGCTCTTGAAACTAAAAACAATTCAAACTAAAGGGATTATAGTCGCTTGTGTTGAAGTTAGAAGTGTTGCTAACAGTGTACAATAAAAGGGGGCAGATGGCGCCTTTTTATGAAATGCATTTCTGTATGGTTTACAGGTCTGCAGTGTGTCTGTCTCCCTCGTGTGGCGAGACGCAGCACTGCGGTCCCCTGCTCCGTCACGCTAGTCTTTGGTTGGCATAGCAACTGTGTGGTTGAATCATGTCGTGTGGTCCTGCCTAGCTAAGGTGTTGAAATGTAGACGAGAAAAAAAAAAGCAGCGAAAAAACATTCTAATCTACTATTGCATGGAAGTTCTCTGGTTATTTGACCCACTGTAATTCTTAGGAGAGGTTGTATAATGAAATGCATTGGCCATGTACGTATGTAATGTAAGATGACTTGTATACTTGTTCCAACTTTGTTTGTCTTATTTTTTATTACTTCACATGTCTGTGTGGTGAAATATTTCAATTTTTTGTATACTAAATACAAATGTATATGTAAGGTACTCTGGATCCTGTCTTGTCTCTTCTTAGGCATTCACACATTAACATGATATTTGGAATTAAGAACCTTTGCTGCTTTTTTCGATGTATAAAATGAAGACATAACCCGGGATTAAAGGAAACCGTAACAGACTTCATAATATCAGTTAATTGATTGAGCTGGAAAAGAATCATTAGCTGCTGCCATCTAGTCCAAAATATCTGCATGTCTGCCTCAGAATGAAAACAAAGCAATACAGACAACGGAATTATTAGAGAAAAGTGACCCCTTTAATATGTTGACATTTTTGGGGGTCCCAGCCAGGTTAAAATACATTGCCATACACAAAATACTGGCAGTTATATTTTGGCTTATATTAGACTAGTGGCAGTTAAAGCAACACTAAAGAGTTTTTAGTGCCTTAAAGGGATAGTGTGGAATTTTGGACATAAGACCTATTTTCCAAGTGAGCCGGTGTGTTCGAGACGTCTGGAGAAGTTTTCAAGAAATTTCATTCAGTTCTTCTCGTTGCAGAGTTCGCTTATGCTATGGCTAGTGCAAGTCAATGGTTCTTAGCTAGCCGATGAGGCGAAGGAAAGAAAACGGGAGCATGACAAATAAAGAGCTTGTACGAGAGTGAACATCGGACCAGCTCACACTCGTTGGTGAGACCTGAAGGAGGCTACAAAATGCAGGACGGATGGTGACTCGGCTTTGTTGCTGCTGGACTTGTAAGTAATACAGGTAATCATTTTTTTTCCAACAGTGTGCATCTGTGTACGATACATTGCTGATTATTTTATTGGCTCATGTTAGCTAAGTCGGTAGCTATTGTGCTAATATATATGTAACTATCGCTATGGCTCATGTTAGCTAATCTTAGCGAAGGCGTTAACTATTGTGCTAACATATAATGTATGTAACTATACTCTACCTTGTCACCGGACATCGTTCAAATCGTTCATCGTTTCCAGAGCCGGTTCTGCATACAAACAAATAACGTGCGTGTGACGGTAGGCTAAATTATTTAGGGCAGTAATGGACAACTCCACTTCCAACCTATAGGGGGACCGAAGAGGAAAACTTCTTAAGTGTTGCTTTTAAGTTTTGGGCCATATAAATAAAATTTAAAAAACCCTGGTTTTGTTCATCCACACTACAGCCAAACCGTAGCCGCCCCTGGTGACATCACAGTATAAAGCAGTGAGGACGATGACACAGGAAGTAGAAAGAAGGGCGGTGTGCAGAGACGAGGCTCGCTCAACAGGCCAGGAAGCCTCCGTCCACCGGCAGAATAACTCCATGAGTCATGCTGCTCTTATCACTCAGCAGGAATAAGATGGTGTTCACCACGTCCTCCACCTCTGCGCACACACACACTCACACACACACACACACACACACAAGATAACACATTTATCAATACTCCATAATTCCAGTTATAGTCAGGGTCATGGTTAGATTACATTGAACTGCAGAACGATGGCTATTGTGGTGCTAAGGTAGCAGCTAGGTGGCTAACGCTAACAAGCTGTGGCAAGTTTCAAGGCACTTCAGCTGCGACTTCACTTCTCAGAACTGGAACCAGATGGACTGGTGAAAGGCAAGCCTTTCACTAAGTGCATGCTGGGTAATGTTGGGATCGATATGTGTATACAGGCGGTCTGACCTGCGAAGCGGCCCAGGGGGATGCGGGACAACATGGGTTGGGCTTTTTCCGGGTTGCTCCAGCCCAGACGACCTCTTTCAGTCATCACCACGGTGGGGTTCACGCTGTTCACGCGGATCTGATCAGAACACATAAAGCTACAGTTGGTCACTTTAATGGAAATGTATAAAACTATGTCTGTATCCCGGCAGTAGAAACTGAGACAGATAATCTGTGAAAATGACCCAGTTCCTCTTCTTCCTCTTACTCCCTTCATGACATTTGAATGATTCCACAGTGCCAGAAGTTGTTGCTCTGCTGTGTAAGTGTGAGGGTTCACCTGATGGGGTCCCAGCTCCAGAGCCATCACTTTAGTCAGCATGTCCAGAGCTCCTTTAGTGGCACCTGAACAATGACAGGAGCTTAACTGTCACCAGGGTGAAATCATGTGACCCTCCCCTTGGACTGAAGGTGGAGGTTAGCAGCAGTAGGGTGGATGTCGGTGTAACTCACAGTAGACGGCGTGGTCTCGGAGGGCAGACTGTGAGGCCTGGCTGGACACATTCACGATGGAGCCTCCTGATCCTCTGGCCTTCATACCACGGGCCACTATCTGATCACAGACACGGAGCTCACAGACACAGAGCTCACAGACACAGAGATCACAGACACAGCATGGTGTATGTATGAACCATTCTCTTACCTGGGAGACTTGCAGCACAGCTTTCACATTCACATTGAATAAACTGGAGATGAAATCACATGATATAAATGTTTATTTGGATTCTTATGTTAATCTTCAAAGTTATATTTTTGGTCTTACTGGTCAAACTTGTCGGGCGTGACCTCCAGAAATGGCTGCAGGTTGCAACAGGCGGCGTTATTCACCAGCAGGTCGATGGCGCCGAGGTCCTGCAGGACGCCCTCCGTGGCCCCCCAGTCTGCCAAGTCCACACACACCGGGGTGATGGACGCACACTGTGAGAGGAAACACAACGGTGTGGTTCAAAGAAATTCTGAGAAAAAAGTTCCAAATTTACAGGTTTATTAAGAGCACGGACGGCATCAGTCCCAGGACCATCAGGCACCACCTATAAAATCTACAAATGCTGCCCACTTCTCCTGAAGAGGCTCTCAAAGCTCCTACGGACACTGTGAAAGAAGAAGCTGGAACCCAGCTCAATTCCAAATGACAGCTTCCCTCACCAGCTGATCCGAAAGGCATTGGATCACTACCAAATTCCATCAGAGGAAGTTGAGTCCATCTATCCAGGGCACACAGTGTCGCTATCTGTTCCTGAGCACTAGGAACAGATAGCGACATGGTCACGCCTGCAGTTTAAACCGGAAAAGTCAAGGAGCCTCTGTATCTTGAAGGGGAAGCTAACGGGCAACACCTTCAGCATCCAAGGCGCAGAGATCCCCACAATCCAAGACAAAAGGATCTGATGCCTTGGAAAGCAGTACGACCGCTCCCTAAACGACAGCAACAATTTAGCTAGCACCAAAGCCCAGCTGAACACCTGGCTCGAGGCAGTCGAACACAGCCAACTGCTCAGGAGGTTTAAAGTCTGGTGCTTCCAGTATGGCATCATACCCCCGCTGCAATGGCCCTTCCTACTCTATGAATTTCCCATGCCCCAAGTAGAAGGAATGGAAAGACTGTGCAGCAAGTTCTTGCGGAAATGGCTTGATGTCCCCCCATCATTCAGCACAGTCAACCTGTACAGCAAGACCTCCAAACTTCCTCTGCCAGTCTCATCGGTGGTGGAGGAGTTTAAAGCCACTAAGGCAAGGGCAGTTAATATACTCCTTTTGTCTGAGGATGGGGAAGTAAGACACACAAGCAAGACCATCAAATGCGGCAGAAAGTGGAAGCCCCAACAAGCTGTAAGGGAAGCAGAATCTCACTGGAAACAGCAGGAAATCATGGGCGTGGTATGTAAGGGACGACTGGGCCTGGGTCACTACAGCGAGAAGAGGTGGAACAGAGCTGATGCCACAGCCAGAATTGGTCTTGTGGTGCAGAGAGTCTGAGAGTCCAAAGGCATTGGCAGAAGGGCGGTATAGATGGAGCATGACAAGGTCCTTGCAGAATTCCCTAATTGGGTGGAACAGCAGCGAGTCAAGGCCAACAACATGCAAGCCCAACCGTCCCAAGCCATAACCTTTGTGAGGGAAGCAGACAAGACTTGCAAGACCAGCACCATGGCCCAGATCTGGCCCTTTACCCTGCAAGGAGCCTTAGACTGGGAGTTGAGTGTGGACCTGAAGAGGAAACTTGTCTTCCCACAGGATGTGGCAGTGACCTCCCTTTGACCAGATATGTCTTGCTATCCAGGAGCATGAAAACAATCATTGTTGCTGAGCTCACGGTACCCTGGGAAGAGAGGCCGGCCACATCCCACCAACTGAAGAAAGCCAAATACCAGGACCTAGTCGACGAAGCTGTGTTAAAGGGGTGGCATGCAACCAGCTCCTTCCTGCAGAGGGTGGGGCTGGAACCCAAACAGCTGAAGAAAGCCACCAGGGACAAAGCCACAGCAGCCGAGTCCAGCTCAAGATGGCTGTGGTTGAAGAGAGCCCACAGTTGGAACCCTTCTGCAGGTGAAGGCTAGTCAGTCTTTGCTGACCCACTCAGGCGAGGTGTTCAGGTTAAGGGGTGAAACACCTGAGATCCCTGCTGAGGATGCGGATGGGTTCCAACAATGTGGATGCTCAAAGGAATTCCATCTTAGAAGAAGATCTGCATCACCTTAGTTAGCGTAGTTCCTAGTTGTAGCTCGTGGTAAAGCATCTTTGATGTTTATGTCACCCAGTCATATAGTTACAAGAAACAAATAACTCACTTGCTGTGTATGATGATTCCATATTGCTCTGTCTGTGGGTACTTATTTATGAATGTTTTTTTATTATTTTTAAAATCGCCTTGTTTACATATAAAAACACAACTGTTGCAACATTCGGAGTAACCTAATGTGTTTATAAGGTCATTAAAATAAATGAGAATAAATATAAAAGACACACAACGCTCCAGAGTAGTACCTCCTGCAGCAGACTGTCCAGGTCGGCCTGCGTCCGTGTGACCGCTGTGACCTTTGCCCCGCAGCGTGCCAGAGCCAGAGCCGTGGCCCTGCCGATCCCTGAGACACAAAACATCCATAAGCACAAAGACTTATTACAGAGTGGAGCTGCTGCTGTTGGGACTCATCCCTTCCTCAGACTGAAAAAAGGCTGTTATTCTATGCATTTCTCTCAGTGTGTTTGGGACCGACGACACAGAGCGGACCGCTTATAAATGATAAATGACCTCATCATTGCCAGTTCTACCAAGCCTTTACGTGTGTTTGTGTTTCCTGCGGGGCATAAAGGATGTAATTTCTAAAGTAGGTGTGAGTGTTTGCACAAAGAACCATCTCATCCTGTCTTGTGTGTGTGTGTTTGTGTGTGTGTGTGTGTGTGTGTGTGTGTCTACCTTTTCCTGCTCCGGTGACTAGAGCTCGTTTTCCTGTAAATGAAATGTCCATGATCGATCAGGTCCGTCTGTCGGGATCAGCTGCTGCAGATCGATATGACAACAAGACAAGACAGTTAATAACAGAGCGAGGAGAAGCAATCAGTGACGTGACTTGTTCACATCCAGTCAGGAAGTGATTGAGCTGAACTTTAAAAACTAAACTATGCTGCAACATCACCCCTGAATCTGCCTCACGTTCTCTGCGTCCAAATAGCGGATCCGGTGTGGTTTCTGGTCTCCGGGCTGCAGGAAGCAGGGTCTCCTGAAGGGATGAGCGGTTCGATCCAAATATCGTTACCAAGGTCAGTATTGGTATTGGATCGATACTAGCGTGATGAGATTGATATTTTTGTTGCCGTTTCTCTTCTATAAGTTCAGCAAATCACCGGGATTTCTTCAGAGTTTGTGTGAGCGCAGCGCAACAAATATTGCAATAACCCATGCAATCTCTGGATCAACTCCTCTGCCTCCAACCACAGGAAACTCCTCTCCATGTTCTCCTCCCTCCTCACGCCTCCTTCCTCCCTCACTGCCGATGACTTTGCAACTTACTTTGCCAAGAAAGTACATGACATCAGCTCCTCATTCACACCTATTCCCTCCCAGAAGACATCTCCCCCAACTCTCAACTCGGATGGTCTTACCAGCTTTAGCTCCCTCACCTCTGAAGACGTTCACGCACTTGTTACATCTAACCGCGCCACCACCTGCTCCCTTGACCCGATTCCCTCCTCTCTCCTCCAGGACATCTCACACAACATCTTGCCATTCCTCACCACCCTGATCAACTCCTCCCTCACCTCAGGTGTCATCCCAGCGGCTTTTAAGACAGCTACCGTGAAGCCCCTCTTTAAAAACCCACCCTAGACGCTACTGACATCCAAAGCTACAGACCTGTATCTCTTCTTTCATTCCTCTCTAAAACCTTGGAACGTGCTGCCTACAACCAACTGTCATCCTATCTCTCGCAGAACAACCTCCTAGACCCTAATCAATCATTATTCAGGACTGCTCACTCCACTGAGACGGCCCTCCTCACAGTGACCGAGTCCCTGCGAGACGCCAGAGCCTCATCCCACTCCTCCATTCTCATTCTCCTCGACCTATCTGCTGCATTCGACACAGTCAACCACCAAGTCCTCCTCTCCACCCTGGCTGAACTTGGCATAACTGACTCTGCTCTCACCTGGTTTACATCATACCTGACAAATCGCACCTTTCAGGTCACATGGAATGGCTCTATGTCCAAAACCTGTTCTCTGGACACGGGTGTCCCTCAAGGCTCAGTATTAGGACCACTTACAGACCATTATAGTCGCTTGTGTTGAAGTTAGAAGTGTTGCTAACAGTGTACAATAAAAGGGGGCAGATGGCACCTTTTTATGAAATGCATTTCTGTATGGTTTACAGGTCTGCAGTGTGTCTGTCTCCCTCGTGTGGCGAGACGCAGCACTGCGGTCCCCTGCTCCTTCACGCAAGTCTTTGGTTGGCATAGCAACTGTGTGGTTGAATCATGTCTTGTGGTCCTGCCTAGCTAAGGTGTTGAAATGTAGACGAGAAAAAAAAACGCAGCGAAAAAACATTCTAATCTACTATTGCATGGAAGTTCTCTGGTTATTTGACCCACTGTAATTCTTAGGAGAGGTTGTATAATGAAATGCATTGGCCATGTACGTATGTAATGTAAGATGACTTGTATACTTGTTCCAACTTTGTTTGTGTTATTTTTTATTGCTTCACATGTCTGTGTGGTGAAATATTTCAATTTTTTGTATACTAAATACAAATGTATATGTAAGGTACTCTGCATCCTGTCTCGTCTCGTCTTAGGCATGCACACATTAACATGATAGATCTAGAAAAGAATCATTAACTGCTGCCATCTAGTCCAAAATATCTGTATCTCTGCCTCAGAATGAAAGATGTTCAGCTAAAACAAAACAATACAGACAAGGGAATTATTAGAGAAAAGTGACCCCTTTAATATGTTGACATTTTTGGGGGTCCTGGCCAGGTTAAGATACATTGCAATACACAAAATGATCAAAACGGCAATTATATTTCGGCTTATATTAGACTAGTGGCAGTTAAAAGAAATAAAAACCATAGCAGCCTCTGGTGACATCACAGTATAAAGCAGTAGTAGAAGTACACAGGAAGTAGAAGGAAGGGCGGTGTGCAGAGAAGAGGCTCGCTCAACAGGCCAGGAAGCCTCCGTCCACCGGCAGAATGACTCCATGAGTCATGCTGCTCTTATCGCTCAGCAGGAATAAGATGGTGTTCACCACGTCCTCCACCTCTGCGCACACACACACACACACACACACTTATCAATACTCCATAATCCCATTTATAGCCAGGATCATGGTTAGATTACATTGAACTGCAGAACGATGGCTATCGTGGTGCTAAGGTAGCAGCTAGGTGGCTAACGCTAACAAGCTGTGGCAAGTTTTAAGGCACTTCAGCTGCGGCTTCACTTCTCAGAATTTAACCATGCTGGGTAATGGTGGGATGTGTATACCTGCGAAGTGGCCCAGGGGGATGCGGGACAACATGGGTTGGGCTTTTTCCGGGTTGCTCCATCCCAGACGACCCATATTAGTCATCACCACGGTGGGGTTCACGCTGTTCACGCGGATCTGATCAGGACAAGAATGATGGAAATTAATAAAACTTTCTCTATATCCCCAGTAGAACCTGAGAAAGATAATCTGTGAAAATGACCCATTTCCTCTTCTTCCTCTTACTCCCTTCATGACATTTGAACGATTCCACAGTGCCAGAAGTTGTTGCTCTGCTGTGTAAGTGTGAGGAGTCACCTGATGGGGTCCCAGCTCCAGAGCCATCACTTTAGTCAGCATGTCCAGAGCTCCTTTAGTGGCACCTGAACGATGACAGGAGCTTAATTGTCACCAGGGTGAAAACATGTAACCCTCACCTTGGATGCAAATGTAGAAATGAGTGCCGGTGGAGGTTAGCAGCAGTAGGGTGGATGTCGGTGTAACTCACAGTAGATGGCGTGGTCTCGGAGGGCACACTGTGAGGCCTTGCTGGACACGTTCACAATGGAGCCTCCTGATCCTCTGGCCTCCATACCACGGGCCACTATCTGATCACAGACACAGAGCTCACAGACACAGAGCTCACAGACACAGCCTGGTGTATGTAGGACATGCATGAACTGTTCTCTTACCTGGGAGACTTGCAGCACAGCTTTCACATTCACATTGAATAAACTGGAGATGAAATCACATGATAGGAATGTTTATTCGGACTCTTATGTTAATCTTCAAAGTATGTTATTTTTTGGTCTTACTGGTTAAACTTGTCGGGCGTGACCTCCAGAAACGGCTGCAGGTTGTAACAGGCGGCGTTATTCACCAGCAGGTCGATGGGGCCGAGGTCCCGCAGGGCGCTCTCTGTGGCCCCCCAGTCTGCCAAGTCCACACACACCGGGGTGATGGACGCACACTGTGAGAGGAAACACAGCGGCGTGGTTCAAATAAATTCAGAGAAAAAAGTCCCAAATTTACAGGTTTTTTAAGAGCACGGACAGCATCAGTCCCAGGACCATCTGGCACCACCTATAAAATCTACAAATGCTGCCCACTTCTCCTGAAGAGGCTCTCAAAGCTCTTACGGACACTGTGAAAGAAGAAGCTGGAACCCAGGCTCTGGACAGAGGGCTGGTTTGTGCCAAAAGAGCTCAATTCTACAAGACTCGACCAGTGCCGGGAGATTTCCCTTCTTGATGTAGAAGGGAAAATCTTCTGGTCCATCATCGCCAAAAGGCTAACAGCACACCCGCTTGCCAATGAGTTCATCAATCCCAGTGTCCAAAAAGGAGAAGTGCCAGGATATTGTGGCTGCATCAAGGAAGCCAAGAGAAATAACAACACACTCGCTGTCATTTGGCTAGATGTTGCCAAAGCCTATCCAAGCATCCCTCACCAGCTGATCCGAAAGGCATTGGATCACAACCAAGTTCCATCAGAGGTAGTTGAGCTTGTAATGGCACACATGGATGCATTGCAGATGAGGTTCACCATGGGAAGCGTCATCACCAAATGGCAAAGGCTTGAGAAGGGCATCATGGCAGGATGAACAATGTCCGTGGCCCTGTTCAAAGCAGCTATGAATCTGTTGCTAACAACAGGAGTGATGCAGTGTAGAGGCATGAAAGCAGACAACGGCACAAGACACCCCGCCTGTCGGGCTTTTACGGACGACGTGACTGTAATGACTCCATCTATCCAGGGCACCCAGTGGACCCTGAGCGCACTGGAAAAGATGGCGACATGGTCACGCCTGCAGTTTAAACCGGAAAAGTCAAGGAGCCTCTGTATCTTGAAGGGGAAGCTAACGGGCAACACCTTCAGCATCCAAGGTGCAGAGATCCCCACAATCCAAGACCAAAGGATCTGATGCCTTGGAAAGCAGCACGACAGCTCCCTAAATGACAGCAACAATTTAGCTAGCACCAAAGCCCAGCTGAACACCTGGCTTGAGGCAGTCGAACACAGCCAACTGCTCAGGAAGTTTAAAGTCTGGTGGTTCTAGTATGGCATCATACCCCCGCTGTAATGGCCCTTCCTACTCTACGAATTTCCCATGCCCCAAGTAGAAGGAATGGAAAGACTGCAGCAAGTTCTTGCGGAAATGGCTTGGAGTCCCCCCATCATTCAATACAATCAACCTGTACAGTAAGACCTCCAAGCTTCCTCTGCCAGTCTCATTGGTGGTGGAGGAGTTTAAAGCCACCAAGGCAAGGGCAGTTAATAAACTCCTTTTGTCTGAGGATGGGAAAGTAAGACACACAAGCAAGACCATCAAATGTGGCAGAAAGTGGAAGCCCCAACAAGCCGTAAGGGAAGCAGAATCTCACCGGAAACACCAGGAAATCATGGGCGTGGTATGTAAGGGACGACTGGGCCTGGGTCACTACAGCGAGAAGAGGTGGAACAGAGCTGATGCCAGAGCCAGAATTGGTCTTGTGGTGCAGAGAGTCTGAGAGTCCAAAGGCATTGGCAGAAGGGCGGTATAGATGGAGGCATGACAAGGTCCTTGCAGAATTCCCTAATTGGGTGGAACAGCAGCGAGTCAAGGCCAACAACATGCAAGCCCAACCATCCCAAGCCATAACCTTTGTGAGGGAAGCAGAAAAGACTCGCAAGACCAGAACCATGGCCCAGATCTGACCCTTTACCCTGCAAGGAGCCTCAGACTGGGAGTTGAGTGTGGACCTGAAGAGGAAACTTGTCTTCCCAAGTTTAGAGCAGAGTCAGAATACCAGGATCTAGTCGACGAAGCTGTGTTAAAGGGGTGGCATGCAACCAGCTACCCCATTGAAGTTGGCTGCCGCGGGTTCCCAGCAAAATCGGTGAGCTACTTCCTGCAGAGGGTGGGGCTGGAACCCAAACAGCTGAAGAAAGCCACCAGGGAAATAGCCACAGCAGCCGAGTCCAGCTCAAGATGGCTGTGGCTGAAGAGAGCCCACAGTTGGAACCCTTCTGCAGGTGAAGGCTAGTCAGTCTTTGCTGACCCACTCAGGCGAGGTGTTCAGGTTAAGGGGTGAAACACCTGAGACCCTGAGATCCCTGCTGACGATGCGGAAGGGTTCCAACAATGTGGATGCTCAAAGGAATTCCATCTTAGAAGAAGATCTGCATCACCGTAGTTGGTGTAGTTCCTAGTTGCAGGTCGTGGTAAAGCATCTTTGATGTTCACCCAGTCATATAGTTACAAGAAACAAATAACTCACTTGCTGTGTATGATGATTCCATATTGCTCTGTTTAAATTATTGTGCTTTGTGAAATTAGTAATGTAGATTTTACACACATTAAATAATGAAAAACTGTTTTTAGAAATATAAAAAAAATATAAAAATCTAGTTTTACACATAGAATATGTGGGTACTTATTTATCAATGTTTTTTTATTATTTTTAAATCACCTTGTTTACAAATCAAAACATAACTGCTGCAACATTCGGAGTAACCTAATGTGTGTTTAGGGTCATAAAAATAAATGAGAATAAATATAAAGACACACAACTCTCCAGAGTAGTACCTCCTGCAGCAGACTGTCCAGGTCGGCCTGCGTCCGTGTGACCGCGGTGACCTTTGCCCCGCAGCGTGCCAGAGCCAGAGCTGTGGCCCTGCCGATCCCTGAGACACAAAACATCCATAAGCACAAAGACTTATTACAGAGTGGAGCTGCTGCTGCTGGGACTCATCCCTTCCCTCAGGCTGAAAAGAGGCTGTTATTCTATGCATTTCTCTCAGTGTGTTTGGGACCGACGACACAGAGCGGACCGCTTACAAATGATAAATGACCTCATCATTGCCAGTTCTACCAAGCCTTAACGTGTGTTTGTGTTTCCTGCGGGGCATAAAGGATGTAATTTCTAAAGTAGGTGTGAGTGTTTGCACAAAGAACCATCTCGTCTTGTGTGTGTGTGTGTGTGTGTGTGTGTGTGTGTGTGTGTGTGTGTGTCTACCTTTTCCTGCTCCGGTGACTAGTGCTCGTTTTCCTGTAAATGAAATGTCCATGATCGATCAGGTGATCAGGTCCGTCCGTCGGGATCAGCTGCTGCAGATCGATTTGACAACAAGACAAGACAGTTAATAACAGAGCGAGGAGAAGCAATCAGTGACGTGACTCGTTCACATCCAGTCAGGAAGTGATCGAGCTGAACTTTAAAAAACTAAACTATGCTGCTACGTCACCCCTGAATCCGCGTCCAAAAACCGGATCCGTTGTGGTTTCTGGTCTCAGGAAGAGACAGGAAGGCTGCAGGAAGCGGGGTCTCCTGTAGGGGTGGGCGGGTGCGGATCGATCCAAATATCGATAGTATCGATACCAAGGTGAGTATTGGTATTGGATCGATACTAGCTGTGATGAGATTGATATTTTGTTGTCGTTTCTCTTCTATAAGTTCAGCAAATCACTGGGATTTCTTCAGAGTTTGTGTGAGCGCAGCGTCTCTCTCAGTCCCCTCCCTTCCTCTCCCCCTCCCTCCCCTGCTGCCTGTAAAAGGCAAACATGTTAACAAATATTGCACTTTATTTGCACTATTTACTTTATTGTTATATTGATATTACATTGTTTTTGTAGTAATATATTG
The DNA here is from genome assembly GCA_029853015.1 of Chelidonichthys spinosus. NCBI lineage: Eukaryota > Metazoa > Chordata > Actinopteri > Perciformes > Triglidae > Chelidonichthys > Chelidonichthys spinosus. Next base: position 15,859,284 of record CM056842.1, on the reverse strand, counting down.
TTACATTCTTAACAAACTAAATATTTTATATTTAAATTTACATTTCTCAGTTCTCCAGTTTTGCAGTGTTCATATTTGCAACTTGGGTTAACAAATATCATTTTCTTATTTGGCTAAAATCTTTGTCCTGTGTTTTATTATCCGCCGGAGACCCATCACTCGAGGATGAAACCCATCCAATCTCAACTCCTCTGCCTCCAACCCCAGGAAACTCCTCTCCATGTTCTCCTCCCTCCTCACCCCTCCTACCCCCCAACTGTGTGGTTGAATCATGTCGTGTGGTCCTGCCTAGCTAAGGTGTTGAAATGTAGAGGGAAAAAAAAAAAAAAAAAAAAATGCAGCGAAAAAACATTCTAATCTACTATTGCATGGAAGTTCTCTGGTTATTTGACCCACTGTAATTCTTAGGAGAGGTTGTATAATGAAATGCATTGGCCATGTACGTATGTAATGTAAGATGACTTGTATACTTGTTCCAACTTTGTTTGTGTTATTTTTTATTACTTCACATGTCTGTGTGGTGAAATATTTCAATTTTTTTGTATACTAAATACAAATGTATATGTAAGGTACTCTGCATCCTGTCTCGTCTCTTCTTAGGCATGCACACATAAATATGATAGATCTAGAAAAGAATCATTAACTGCTGCCATCTAGTCCAAAATATCTGTATCTCTGCCTCAGAATGAAAGATGTTCAGCGAAAACAAAAGCAATACAGACAAGGGAATTATTAGAGAAAAGTGACCCCTTTAATATGTTGACATTTTTGGGGGTCCTGGCCAGGTTAAGATACATTGCAATACACAAAATGATCAAAACGGCAATTATATTTCAGCTTATATTAGGAAGTTTTGGGACAGAGAAGAAAAATTAAATACAAAAAACCCTCGTTTTGTTCATCCACACTACAGCCAAACCGTAGCCGCCCCTGGTGACATCACAGTATAAAGCAGTGAGGCGATGACACAGGAAGTAGAAGGAAGGGCGGTGTGCAGAGAAGAGGCTCGCTCAACAGGCCAGGAAGCCTCCGTCCACCGGCAGAGTGACTCCATGAGTCATGCTGCTCTTATCACTCAGCAGGAATAAGATGGTGTTCACCACGTCCTCCACCTCTGCACACACACACACACACACACACACACACACACACACTTATCAATACTCCATAATCCCATTTATAGCCAGGATCATGGTTAGATTACATTGAACTGCGAAAACGATGGCTATCGTGGTGCTAAGGTAGCAGCTAGGTGGCTAACGCTAACAAGCTGTGGCAAGTTTTAAGGCACTTCAGCTGCAGCTTCACTTCTCAGAACTGGAACCAGATGGACTGGTGAACTTTCCATGGTGCTTGCCTTTCACTAAGTGCATGCTGGGTAATGGTGGAATCGGCGTGTGTGTATACAGGCGGTCTGACCTGCGAAGCGGCCCAGGGGGATGCGGGACAACATGGGTTGGGCTTTTTCCGGGTTGCTCCAGCCCAGACGACCCATATCAGTCATCACCACGGTGGGGTTCACGCTGTTCACGCGGATCTGGAAATGAATAAAACCGTCTCTGTATCCCGACAGTAGAACCTGATCCAGTTCCTCTTACTCCCTTCATGACATTTCCATTATAACACAGTGCCAGAAGAAAAATAACCAATCAGAGGAGTGTCTTACTCAGCTGCCAATCACTGTTCATGAAGCTTGTGATCTCCAATCAAACTGCCAAACAAGGCAGCGCTGATCAAATATAGAACTTATTAAGATATTTTTTTCTTATTGGTTTCCCCCCTTATAAATAAGATAATCATAAAGCCTGCAGGTTATCGTTTGGCAGCTTCTGCCTTGATACAGGTAATCTAGAAGAATATAATCATTTAATATTATAATAATATTCACTCCAGCTGGGTTCCACAATGCCTCCTTCAGACATGTTTAAGTCCTAGTCCAGAGTTTGTGGATGAATGTGCTAGAATGAGGTCTCCATTCTCCAGAGGAAGGACCAGAACATTATTTCCAGTTGTTGCTCTGCTGTGTAAGTGTGAGGGTTCACCTGATGGGGTCCCAGCTCCAGAGCCATCACTTTAGTCAGCATGTCCAGAGCTCCTTTAGTGGCACCTGAACGATGATAGGAGCTTAACTGTCACCAGGGTGAAATCATGTGACCCTCCCCTTGGACTGAAGGTGGAGGTTAGCAGCAGTAGGGTGGATGTCGGTGTAACTCACAGTAGACGGCGTGGTCTCGGAGGGCACACTGTGAGGCCTGGCTGGACACGTTCACGATGGAGCCTCCTGATCCTCTGGCCTTCATACCGCGGGCCACTATCTGATCACAGACACGGAGCTCACAGACACAGAGCTAACAGACACAGAGATCACAGACACAGCATGGTGTATGTATGAACCATTCTCTTACCTGGGAGACTTGCAGCACAGCTTTCACATTCACATTGAATAAACTGGAGATGAAATCACATGATATAAATGTTTATTTATAAATGTTTATTTATATCATGTGTATATGTTAATCTTTAAAGTTATATTTTTGTCTTACTGGTCAAACTTGTCGGGCGTGACCTCCAGAAACGGCTGCAGGTTGGAACAGGCGGCGTTATTCACCAGCAGGTCGATGGGGCCGAGGTCCCGCAGGGCGCCCTCCGTGGCCCCCCAGTCTGCCAAGTCCACACACACTGGGGTGATGGACGCACACTGGGAGAAAAAAGTCCCAAATGTACAGGTTTATTAAGTCATATAGTTACAATAAACAAATAATTTACTTGCTGTGTGTGATGCCTGTGTGTATTATATTCCATATTACTTTGTTTAAATTATTGTGAAAATTAGGAATGTTAGTGTTTTGTTATAGATTAAATAATGAAATCATTTTTTAAGAAATCTTAAAAAAAAGATAAAAATCTATTTTTACACAGAATATGTGGGTACTTATTTATTAATTTTTTATTATTTTTAAATCGCCTTGTTTACATATAAAAACACAACTGTTGCAACATTCGGAGTAACCTAATGTGGTTATAGGGTCATAAAAATAAATGAGAATAAATATAAAGACACACAACGCTCCAGAGTAGTACCTCCTGCAGCAGACTGTCCAGGTCGGCCTGCGTCCGTGTGACCGCGGTGACCTTTGCCCCACAGCGTGCCAGAGCCAGAGCCGTGGCCCTGCCGATCCCTGAGACACAAAACATCCATAAACACAAAGACTTATTACAGAGTGGAGCTCCCCCACCCTCAGGCTGAACAGAGGCTTTTATTCTGTTCTTCTCTCAGTGTGTTTGGGACCGACGACACAGAGCGGACCGCTTATAAATGATAAATTACCTCGTCATTGCCAGTTCTACCAAGCCTTAATCCTCATCCCGAATAGCTAAGTATATCAGTAGCGTGGTAGCGACCTGTCAATCACAAGGTAGCCCCGCCCCCTAAAGCATCCCCTGCTTTCTGGTCTGGTGGACTCTAAATGGACCATAATGTACTAAATGAACATCATGCTGGATTGAAGAAGACTTGAAACTAGAGATTGAGACCATAAACTCATGTTTACAATGTTTACTGAGATAATACATCAAGAGAGAAGTAGGACCATTTTCTCATAGACTTCTATACAACCAGAGAGGAGTCGCCCCCTGGTGGCCAGCAGAGAGAATGACAGTTTAATGGACCTCTGGCGTCACAATAATTGAACTATTGAGAAAAACTGTGTTGGGATAACATTTAAATGGCCTGTGTGTGTGTGTGTGTGTGTCCTGCAGGAGGTAAAGGATGTAATTTCTAAAGTAGCCTGTAGGTGTCAGTGTTTGCACAAAGAACCGTCTCGTCTCGTGTGTGTGTGTGTGTGTGTGTGTGTGTACCTTTTCCTGCTCCGGTGACCAGCGCTCGTTTTCCTGTAAATGAAATGTCCATGATCGATCAGGTGATCAGGTCCGTCCGTCGGGATCAGCTGCTGCAGATCGATATAACAAGACAGTTAATACCAGAGCGAGGAGAAGCGATCAGTCACGTGACCCGTTCGCGTCCAGTCAGGAAGTGATCGAGCTAAACTTTAAAAAACTAAACTCTGCTGCTACGTCACCCCTGAATCCGCCTCGCGTTCTCTGCGTCCAAAAACCGGATCCGGTTTGGTTTCTGGTCTCCGGGCTGCAGGAAAGCTGCAGGAAGCGGGGTCTCCCGTGTTCCTCCGCACGGCTTTAACATTAACAGTCACCGTGCACGAGCATGGACCATGTCTCTCTAGTAACGTGCACGAGCACGGACCATTCCAGTTTTAAATGATGTCATTAACTAACATGTTGCAATATCAATTAAACAATCAAACATAATGCAGAAAAGGTTTTATTGTTGAACACATTAATACATCAGCGGTAAATGTTTAACAAAAACTGTCTCTCTCTCTGTCTGTCTGTCTGTCTGTCTGTCTCACCCACTGACCTGCAGTGGAACACTCCGGTGTGCAAAAAGGTAGATGAGTGTTTTACACAATCACTTATTATTACTTATCACAGGCAGACAGAGTGCTGCAGGGATTTCTTTCTTTTTTTTTTTTTTTGTTGCACTTCATGCGCCGTAAACGGGTAAACACAAGCTTAACAGAGTTTAAGGTTTCTACTCATCCCCCTCCAGACCTTCAGAGCTGTTATGAGTTAAAAAAAGAGACTCCACCTTTAGCTTAGTGGGTGGTGATGTGAAGTCACATGACCGTGGTGTAGTTCATTAACATCCTGATTACATTCACTCTTCAGAAATCATAAAAGCGGTGTTAATTTGTGAAGATGATCATTACCACAATAATCCTAACTTCTGGGTTGGCCTACAAAAACACATCATCCCTGCAGAACTCTGCTGCCATTGGTTGGTGTCAACCGAGTGGGTGGAGCCAGATAACCCTTTATCAGAGTACAAATCAACAAACATGAAGTCCAAATAAACAACAGTGGTACTGATATTGCGCAACATTTTGCAGTGTAATCCCAACAGCAAATTCTTGACCTGACGGCAGTGGCAAACTAAAGGTCAGAGGTCACTTAAATTATAAGCAAAACCCCTCTGTGGACCATGAATTCCCATAGCAAAGTTCATGGCGACGTGGTTGGGATATCTTTGGCTCCACAAACTCCAACAATATAAAGATCAATACCTCCAGAGCAGCTCTACATTAAAGACATGCAGAGGTAAAACTGCAACCTAAGCAAAAGAAAGAATGCGATAACATCAAAGTAGTGCAAAACCAGGAAGTTGGGCCGCGTGGAAACACGGGGAGAAGGTATTTGGCTGAGAACGCAAAGGCATCAATAACAAACTGATAATCTCAATAATCGTAATCAATAATCTTTCAAAAAGTACCTCAACAAGCTTTCATTATAAAGAAAAAACCTGGATTCTAGCTATAGACACATCGGCTGGTTTACTACAGCTGGATAAACTGTGAAAAAAAGGTTGTTTGCTGTGATTTAATTGCATTAAACAGATAAAAACGATCCTGAAATAACGACATAATACGATTTGTAAAAACTTCCATACTCTAGTAGTCAGAAAATAAAAGATCCTTCTTTGGCTCCACTGATTTAGATTTAAATTGCATTCATGAAGCATGAGCTTTGGATTAACATAAGTGTGTCCAGCTAAAGGTAGCTTTGATCCGAACATGGCAGTGGAAATAATGTTTATGAATGATAACATTGGCTCTTAATTCATGTGGCGCCGTTGGAGCTTGGGACACCAGTTAGTGTCCGGATACAGAAGACAGTGCACCGTCTTGAACCTGCAGGACGGAAACAGAAGAGGATCAGGGACCAAATTCAAATGTTTCCCAGAGTACAAGGACATGCTTTATCCCTATAATTATGATTATTAATACACAATCGATCAGATTCAGCTGGTTTAAACCCCCCAGAGCCTGGGATCTGATCCTGGACAGACTGGATCAGCAGGTTTCACGAGGACGTGGTCTCTCAGAGGGGCCGCAGGGCGCTTTAAATAAATATTACACCTCATTCCTTTAAATATAAGAGACCGAAATACAAAAAAAGCTGTGATATGAATATAAAAGGTATTTATTTATATACGTTATATTTAGATATTCTATATTTATAGCCTTAATTATTTATATTACGTTATTGAATATTGAATGTAATGGAGTTTCATATTATGGTGGTTTAACCTCAGACCACATATTTGATAGTTAATGTCGAGCAGAGCTGTGTTGTTGTTCCATATTATTAATAAAGCTACTTGTTATTAATATATTTACCTTGTGGGATCCTCAATCAGTGAAAAGCCTCCAACAATGCTGACCACGTTCCTTCTGTTCTCAAAGCCTCCGAAGCTCAGAGTCACCTGAAGGGAAGAAAAGATGACATTTATAAAGTATAAAATATCGCTATGGCAACATGACGATGGTCTTTCAGACATCACTTCCTTCTCCAACAGAGAGGGTCTGACGGAGGAGGTGGGCCTGAGCATGGAGCTCCGCAGCCAGACCCTCCTCCAAAAACCACACACACACACTCACCTGGTCCAGCACGGTGTCCGTGGGCAGCTTCTGCAGGTTCTCCAGGTGCGAGTGGAAGAGGTGCGTGTGCGTCAGCGCCACCTCCAGCAGCGCCTCGATGATGTAGCCGATGGTGCAGTCGTCCGGCAGTCGGATCTTCTCCGCCGTGCTGATGAAGTTCCCCAAACTGGCCCACGGGCTCATTTTCAGCGCCAGCCCTCTGCTGATGCAGAATCCTGCTCCACCTGTGGCGAACCAGAACTTGACCGACACCTGGAAGGAGACGGCCCGTCGTTAAGAGGTGTGACAGTCAGAAGAAACGTGAAAATCGTAAAAAGGTCCAGGCGGACTGACCGATCCGTCACTCTTCACCCTCTCTGCAGCCTCGATGGGGTGATCCAGACTGGGCCGGCCCAGGTACACGTCCTGGCTGTGGTGGTAGGAGGAGAGCAGCCCCAGGAGGCTGGGCAGGATCACGTAGTTATCATCGTCCACGTGGCAGAACCACCTACAACACACACATTGCATGGCTTAATTTACTGTGTACACGTTAAAATGACCATGTGGATGAAGTATTCCTTTGATATTTATATGAAATGTATAATTTTCACTCACTTCTTCTGCGACTCGATGAACTTATCGTACTCCACAGACATCTTGCAGCACAGAGCCTGGCGGGTGTGAGCTGCTGAGCAGTTGGTGTTGATGATGTTAGCTCCTGGTAAAGAGAAGGTGGACAGGATCAGTATATTTACTTACTTCCCACATACAGTCTGAATGTTTCAGATCTGATGACAATCTGCACCGCTGTATTTTCTATCTTGTTCTTCCTACTAAGAGTTCTTAATGTGTATTCTTACATGATATGGCTCCACAAATAATTCAGAATTGTACTCTCATTTCCAATCGGAGCTCTGATTCCGTGCCACATTTTATAGATTATATTATGCAGCTTCTTACCGGTTCTCGTCTGCAGCTGCTTGTCCTCTCCGTCAGTGAAGATGTAGGTCTGAAAACGTCCAACGACACACTGTTAAAACCTTTAAATGTGGACAGTTAGACCAGAGCCCTCCGGAGCCCTGCAGCCCACAGACCACTACGTTTTTTTTTTTTTTTAACATAAAGCAGCTTTTAATTTTACAGGCAGTTGTAAACCAGACTTTACGGACCTAAGAGCAGTAAAATAAAAACAGCGACAGGCCGCCGGTATACGGCCTGGTAACTCACAGTGGAGCCCTTTCACAGCAGACCCGGACCCAGAGCCAGTGTGAGCTAACTGGAACTGGTCCATCCTCTCTGACTGGGAGGTTTCTGGGTGAAGTGTTTCTGCAGTTAAAGCTCCTTCTCTCCACACTGAGGCTCTTTGTCCGGCAGTAGGATTTACTAATTGTATTTAATGGCTCCCAGTACACAGCTGGTCCCCCTGCTGACGGGTATTTTAAACTCCATATAAAAAAACATACTGAAGACCACTTTAAACCAAATCCTCTTAGCATTCACATCTGACTTAACGTGTGTTTAAAAACCTTGAAGCGTGATAAAATGGCCTGGTCATGTTGGCTGACTATCAATTACTCTTTTTGTGATGGAAAATCCACCCGTTGCTCCTCCACAGTCCAAATATGGTCACTTCCTTCACTGTCAAGAGTTCCACTAAATGACATCATTGAGGAAAATCTGAATCAATGAGGACAAAACCAACATAACATATATATTTTTTTATCCATGATAAAATCCCACATCATCCCTATTCAGTGCTACAGTATTTGATCCACTATGTGTAAGTGTCCCTGAGGATAGACCACTAGACCAGGTCTTCTCACCTGCTCTATAGCTTGGGAAACCCAGGTCTGAATCAGCAGCTCCAGTCTGGACTTGTGGTACTTCCTGGTAGTCTTCACTGCAATAAATATGTCCTTAAACTCCAACGGGTCCCGTGACCTAGACCCTGAGGATCTAGCACCCTTCCCTCCAGGCAGAGCTCCTCTTTTGGAGTCCGTCCCCCTCTCGGGACTTCTGAAGTCATCCCCGGGACCTTCAGTCTGTCCCGCTGAGCTCCTAATCAGCTCTTTGGTAGAGTCCGTTTCCCCTGCGTGGACGGACGATCCTGGAACATGGTGCGACAGGCCGGCCTGTGCAGGTCTGAGTCGGGGTCTCGGCTGAGGCAGGTCCACCTGGCGTGCTTGGGGCTGGAGGGCAGGGATGAGCAGGAGCAGGAGGCCGCAGAACGCCAGAGAAAACAGGAAGCAGAACTTGCTGACACCCACTGAAGCTATGTGCATCCTGATTGGCCGAGGGAGCGGGTTCATCAGCCTCCAGGGCTGCAGTCGCGTCCAACACCAGCCGGTCCCATCCTCACACCATCACAGGGAATCCTGCACAGGCAAAGGGGCAGCATTCAAGACTAGTTTCTTAACTTGGAAAGTTTGAGGAAATGACAGACCAATAATATTAAGTGTCAGAGGTTGGTAGTGTTTCCTCCCACTTTGTGTTTTGTGAGGAAAGAATCTACTCAATTTTACAGATCACTGGAGCTCCCCCCCAAAAATAAAACCTCCCCCCACATCTGTTTCCAATACTGGTCTCTGACGCCCCACAAAGGGCCCAGTTTAGTCCCAAATGGAGGACAGGAACCCCCCCATCAAAGCCCACCAGCAGCAGACAGGCTCCTCTGCTGCTGACATCATCTGTGATGCAATAAAATATTTGTTTATTAACTAAATGTAAAGTGATAGTTTTAGAGTTTCAAGCATATTTGATGATTATCAGGATAATATTATTTGGGTCAGGATGATTAGGATCCTGAATCCCGGTTCTCTCCATTCACAGTAGGTCTCTCCTCTGTTACGGCTCAGAGATGACCTTAGTTGCCGAGAGGCGGAAGTCCCATTCCGTCTCATGACCTTTTACACAAACACAAGATGAATTAATGATGAAATAAATAATTTAGTTGCAGCTGTACAAAATGAGGTCTAATAAGTCACCCCCTACACAGTGTGGAGATATTTTAAAGTGTCCTTGAGCAAGGCACTGGTGTGTAAACAGCTTTAAGTGTGCTGTTGATCTTATCTGTGACCTCCAGAAAAGGACAATCATATGGAATTGTTGAAGGACAAGCGAATATTACAACAATCAGCAATAACTTACAATAAAACAATGATAAAACAATTATAATAAAAAAGGGGGATTATTTATATCCAGGCACTGCCTTCCTATGTTTCCACTGAGACAACCTATGAAATATATCATGTCTCTTTAGCCGATATTTACTTTAATTGCGCTACTTCCGTTTAAAAATACACCGATTTAAGCTCGATTTGTTTACGCGCGCTGATAAATAACGTTTAATAACAACACGTGGTTTTAAGAGTCATAAACGACACGCCGTTGAATTCGGCATACGTAGAAATTCCCATGCATTTCTTATTTTTCATCATTTTTACTTTTTGTTAAAAGCAAAACACTGAAAATGTAAGAATTCTGATTTGAGTCGTTAAAAAAAAGTAGATTTATTCATTTAAATATAAGCCGATTGAAGAATCACATGATGATTTGAAGAGCTGCGTAGTTTTTAATTCCTAGGCGGTTTTAATCTCCTCGTTGTGCGGGACGCTACGGTCACACGTAACAAGCGCACCTCTAAATGGACGGATTTCCAAGTGGAAGAAGTAAAGGGAACGGAGAGAATGGTAGGAAAACCGCAGCACTTACCAGGGAATATCCGGGGAACATCTGGCGTCTTTATTCCAGTGTGGTTAGGTCGGAAGCATATAGTTCGCTTTTTACTGAAACACAACCAGCTTAGTAGGAAAAAAACAGCTCCGACGTAGGTGAATGATGAACTTAGACGCCACCGGATCCGCCGCTCGACTGGCCGTCCCCACTTTTTTGTTCGGACGTGATTTTCATATAAAACGTGAACCAGTTTCGAAGCTCGTCTTTTCTTCTCCGGGATCAGATCTTCGGTCTTTATTCGGCGTCCAGGAAGTCATAAGAAGACTTGGAGGCGCACGGTTTACTTTCACTGCAGCTAGTCCGCTCCGAGTTAGCCAAACATTCCTCAAACCACTCAACTAATGTCGCAGCAAGCTAGCCAGGATGACCACACGGATGCTATTCCGGTAGAGCTTTTCAAAATAAAATGTTAATTTAAGCATGAAAACAACAACCAAAATAATAAATAAAACAACTTCTTGGTAATATTGATAATGGGCTACAAGTTAGAACATGACGTTTTATGACTATGGACCATTTTTATTTATTGTGTTTTCCTTCTTTTTCTCATTCATTATGGAGGAAAGAATACATCTGAAAATATTAGATGACCACGACTTTCCATTGTCATTTTAAAATGGCATTAAGTCCTAATTGTATTATTATTATTTTTATTTTTATTATTACAAATAAATATATGATATTCAAGCAAATTTTGAATCAAAATGAGGTCATAATCATAATATGATTGACGATAAATGTGGAAAAACCAAGAAAAACATGTATTTAAATATCTGCTGATTCACAATGTACCCACCGTTTTGTCTTTATTATTTAAAATAATAATAATAATTTTCATTAATACAAATGCAAACAAAAGCATATATTACTATAATTCCAATCTTGCCCATGTATTTAACATCAGGAGGCGTTCCTTTTGTATTGGCAAACATAAGCCATTTAGGCCCATGATAAACTGATAATGTCATGCAATTATTTACAAATTAAATGTCAGATAACTTTAAATGATCACGGTAAAACATTTAATTTAATTAAAAAATTAAAGTATGCTTTTATTCTTTTAAATCGTGACTTCCTGCCGGCCTATTGATTGAACTATCTGTCATCAACTTGACGCCGTTATCGGTCGCTCTTTTCTGTGACTATTGTTTGTTTCTGAAGTTCTTTCAGTTGCAGCTCAGCGCCCCCTGGCGGTGCTTCAGGGTGCAGCAGTAAGTCTAGCACCTCTAAAGAGACAGCAGTGCTGTGTGAATGAACAAATCCAGAAATGCAATGATTTTACCAGCCAACAGTGAGGAGTTTTTTCCACACAGTGATGAGAGAAAACAACAGGACTCCAGATGAATCCCCCGCTCTCCGTTTATTACTGATCACAAACACATTTCCTTTCCACGACATCATCAGTTGCACATGTTGTTTCTGTTCTTCTGCACACGCTTGAATGCAAATACAAAGTGGGACATTTCACTTAAACGATGAAAATACAGCATCAATAACTTTGATTATCAGACTGACATGATTGTTACTGTGAATCTAAATCATCATTATTGACCTAGTGGGAGTAATTTGCTTTACTTTCAAAATAAAAGTAAATATATTTGGGTTAAAGTAGTGTGATATCATTTCCTCTCCTTTCTGAAGCAACTGGAAATCCTGACTAGTCACTCTTTGATCGTTTATGCTAAATGCATCACAAACACCGAGGTTTCTACAATGGTTGTGTGTGTCTGGTTACACGGGAGCAAGACGACAGCTGCTCTTTTTTCATGAGCAGGTTTTTTCCGCTGCCTAACTATTCCAAGCTGTACACATACATAAGGGGAGGACCCGGGTTCAAGGTCGTTTCAGTCTGGATTGTGGAGAAAACCACGGAGGGACCCATCAGACATAGTGGCTGGGATGTAAATAATCAAGTCTCCATGCTTCCTTGCATTGTAATCAGAAGAAATGCTGATGTGATAGTAATTTATTAATAATGGAGGTTAAAACTGAGGCCTATAGTTTCAAAATATAATTGGTATTAATTGGAGAAACACTTTAAAGGGAAATACTTTGCATATATTACAGAATCAAAGGCGGGATTACAACACAAAACGTTTTCACTAACCCAAACAAAGTAGACTTGCTGGTTGATCCAATCATTTCCCGTATTCATGAAATGTGTTTTGGTTCACGCCACAATAATGGCGGCCTGTCTGCTGATTGGTCGACAAGGACTCAGAGCGTGCCAAATGTATTTGGTCATCTTTGAAGGAATACAGTGATTGTACTGTATGGGTACAGCTTGGGACCACAAGAAAAAACCCTTCTTTACAAGGACCACATTATAGGTCTTCACAATCACAGTTTCACAGATGGCCACTAGAGGGCAACAGAGGGCTGCACTAGGGTTTTCATGCACAGTCACACAAAACACAGAGGAGAGGAGGGGACTCTGGGGCCGGTCACTCGTCGAAGCGTCCCTCCAGGATGCTCTCGAAGGAGAAGGGGAAGAACTTGAAGCCCTGGCCGCAGTAGAACTTGTTCTGGAACTCCACCCTGAGAGAGGACGACAGGGAAACAGGCGGTGAGACCCGGGCGTTTAATACGTCGTTAAATGTGTCAACACAGTGAAAATGGAAGCATTATGTGTGTCCTGTTGAGTCTTATGAGGACCACCCACGTCTGAAAGCCTCCTCGCTTACTCCTTATGGGAGTTCGGGAGCTGCGATGATGATTTTGATAACTTGGTGGAGCAAAGTACAATCAAACGGGACAAAATGGTACAATTAACTGAAAACACTGTGAAAGAGTTAAAGTTGTTAGACAAAAACACAGACAACTCCCAGAGTGGACAACTTGCTACCTGTCAATCAGCAGGTAAGCCCCGCCCCCTAAAGCATCTCCTGCTTTCTGGTCTGCTGGACTCTAAATGACTTCTAAATGAAACCATAAACTCATGACTACGATGTTTACTGAGATAATAAATATAATGTTCTCATAGTTCACAACCAGAGAAGTCGCCCCCTGATGGCCAGTAGAGAGAATGCAAGTTTAAGCCACTTTAGATTGGCTTCACTGTTTTTTTGGAGCATGTATGACCTGAAGACTGAAATGCACCTTTAGTGATATAAATCGTATTCTTGTCAGGGTGAAAACCACCATGGCTGATAAAAAGGATTAATTTGGCTGTTACAGTGTGTCTTTAAGGCCGGGCACATTCCATTAAAGTAAGTCAAAGTGGAATCCTCCCACATAACAGTGGAATTATTCTCTGCTCAGCCCTCTGAGATGTTTGATAGTGTTTAATACAATATTCTAATCGTCGGTACATGACAGTGATTGAGTATATAAGACTTTAGTAAAAAAGGCCATTATGAGTAAACTCACAGTGGAGCTGCTGTAGTTTTTACCTGAAGTGTTTACGTCGATATAAAAAGACTCACAGGAGTACAGGACGTACCTCAGAGCACCGGATTGTTTCCATGTGTCGTTTCGGGTCTGAGGCTCGAGGCTTCATGCTGCTCATGGAGAATTCTGACTATACTTTTAAAGGGTTTATCATTTGTAACTAACGAATCATATATTATGGAATGAAACTCAAGGAATGGCTTAAGGAATGTCTGTCTGTCTGTCTGTCTGTCTGTTGGGTGTTTCACTCGGGACCACGTGGAGTGCTTTGTCCAATATTGGAATTACGTCTCACTGACTGCGGTTCACTTTTGCTGCTGGATGTTGGATTAACTGCACTTAACATTTCCAGCCATAGAGAACCCCAAACTTGGAGGTTTTACTACCAGTCAACTCCTGATTCATCTGCAGTAAAGTGTTACGATTTTTCCTCAAATCCTGACGTCTGATGTCTCCATTTGAAAGGAAAAAATAAAAGAGTGGATGTTCAGTTCCTGCTGCTACTCTGAGCGAGGGGAGTGCCCAGGAATGTCTCCCAGTTGTGGCAAATATTTGGCCTGCGAGGGCAACACTTAAAGAAAGAGTGAAAGAAAGGAGAGATCCTCTCCGCTCTGGGCCGTGGCTAACGCACACTTAAACCCCGCCGGGTGTTTGTGCCGATCGCTCATCAGCATGTGTGTGTGAAGGCCGGACGGCGGTGCAGAGGGTCCACGTCGGACGGCTGTTTACTTTGAACGCAACTATTTCCATTCACTCACCTCCGTGAAAAATACTCCACTACTCTTTTTTAACCTTAGCGGAGAGCTGTTGAGCCGACACACTGCTGCTTTATTAACAAAAGTAGAGCTGCCCGGTGTGACCACAGCCCCTCTGTCTAACTTACGTTGCGTTGTCATGGATACGGCAGTTGATTTCAAGGCCTGTTTGGTTCCTCTGGAAAAAACATCCAAGACTGACTAACACGTTTGAAATGTGTTGAAAAGGATGAGACTGGTGATTCTTTATATTTTCCTTCATTCTTATTGTAAAAAAGTGCAGTGTGTCACGTTCCAAAGTAATAAGCTTCTTCAAAGTAGGTTCACTTCTACTACTGGGCCCGAATAATAACAATAAAAAAAACATCTTAAATTAAAAAACTATCGGAAATCTATCGGACAGGAAACAGGAAATAGTACGTTTGTCGGGGGGAACTACTTTCAGCGGTGGATGAATCCACATTTAGTGCTCTAGTGAGTATTTTGGGCATCATGTGGGATTGAGGTTTTTGGTTTCAAACCGGGCAAACACTTCAGATTTCTGTTCATACAGTAAACATCTGCGAGCTCATGAAAATCCCTTTTTAACATGTAATTAAGTAAATAAATAAAAAGATTTCTTTACTGGCATCACTATGTGAACAGATAATGGAGTAACAGAGTGCTGAGGATACAAAAGAATGTATTTTATCTGTCGGTGTGCTCATGAATATTATAGATTACGCCACAGTATATCCGTAAACTTGTTGCCACAGTATAAAAGGCAGCCGAGGGCAACTTCTACGAATATTTTTGCAGGTATTTTGCTTCTTGTTCCTGTTGTTGCCTCCACTTGTCTCAGCCTTCGTGAATAAAAGTAGTACAGCTGCTGCTATATAGATAAGGGTGTGTTGTTTGGCCTCCAGTCACTCTTTACATTTTTTAAATCTTACCCACACTGTATTATTATTGTCTGTGGTTCTGGTTTATTCGTCCAACATGAGCTCCAGCCTGCAACATACAGCCAGCCCACGTGTAAGGCAGATAGGTGGGCTTATACAACACATACTGTAGATTTCTTGGAAGAACAACACGGTGTGGATAAAAGACAGCTGGGGCTCAGATTTGAAAAGGTGGTCGGATCATTCTCCACTAGTTTACAAGCCGACAGAAGACAGACAACTTCTACTTCAGCCTACTTACAACAATCAGCCCTGAGAGCCGGAGTGAAGCATTAGCACCGTATCTGTGGCCAACAGAAACACACACGGTCTTTGTTTATCAACTCATAATCATGACGTAGAGCTCTCTGCTGCCGGCAGGAACCAGACCAGGAGGATTAAACAAAACACACTTGGTACTTTCACGTACGGTGTGTCGAAAGGAGGTGCAGCCATAGACTGGATAAGAAGTGGACGTCGTCATGGTTTCTGGATTCTGGTGTGAAGCTGTTTACTAAATTAGTTTCATAATTCAAGGTCAACTTTACCGCTAAGTGTTAAAGTCATCTTAGTATCTTAGAAGACTTGAAACTAGAGATTGAGACCATAAACTCCTGTTTACAATGTTTACTGAGAAAATACATCAAGAGAGAAGTAGAGTAAACTTCTATTTGGAACCAGAGGAGTCGCCCCCTGATGGCCAGTAGAGAGAATGCAAGTTTAAGGCACTTCAGCGTTGGCTTCACTTTTCAGAAACCAGAGTTTGCACCTGTTCTGATACTAAAAAAGAGCCACCAAACACTGCTTCAACTTCAGGACCATCAATATCAATCACATGTCTTTCATTATCGTCATGGTTACAGGCTTCATACAATGATTCTTTTTGATTTTCATGCAGTCTTTGGTCATTAGATTCAATAATCTAAGTCAGATTTCAACGACGAAGGAGAAGCGGTGCCTCATAATTAACGAGGTTGTAGTTGTCGTGGTAACTAATGGATGATTAACAGCTGACATGCACTGAACTCTCTTTTTGTCGCGTTGTATGTACGAGTGTCACAAATGCTTCGACAACTGTGTGTCCTTTTCCGCTCGTTAAAGTGCCTGTTTGATGTTCTTGTTGTGATGTATTTTAGGAAGCCTTTTTAACTGCATTTCCTGTTTTTGTTTTTGGTGTGTTGTAGAAAGTATTTTCTAACTCTACAGGGACTACAGACGGAAAAACAGCCTCCTGCTTAATTCTGCTTTTTATACCATGTGTAGTTATTAATTTGCAATTCCCTATCTGCATAGCAGTGAGAAATATAAAGTAATTTTATTACTATTTGGTTGGTTTGCTCTGTGAGTATGTGAAACAGTGCTGTGGGTTTCAGTAGAAAGGGATGGTTCCCATCGAACTATTCTCTGCACCGCCTTGCCCTGCGTGTCAGACCAGTTTACGCTGGACCAGCAGGGTGGAGGTGGTGCTAGGAGGCGATGGAGCTGGATGGCGGGGAGGTTATCTCAGTTTGGTAAACCACTCTTGGGTCAGGAATGTTTCATTTTGCTGGCATTCCTCGTGTTCGTGTGCAGCTTGGCAGAGATACTTGGTTCAAGAGGTGAACGATGATAGACGGCCTGCTGGATGTATGTCTTCTATTAATATGGGATTCCTTTAGACTCTCTTTCATGTGTCCACCCTGCATGTGTGTGTGTGTGTGTGTGTGTGTGTGTCTAACCAGTGCAGACGCAGGGCGTGCAGGAAGGCCGACAGCCCCTCCATGATGAGCAGGATGGCGACAGTGAGGGTGGCGAAGGCCGCGAAGATGATAGACAGGGCGAAGAAGCCACCGCCGCTCCGGGAGGACAGACCCAGGTGCATCACCATGGTCCAGAGCACCTCAGACAGCTCTGCACACACACACACACACACACACACACACACACACACACACACACACACAACGTACATGGTCAAATATGGGTATGGAAAGTGTCTTTATCATAAAACTTGATATGGAAATGTCATGTCACCAATTTCTTGGCCAAAATAATTCACAATATTGTCCAGATAATCATGAAAATATGCTTAAAACTCTTAAACATAACTGCTAACAATTTTCATTTTGTTAAGAAAGAAATATTTTTATTGTGACAGATAAAACACATCTTTTTTTAGTTCAAAAAATAAAATAATGTTGAATAAGATCATCATAAAGTGGTTAAATAAAGGTTATAATAATAAAGTCTATATGCATAAATTATAGTAAATATAAATAAATAAAAATGTATTTTCGTATACTGTTTTTTTAGATAAGGTTCTATTATTTTTTCCACCACGATCAACTTATTGCAAGTGTTTATTGCGATCTGCGTTAAAACCCAATATGGTCCCATCCCTATAAGCTTGTGTGTGTGTGTGTGTGTGTGTGTGTGTGTGTGTGTGCAGGCTCTGACTCACGTGCATGAGCCAGGCTGAGCGCCCAGAGACGCAGGTAGGAGGCCGTGTTGGAGATGCAGCCCAGGCAGTACTCTATGGTGTGGATGGCCTGGTGGACCGCTACGTCACCAAAGTCAAACTGGGGTGGAAAAACACACAAGATGGTTAGACCCCACAGCATCGTCATAGCAACATATTCACGTCTATATAGAGTAAAAACGTGCTAAAGTGAGTCGAGAGGAGAACGTAGAGAGAGTTTGAAGCTTTGCAGCTCTGACCAGGCTGCGTTATTTGACGCGTTGGAGTGAGAATGTGTTGACCGGCTTACCCCTTTTCCACCGAGGCATTTTGAGGGCCGGTTCGGAGCCGGTGCCCAATCGCGAACCAGTTCTTCCTGTTTCCACAGACAAAGAGCCGGCTCTCGGCCTGGAAAACTGGTTCCCGAGCGGCCCCAACTCTTTGCTGGGCTGGAACTGGGCCCGGCTTACGTTAGGGGCTGGGGGCGGGGTTAACGCTCGAGGCAACGGGGGAAAATACGCCGCTGCGGAGTGCGGAGTTTTACTAACGTTACTCTTCCCGGTAAGTTTCACTTTTAAATTGTTTCACCTCGTTGCAAACCAACGACACATTTCTGTTTAGTTTACCAAGCTAGTGATTACGTTCGTAACAGCAGCAACTAGTGGCTTTGCTTCCTCGGGTAATGTAAGCTGACCGGCTAGCTAGCCCGCTAGCGGGATATTGCTAACAACAACGTTAGCATGCCACTTTCTGACTGCCGTTGGCTCACTAAACGTTACCAACTACCAACGTGACTTAACATCTGTCTTCACAGCGTCGTGGACACGTTTGTGATTAAACCGCTGTTCTCTGGTTTGTGTTTGTAGAGCTGTCGGACATCGGCGATATTGAACGGAGGTCCAACCTGCAGATGACTAAACATCAAACACTCTGATCTATTGATCACACACTGTTCTACACTTTAGAAAATGTTGTGATTTAGTATATAGTATTTTGTGTATTTTATTGTTATTGTATTATTTGCCAAAATAAACACTTTCTGAAGAGACATGTCTGCTATGCTTGAAATGGGCGCTGCGGGGAAACCTCAGACGTATACAGTGACGTAATGACGTGGTTCTCTGGGCTCTCTAGCCGGTGGAAACGCAAACAGGTTCTCGGACGGTTCGCAAATTGAACTAACTGCGAACCAGCACGGCACCGGCCCGGCTCTTGAACTAGGTTCGCGTTGGTGGAAAAGGGGTAATAGAGGCACCATGAGGCTGTTTCATAAGACACGTTCCTCACTTTAACAATGAGCATGGAGTTAAATAAAGCAGCTGTTTAACACATTACCAGCTGTTTTCATTATCCTGACTGCAATAGTAAATACTGGAGGGGGGAAAAAAAGAGTAAAAACAGCTGAAAATTCCAGTTTGTCAGTCCTTAAAAATCCATCATCTGAGCTTATCAGCTGAGGTGTTTAAAATAAACACTTTACTTTCTACTTAACACTGAGGGATGATCATCCACCAGCCCTGCTCCTCAAAACCTGGGGCCAGGAATAACAACTGGACTTGTCCGAATGGTATGAACTGTGGAAATGACTTGGAATGGAAATGATTTGATCGTCTTAATGAGTGGCTGCTTTAACCTTTGACCCCTTGAGCTCTGATCAGGCAGAAAACAAAGACGTCTAGCTTGTTTTTTTCTCCCTTTTTTTCACCCCAGTGAGATCACAGAGGAGGGACTTGTTTGTGTGTTGTAAAGCCAACGGAGTTCCTCCGAGACTAGCCTTTCTGGGGGGGGGGGGGGGGGGGCTCTATGTTGCTCTTGTTGGGTTTGGCTTTGCGCTGGTCTGGTTTCCTCTTTCCATGCTTCTCTTTTGTCCTTGGAGCCGTGAAATAGAGTTCATGGAAGCAGCTCTCATTGTTTCCATTCAAAGGGTCTCTGATATTTGGGGCTGATGAAAAAACACGGGCTAGAACATACCATTCAGCTTCTTATACAGTCGATTATTTGACTCCTAGATGTTTTAATTACACCTTGTCCCCGCTTGTTGGTATTTATAATCACCTAATCTGATGCAGTGACCATCTCAAAAGGCATACATCTTGTTTAGTAGAAGCCCGCCATAAGACAACAGCATTTAGATTATTAGAATAATAACTGTTGGACTTATTTTGACTCAAATCTCAAACTGTTCATACTTTTGTCTCAGATTCTACTTCCTGGCATCTATTCAAGGCCACACTTGACAAGTCATTAAGTCTCTCATTGAGTTAGAAATTACACTTCTTTTAACGTACAGTAAATAAATGAATAGAATTGTTGCTTCTGCAGGTTTTCTTTTGTTTTTCACAGAGAAATACATATTTACATTCACGCACGTTAACATGCTACCGGGAGGTGGGACAGTTGAGAAGTACAGGAGAGTTCACGCCATCAAAAACACTGAAAGGCACAAACACATCAGACGAGACAGCATCCAGACATGCGACGAAGATAACCAAAGAAAAACTCATGTTCTTACCGGCTCTTCCTCTGTTTGCTTGAAAGGTAAGGAAAGGTCAAAGGTTAGTGGCAGAACTGCTGAATCCATCCAAGTTTAACAGGATAATAAACGTGTCAATTTTCAGGAAGAAAACAGTCAAAACAGAACTTCTTCGAGGTCTCATATCTCACATTTGGCCTCACTTGGGTTTAATCTTTATTATGTTTAATTTCTCAAATAACCAAAACTGTCAGAAACCATCTATCAGAAGTCCAAAGGTCAGTGTGTGTTCACAGTTCAAAAGGAAAATGAGACTTGCTTCTATCTATTCATCTGGATCTTAATATTTCCTACAGTTTGTCTATTTGTTAGGAAGTCGCTCCGTGTAACATCATACGCTTGGAATAATCCCGACAGAATACAGTTTTTACTGCGTTACAGCGATGTAATGTTATCACAACGTAAACACTCGGAGAGTTATTATGCAGGAGACCTGGGAGACACCGAACCTCTGAGTCACAGATCTATCTGCCTGGTATTTTTTTTAGAGATTCCACTCCGCCGGTTCTCATGAAAACCACCTCGCTGTTTATGTTTCTGAAATGGAAAATCCATCTCTTATCTGCTTCGGTCCATCCCTGCCCTGCCCGTCTCTCCGCACGCTCTCGTGCCCACATTGTCCTTCGTCTTACTGCTCAGGAGACTCTGATACGGAGGTGTACAACAGGGAATGCACTAGGGCTGGTGAATGAGTCGAGGCAGACGCTTTACATTAGAATTAAAGATATAGTGGAGTAACTATTGTCAGAAGTCTGGAAAACAAATGAGTTCATTTTAAGGAACATTTATTTGTTGTTAGTATTTAGTTTTAATTCATAATTAGAGTATTATTGTTTTGGTGATCTTTGCTTATTCAGATTTGAGCTTTGATAGTATTTTCTTTGCGAGTTATAAGTATTTTTTCAGGTTTAGCATATTTAGTTTTTGCATAACAAGTATTTCAGTTTTAATCAGGTAATACTGTGTGCACCTGATTAGTTATTATATAGGTAGGTAGGCAGGTATAGGACCAGAATGCACCTGGGTGCAAGAGAGGCAGCAAGAGCCACCCTTTAATCTTTGGTTTGCTTGCTTGTGGGAAAATAAACCTTCAAAAAACGGATTTGATTTTGATTTAATTTATATGTTTGATGGACAAATGGCCACTAAATGTAGTAAAAATCTCCTCCATCGCCACCTTCTTCTGTAAACATATAGAGAATACAGGGAATAATTCATATATAACCTTGAAAGCATACTTTGCATCGAGATCAGTGTTCTCACCTCATCTCCTTCCTCCGAGTGCTGGGAGAGGTGGTCGTGGTCCATGATGCCAGCCTCGTCCTCCGTCGGCCCGTTGCCCACCCGCACCCCTCCGAACTTCTGCGTGCCCTGTTGGGTGAGTCCGGTGCATGATGAGGACACGCCTGTTTGCTCTAAAGACTGCTCTAGATTCTCTGCAGGGGTTTCTTCCCTCTTCTGGGACTAGATACAAAAGCCACAAGAGCTGTGTCTAGCTTAAAGCAAGCCTTGAGTCCAACGCTTTTTAAATTTTTTTTTTTCATTTACTTCATTCTTTAAAGGAATGAGGGGGCACCCAACCACAGCAAGGTTCCACTCCACCAGCTGCTCACTGGTTGACTTAAACCTCAACAAACAGCTGAAGAGCAGCTTATAACTGGGAAACATTTCCTCTTGGCTCATCGAGACTCCACGAACATCCTGATCCAGTCAAGTGCTGTTAAATGGCTTTATGTGCTGACAGCTTTTCATAACTTAATGTGACCGCACTACTATAGCTTTAATACTTCATAGAACTGGTGCATTGCATTGTGGGCCTGCACAACACACTGCAATGGCTACTTGGTTAGGTTTAGGCTAAAATGAATCACTTAGTTAAGGCTAAACCCAACATCTGGGTTAGGTTTCAGCTACATTAAACTAATTGGTTAAGTTTAGGCTAAAATGAATCACTTAGTTAAGGCTAAACCCAACATCTGGGTTAGGTTTCAGCTACATTAAACTAATTGGTTAAGTTTAGGCTAAATTAAACTAATTGGTTAAGTTTAGGCTAAATTAAACTTATTGGTTAAGTTGAGGCTAAATTAAACTTATTGGTCAAGTTAAAGCTAAGTTAAACTACTTGGTTAAATTAAGGCTAAATTAAAATCATTGGTTAAGTTAAGGCTTAATTAAAGTAATTGGTTAAGTTTAGGCTAAATTAAACTCATTGGTTAAATTAAGGCTAAATTAAACTCATTGTTAAAGTTAAGGCTAAATTCAACTAATTGGTTATGTTTAAGTTAAATTAAACAAATTGGTTAAGTTTAGGCTAAATTGAACTCATTGGTTTAATTCCGGCTTAATTAAACTAATTGGTTAAGTTTTGGCTAAACTAAACTAATTGGTTAAGTTTAGGCTATATTAAACTCATTGGTTAAGTTTAGGCTAAATTAAACTAATTGGTTTAATGCTGGCTTAATTAAACTAATTTGTTAAGTTTCGGCTAAACTAAACTAATTGGTTAAGTTTAGGCTAAATTAAACTACTTGGGTAAGATTAGGCTAAATTAAATTACTTGGGTAAGATTAGGCTAAATTAAACTACTTGGGTAAGATTAGGAAAAGTTGTGGTTTTGTTCTAAATAACTATAGAAGTTACGTTACTTCAGTATAGAAGTCATACTGCAATGCTTTGAGGTTTAAGACAACCAATGGCAGCACCAGGTTTGTTGGGATATATTCTGGATGAGAACTCATCAAATATAAAAGTAGAAGATCATCAGCTGTCCGGGTGCCCTCAGTCTGCCAATTATTTCTACACAATTTCCACCAAAATCTGAGCGTTTCCAAGGCGAGCTTTGAGCATTTTTCATGGCAGCACAACCAACCACATTACACAATACAATGTGCATTGAAATGAATGGCAGAACAGGAGTGAAAAAAAAAAAGGTTATACAAAAAGGTTATGTATGTTATTCATCAAAAGGTGGCTGTAAGCTTATAGGTGGGATCGGAACCACATACCAGGTGCTTTTTCCACAGGTGCTGACGCCGAAGCACCATAGTTTTCACAATCAGCATACAGGGAACACATGCAAGGGCAATCAGCACCAACAAAATCTGGATCCCCATCTACAGATTCAAACAGAGAGAGGTTAACGAGGTGTTGGCGATGTGTAGCAGTGATCAGAAGATCCAGATCCAGGTGAGGCCTCACCAGTCCTCCCTCTCTTTTCCTATTCTATTTGTATTTGTCCAACAACAGTAAATATGCTGATCCAATCTGGTTTTATCTGGAACTAAGAATAAAAGCAGGTTAGACATTTCTGCAAGAATGTTCTTTATATACTTTATACAACAATATTGATCATTCATGTTCCAGTAATTATTTACTATTTACAGAAAAAGTTCTATATGTTGTATTTTCTCCTAATTGTATGTATAATAATAACGTTATCTTCATTTGCTGTCCTTTAGAGACATATATCAGAACAACTCCAACAGTATATTATGAATTAAGTATAGTTGTATTATTGCTCTATAGGGTTGGACCATACTAGAGCTAGGGGCGGATGGCTGGGAGAAGCAGAGGGGTGGGTGAGGGGTGGAGCACCTGTCCCCTGTAGAGGGGCTTGCTGGTGGAGTCGCTGTAGTTGAAGAGACACATGTTGATGAAGTGGATGAGCAGACTGGGCGCATCCTTGGAGGTGAAGGCGTCGTAAGCCGTCCACTTGTAGAAGACCAGCAGGGCGAGGTAGCCGAACAGGGACGCCATGAAGACGATCTCCGGGATGAAGCCCAGGAAGATGTTCAGCGGCTTCTTGAAATAGCTGCAGGGAAGCGAGGCGATGCAGATTTTAAAATATGTGTCTGTAGTGACGATATGAAGACACCTACTGGTTCTGGTGTTGTACTTACAGGTGGTTGAAGAGACTCAGGGACACTCCAAACAGCATGTGGATGACGCCCAGGATCACGGACATCTTCATCTTGAACGAGTTGAGGAAGGTCAACTTGTTGGTGGCAACGTTCCAGATCTGCAGAGATCAAGGTCAAATGGTTAGGGTGCACTAAACCAAATACAATGGGGAAATCCACATTGTTTGCTCCTTTCTGGTAGTTATCTTGGTCATTCAGCCTCATACTGCTAGAATTATTAAGGCGGAGTCTGCAGATGGTTTTACCGGGTCGATTCCAAGTGGATAAGGCCCGTTGAACACACCAGGAACAGCCGGGTCCAACTGTAGGACTCCATTTCCATCGAGTGTCTCAAGCCTAGGACAGATCAGCAGGAAGTTAATGAATGTATTGAAAAGAAGCATTTCTGCAGGTTTCAAAGGGGGATGGCGAGAGTTCCTGGTCATTCAAAATGTTAGCTCAGGTCTTGGTCAAACCAGGCTAGCTGTTCCCCCTGCTTCCAGTCACTAAGCTAAGCTAGGCTAACCAAATCCAGACCTGTATTCAACACACAGACATAAGAGTGATATCCATCTTCTCGTCTCACTCTCAGAAAGTAAGAAAATATGCGTATATATTTCCAAAATCCCAAAATCTGGGACGTAGGCTTACGTCCAGTTGGCTCCTTTGGGGCCAAACATGGGCCGGACGCTCCAGCCGGAGCCGAACATGTTGAGGGACTTGGAGAAGCAGTCGTTGTAAATGAGTCCGGTGTACATGGAGAAGACTCCCATCAGCAGGATGATGTAGCGACCGGCAAACACCATGTTGAACATCTAGAGAGACACACAAACAAGTCAGAAATATCACATGTGTGTTTTCTACACGGCGAGGTTGAAATGTAAAAGTCTTATTCTACCTCGTTGTCACTCTTCTGGGCGACGAGGCGACTCTCTCGGATGACCAGGTAGAGGGCAGCGCAGGTCATCAGCACGCCGTGACCCATGTCACCAAACATGACCGCAAACAGGAAGGGGAACGTAATGATGGTGTACGGAGCTGTGGCGGGAGAAATCATGTTATAGGAACATAGACTGAATATGATTCTGTACATATGAGAAATGAAAACGGTATTACTGTTCAGGAAGAGACAGAAGACAGACGAATGTGTCACCTGGATTGATTTCCCGGTAGTTCCCGATGCCGTAGGCGTCAACAATGTTCTGGAAGCCTGACGTGAACTTGTTGGTCTTGTTGAAGGTCGGTGGAGTTTGCTTGGTCGTCATCCTGTTGAGGATGGACGGCACCGTGGAGCCGCTCCTCTCCTGTCAAAGAAAGCACGAATCAGTTGGTGTTTTTGTCCTTTAGGAAAGCAGGAGTTATGAATACGAGAATCTGAAACTCACCGTCCCTCTGCGCAGAGCGAACTGGATGGAGTCCAGGTCGGAGACGGGGCACCACACCTCGGCGATCAGACACTTCTGGGTGACGTCGATGTTGCACAGGTTGAGGGTGTGGTAGATGGCCTTCATCTTCCTCACCTTGATGAACCACACCCGCATGGTCTTGGAGGCGGCCTGCAGCACTCGCTGACGGTGGTCCTCCGTCTGGTTCAGCACCTACAGGAGCAGTGGGGGTACGACTCACTAGTTATTTCTTCTTCTCAAAAACACTGCTTTTGTTATATGAACATAATGTTATGCTCAACCTCTGGAATGCTGTGTTTGTGACCTAAACTCATAAATGGATTGATTTTGCTGTACTGGCTCTCAGACATATTTATGCAGTAAAATGCTCTATTGTAGTGGTGTTGGCTGGCAGGCTGAGACCTCTCAAGCAGAACCTTTTTTTCCAGACTTAATATGGGCAAACTTGAGAGGAACCACAACAGTATGAGTCAGGACAAAGGTCTTTCACAGATAAGAAGTAATGCACAAGAAAAACACCCGTCTACCCGAGGCAGGCTTTTGTAATTTGATTGGAAATATATGTTCTGTGTTCAAGGAAAGCTGAACACAGACATCCTGTTGTGCAACACTTCTGATTAATTTCTTGTTGTTTAGCGAGCAGCAGCGCAACAAAGAGTACAAAGACTCTTTGAATAATTATTAAATTGATAAAAATTGCAATGTTGTGTGGCTTAAACAATAAGCAGGCTTTACTCCAAGGTCAATCACCTCTATGGGAAATCCACTTTACTCAGTTTTCACTTGAATTAACCATGTGGTTTATTTCATGTGATGGGAGGTAAAGATCAGTTAGAGTGACAAACGTACCATCTGGAGGTCGTCGATGCGGCTGTTGACCCCGGCCAGCATCTCCTTCCTCTCCTGTGGCGTCTCCGGACACGGGTAGAGCGAAGCACGAAAGCTGGAAAAAACACCAGCAGAGTCAAACTCACAGCATCCAACACACACTGAACCGTACTTCTATCCATCACAGTTCCTTCTTTCTTGGTGTTTATGACCAACAAATGAAAACGTGCAATATTTGCATGGTGGAGTTAGCAAATAGCTGGTCAAAGGCTACTTTTATTTAAAGAAAGTAGCTTTTGGGTGACAAATGTTGACCGTTTACCAAAGTGTTGACCAGGCTTGTCCATTACTTTCTATGGTCACCATGTCTTCTTATTTGTTCGTCTGGATAAAAAGCTTTATTATGGATCCCATTTTATATTTATTATTATAGTTTTCAGTCCGTTACATAACTGACAATAGAATTAAATAAAAAGAAATCCCATACATTTATACTTAAATGTATTATGTGATTCAAGATGACACCTCTGCAACACTCACCCCTCACAGATCTTCTTCACCCTGTTCTTCAGCTGGTCTCCTTGGAAGAAGATAATGAACACTGATTTGTGGACTTGGTCGCCCTGTTGGAAAGATAAAAAAGGATTTAGCAGACATTTCTCTTTCCTGGTGTTTCTATGATCGTATGTTATGTGTGCTGACCGTGGCGGGGTCCTCCAGGGGATCCTCGATCTCGGCCTTCCTTAAGAAGACGTTACCGCGACAAACTCTCCACAGCATCCTCTCAAAGGTTGGAATCCTCTCCCTGCTGATCACACCGGCCACGAACCTGGACCAAACACATAACAGCAGATAACGCTACAGCAACCTCACATCACTGATATTTCTATGATTTATTCATGTTATTAGGAATATTTTACTGAAAGTATGCCAGTTTATGAGTGTCTTGAATGTTAAACGAAGAATTATGACCAATGAGCAACTGTTGAATGTTCATAATTTTCAAAATAAGAACGTGACCCAAAAACCATTACACCCTAACTACTGACCATATGACTATTTCTATATTTGCAAAGATAACTGAGAATGTGTAAAAGAGGATATGATGCAGTCCCTTTACCCCAGTCTGAGTGGGGCCCCGCGACCCCCCTCGCTGCCCTCCATCAAGGATGATGACTCCTCCAGCAGATTGGGATCCTCCATCTATCAAAGACATCAGGAACACCTCAGTCACCTACATCCATCACATGTTGTTGCTTCTACGAGAGGCTGAAGGAAGCAAACCTCATCAAAGAACTGCTGCGTCCGACGGAGGATGTGTTTGAGCTCCGTCAGCTCCAGGAAGTTCTTCTTCAGGGCCTCCTGGTTGGTGTTGATTTCCTTCAGTTCGTTCTCCAGCTTCTCAAAGGTGGCCTGCAAGTCACGATCGACAGCATGAATGCAAAACACACATTGTGCTCTAACATATGGTGAGCAATGAATTCAGATGACAGACTGATTACCTCTAGATCGATCATATCTCTGGGAAAAGGAACCTCAGGATTCTCTCCAGTGTCCACCGTCGGGATACTAGCTTTCTTGATCTCCTTCTCCACAAACCCTGTTCAGCAGAAATAATCCATGATTTAATATTATACCAGTGTAAAAGAAAAAAACTACATCCTGTACTACTGTCTGAGTTCATAAGATCATCTCAGAGGAGCTCGGTGGATTCCACCAAGCTGTATTCACTGGATCTAAGACACACGTCGGCTGGTTTACCACAGCTGATGAAGCCAAAATAAACAATTTTGCTGTGATTTTACTGCAATAAATGGATGAAAAGGATGCCGAAGTAATAACGTATTGATGACGATTTGAAAAATGTCTAAAGTCATGCTTTGTTTGGTCTGTCTGCAAGACGACAAGTTAACTACTTTTAAAATGCTTGTTTTCTGAATGGAGTCTGATTGACGGGTGCTAGGCTACGCTAACATTGTAGCTGCTACATCAACACTCCAAATAAGGTCATCTAGACATAAATACTATTAGATGAAATATGAATTTGTGACATGACTTACTCAGTTTCCGGTCCATCTCCTCACACCTCCTCACTTCATTCACAAACTTGCGCTGGAACACGTTGACGTCTGGATTCAGCTGTGGGGAAAAAAAGAGGGAAACATTTTTTTATTAATAGACAGCACATCACAGCTTTGTGACCTTTCATGCTTTTTAATTGAATGGATGAAATTTAGATCGTACTCACATCTCTAAACTGGACCATGCCCAGTTCTCCCAGTTCGCTGACGCAGCAGTAGGCGGCCTCTGACTGGAGAAAGAGCTGGGCGAGGGTCATCTCCTCACTCCTGAACAGTTCCCCCATGATGAGAACTTCACTCCACCACCGCTAGAATAAAAGAAACACCTAGGAGACGACGATAAGAGCTGTTGTCAGATTACAACGATTTAAAGAAATATATTTTCACACATGGTCAAAGAAGAAACACTAAATATTTTTGGAAGAATTGTTGAAATTATTTCCATTTTATTTAAATGAAGGAGAGAAAAACAGGATTCAAAAATACATTAAAAAAATGTATTTTGTATTTTTTTTTTAAATCAGGCTCTATTTTTACTTCTTATTTAGTGTTGTGGTGCAGTTTTAACAATGCTCTGATTTTGGAAATAATGTTTTAGTAATTACAAAAACAAATAAATATGAATAATATACTTTACTGTATATAAACACAAAAATATGTGTCTTACATTGTTCAAATAAATACACCACATACCTAATATTTATTATATATTATTTAACACCGTTTTGAATAAAAATAGATATGTATATGCTTCTTGGTGTGTGTATGAATGCATCACTAATATCTAGAGTAGGTAAACATGAGAAGATGCTGCGGCTGGATGGGAATGGCGCTCATTGGACAAGGATGGACAAGCCTTATATAATAAACAGCTCATCCACAACACAGTGACGTAGCATAAAATACCAGGGTGACTAAATATCATTATGAAAACAGCTCTATTTGAATTAAAAAAAAGAGCAGGCCGATCTACAGCATCGCTGGTGTCGCAGCATCTCTGCCTCTCTGCCCTTCACCGCTCAAGGACGCCATGATGCTGCTGCTGCTTGTAGTCCGGCCTGCCGCTCCAGGGAGCATCTGTCACTTCCTCCCACACACTCAATGACATGTATACACATATTTATATATTTATATATATGTACATATATATATTCGTGATTCAAAAACATATTTTATGACAGGAAACTGCAGCATTTGTGACGCGCCTTCCGAGAGAAGCAGCTGTCGGTGACATCACAGGACACACGTCCTAATATTATGACGCATAAAACTACCGTCGATAATAAAAACAAACATTTTTATTTTTATAAATGTTATGTTTATGTATCTTAATGCTCACCTGTGTGTGTGGGATGTAGCTGGGCAGCTCAATCCGGCCTGCTGTATCTATGCGGGATGATACTGAGGCGGTGCATCAAAGGTGGAGAGACAGGCGGAAACAAACGGACGATTTCAAAATAAAAGCAAAGCGTTTTCACTTTACGGACGTGGACTATTTTTTTTTTAAATGGAATCCGGGAATGGCAATTATACCAATGCATTTCAAAAATGTCGTATTACAAATCAGCCAACCAGGTGTCTTCTGTCGCACTATTCCATGGTGATAGATTAGTTTTCGTTTCATTTAACTTTTATTTTGTAAAATCCCCAACCGGAAATTCGTGTGTTTGATCCAGGATTTAAGATGAACCCACAACGATTGGAACTGAGCACGCTCTCCACACTGTACAGGTTCACACATCATGATGACGTATGACATTTAATTATTAAAAATATATTATCCACACATTTATTTGAATAGATTAATTCATATAAATACTGTTCAGCTTACTTCCTGATGTATTGTAGGAGGTTCATCCTCTACTGATCCTTTATTATGGTGGCTAGAAATTGCAAGTATTGTACCAGCAGGGCAAAACAGGAAGTCAAGCAAAACACAGGACACAAGTCTTCAAAATAAAACCGGAAATAACCAAAAATTAAACCTAAGATCATGACAATTGTGTCACATCACTTCATTTAATCTGTTATTAAAAAGATATTGATTAAAGCAGCCTTTATTTTCTGTACTTTTCGCTAACTTGCAACACCTTATTACTTATTAGCGCCTACGAAATGTAAGGTGTTACCGAAAACCGCCTCCTCTCGGCCTCCTGAGGATAAGGTCTACCAGATGTGGTGGAATAGTCCACGACTTGCCAAGTGTTGAGTCAGTACACTAACAAGATCCTGCTTTTTCCTCTTGCAAACAGCCATAGCAGAGTTTCACTCGCTCTCCGTTCCACATGGTGCAGGGTTTAAACCAGGACACTGGCCGGCTGCCAACCAGCAATTTTGGAAGCGTGGAACTCCCATAATGTACATAAATTACTGTGGCAGGAGAAAAAAAAGCTTTTATAGCTTTCTGCCTCCATCCTGGGTGCCATGTGGTTTCCGTATATGCACAAGAATATTTTTTTTTCCAAAGTGTTTGCTTGCTGTGCAGTAGAGAGCGGAGCATGCTATACTGAGGTGTATATTGAGTGAAATATCAAGGTTATATAAGAAGGTGCTCTTTGGAAAACGGCTCCCCAAGGATTCCAAATAAGAGATTTAAATTGGTATTTTATGGTGAGTAAGGGTGTATTAGTACACGCAAGTCACAGCTGGTTCATTTTCAGTACAGTAGGGAAGAAACTGCAAATAACTGCTTGTCATTTATTGTAAACGTTCACAAACATCGGCAGTTTACGATTGTTTAAAACAAATTTGAATAAAAATAATGAGAAAATAATCAAATAAAATAGAACATAGCTGCGAACTATGAAGTTATTAACAACATTATGTCCACATGGGGATCACAGGAAAGGAGCGGGGCTAAGCCTCTCTATATCGACACGCTGTCCCTGACACCAAGCTACATTATTTGACACATTGGAGTGAGAACGGGGTCGCCCATGATGTTGGAATAATTTGCAAATGTCTTGTCTTTTATAACGCCAAAGAAATGTTATCCATGAGTTAATTTCAGCCTAATAAGGACACATAATGTGAAACATTGGTTTAATTTAAATAGAAATAAACAGGGGATTTGGTTAAAAACAAAATATTCCATCTTTATGGGCAACAGTGTATACATACTATGTGTGTGTGTGTGTGTGTGTGTGTGTGTGTGTGTGTGTGTGTTTGCTGAAGTGATATATGAAGCTTTTCCAGCAATAATCCTCCAAAAGATCATCTTGTTGCCCAATTTGCCTTTTTTTGAAATGTGCTCTTCCTTCCTGGTGTCCCTCCCGTTATAAAGCCTTAAAGTGAACATGCTCTCTTCATAAGAAGAGTGAAAGGAGTGGAAACAGGAACAAATCCTGCCTGACATTCCTCCTTCTGCTGTGCCTCAGCTTGTATACAAGCAGACGAGTGCAGCTCGGCTCTAACTATTCCAACCACGCTGACGGGACCGGGCTGAACCAGAGGGGTGTGTTACGGGAGGGGGCTGGACCTCCACCGGCTGGAGGTGGGGTCTTACCAATGTGTGAGTGTGTTGAAGGGAGGAGTTTGAAGAGACGGGGAGAGTCCAGTGGAAAATGAAAGGGGGGGGGGGGAGGGAGGAAAAACCCTGCCAGCTGTAGCTTGACTGGAGGGTTTCACTGCCTGGTGGGGCATTCACATCCCAACGCTCATGTGGTAACATCCAGCATCGCTTGGCTTCCCCCTGCACACTGGCCTGAGTCCAGGGATTTGAAGTAGACAGGACAGACAGACAGACAGACAGAGAGGGAGAGAGAGAAGAGGGCATATATGCTGGAGAGAGTTAAGTCAGGTTTGAAGTAGGAGGGGAAACGAACAAGAGGTCCAGAGAAGGGAAAACGCAAGGTGAGAAAGTGTCAGAGAAAAAGGTTGATTCGATAGACGACTGTACACTTCAAAATCCACTGACATGGCAGCCATGGAAGCACTGGAGTCCACAAGCGGCATGCTGGAGCCTCAGACTCTCACCGAGATCTCAGACGATGAGGTCAACCTCCCGCCCTCCGACGACGAAGACGATGCCCTCGCCGCCGCCAAGAAGGAGCTGTCCTCCATGGGCACGGAGGGGGACGCCGCCGAGGACAAGGAGGAGGCGGCGGCGAAGCTGGACCCGCAGGTGAACGGGGTCATGGTGCTGTCCTTGCTCGACAAGATCATCGGCGCCGTGGACCAGATCCAGCAGACCCAGAGCGGGCTGGAGGCCCGGCAGCAGGACATGGAGCGCTCGGTGGGCAGCATTCAGGGCGAGCTCACCAAGCTGAGCAAGAGCCACAGCACCACGTCCAACAGCGTCAACAAGATGATGGAGAAGGTGCGCAAGGTGAGCGTCAACGTGAAGACGGTGCGCGCCACGCTGGAGAAGCAAGGGGGCCAGATCAAGAAGCTGGAGAACAACGAGGCGGAGCTGCTCAAGAGGCGCAACTTTAAAGTCATGATCTACCAGGTGGGAGAGCGTGTGTGTGTGTGTGTGTGTTAAAGCATGTACAAGTGTGGTTTACGGTTTGTCTGAGGTTATGTTAATGATATGGCACCTTATTGGTTTTTGGGATGGGTGTGCCCCCCTCCCCCCCCTCCCCCCACTGGTGAACCACACCAATGTTTGGCCTCTTGAATTTGAATGAATGGCATCGTTTTCTGCTGTGAACGGTGGTTTTAATACAAGGTTTCACACCAGTGACAAAAAAAGGGGTGCGTTTCCCAGGAGGGAAATTATTTAACAAATATAAAAAGTGCGTCTATGCAGTGTATTTAGTGTAGCTGTGAGCTGACCCCTTAAATGAAGTGTTTATGTGTGAACCTGACCTAACCTCTTGTCTGTGATCATAAACCAGGCAGAAATCACATTGTAATTAATAGAGTATAGATAATAACATGATACACATCCATTCCTATGGAAACAATTACCTCAGACATTACTGTCCCCTGTTTAGCGGAAAACACCTTCCAGTCATTTTCCAGTATGTGCTACATTTTCTGAGTATCTAAATGTTTTCCATAAAAATGAAAATAAAATTTTTGTTAATTCTACATTTAGCCCATACAGACATAATTCATTATTCACATTCAGAACCTCCCAGATGCTGCTCTCCGACACCGCTGCCCCACCCCAAATCCATACTCCTCCACATCGGTTTCAGGGCTTGGTATCCACTACAGGTGGCTTCCAGACTTTTTTCCTTCCAAACTATATATAAGTCTAAAAGAATACAAGCTCAAATCCTACAGAATCCATACGTAATGTAATTTCACTCTTGGAAATTAAACATAATGGGAAAATACCACAAGCATGGTGAAAAATCCCATTTAAGGCAGAGGAGTGTTGAGAGAAGAAGACAGATGTTTCATTTGAAAAGACGTTTTTTTTTTAATTTGAGGGGAGCCCTGTTTCTTTTTTTAGCCTGCTGCGTGATGTGTAATAGCTTGCAGCTTTTTTTTTTTTGCACAGTGGCACGAGAACATTCAGAGTTTCCAGCCTTGAGTCAGACATCATGGCTTGGACCAGTTTTTTTTCTCTCTCTCAATGTCTAACAGCTGGAAAGAAGTAAGACGAAAAGCTCCCTGTCTGACCATGACTTTAATGCTCTTCTAGCATGCTTACACAAATACATTTGGCTTCCTTTGTTCTGGCCTACAAAGCACAAGACTTCATAATCATGTGCAACGAAGCCTCTCAAGAAAATGCCTTTCTCTATCATTGGATC
This sequence comes from Chelidonichthys spinosus, assembly GCA_029853015.1. NCBI lineage: Eukaryota > Metazoa > Chordata > Actinopteri > Perciformes > Triglidae > Chelidonichthys > Chelidonichthys spinosus. Next base: position 15,825,098 of record CM056842.1, on the reverse strand, counting down.
TGAAGGAATCCGGTGACTGAAGTGTTTCTCAGTCTGAACTCGTCGTAAATCATCACTTTAATTTGTATATGACGTTTCCAGAGCAACGGACTTGAAAGGCCGCATGGTGAAAAACAAAAAAATCGGGGTTGTGGATAGAACGACGGCAAGAAAGCAGTGCCAATCTCTAACACAAAACACTGGCTTGGTTTACGGCTGCCAGCTATGATGTAACGTCAGATTCGTCTTCATTAAAAAAAGGCAAAGAAACAGAGCGTTCTGTTTTCAATTCTCTGTTGCCCCTTTCACAGGCTGATTGTTTCAAAATCAGCAGCAGACAGAGAGAGAGAGGTCCAACTGTAACAACTGTCTGTTTGGCGACTTGCACAGTGTGTCCACACAGACATACTTGGCCTTTGTTGGGACTCATTAGTGCTGTTGTCTAACACCAGGAACAAGTACGTCAACAACACTGTGGAAGTGCAAAGACATCTGCAGCAGTAGAGACAGTTAGAACATCATCCATGACTAAGAAAAGACAATACGTTAGCTTTAACCACCGTTGTCATGGCGACGTCACGCGTTGGTTTGTTGACTATGGTTTTGAAGCCTTGAGTTCGGTGCCATCTTGGTATTTTTGGAACCAGTGAAGGACGTGACCATATTTGGACTGTGGCAGAGCGGTACCCTTTCTGGATCTGGATCCATCTGGATTCTGGTGTGCAGCTCTTAACAAAGTTAGCCTCTATAATTCAAGTGTTTAACTAATCTCAGTAGCTAATTGTATTGGTAGCGTGGTAACGATGGTAGCGAGGCTGCAAGGTAGCCCCGCCCCCTAAAGCATCCCCTGCGTTCTGGTCTGTTGGACTCTATATGGACCATAATGTACTAAATGAACATCATGCTGGATTGAAGAAGACTTGAAACTAGAGATTGAGACCATAAACTCATGTTTAGGGTAATTTTTCTAAAAGACTTCCATGCAATCAGACTTTCTGTCGCCCCCTGATGGCCAGCAGAGAGAATGCAAGTTTAAGACACTTCAGCTTTGGCTTCACTCTTCAGAACAAGAGGTTGCTTATTGGATAATTTAAGTGATCGTGGAAGCTTTTAGCTGTATGTTGTTCCTTGGTTTTAATTCACCAGGTGTCATTTAAGAATGTACAAGAACAATTGAATGTATTTTCTCTCTTAAAGTGTTGACATTCCCATGTGATGCGGTCCCAACTAGGGGTTCATGCCCTGAGGAAAAGCCCCGGAGCTCTGTGGATAATAAAAACAACTGTTACTGAGCTGCGTTTGCCGTTACATAGTGTCAGCTCTCATGGGGAGGACCCGGCGCGAGGGCTTTGTGGTGTAGCACAGGGTGTTTAATCTCTGCTTTATAAGCGGCTGTTGACCCACTGGTCTTCCCTCCACCACCGCCCCTCCTGGGCCCCCCTTCACAAGTACGGTCCTAACAAGGCTGATTTATGACTTGTTTTCTTTACGAAAAAACAAATGTCACCAACCTTAGCCACGATATTCATTTGAATGCATATTTCATAAAAGCTTCCTGGTAGTCTGGAGGAGGACTTGCATGGACGTTTTTCTCCCTCCTTTTAATTAGGTTGTTCCATTATAGGAATGTTTTGGCATGCTATGAGTCTATAGATTGTATTCTATCTAATTGTGGTTAAATATCAGTGTAAGGCAGATTAAAACCACCTGTGGTTAATGGCGACAAAGCAAACAGCATCCCATAATGCCGCTGGTATGCTGGACGAGCTCAGGCTACTGTATGATGTGTAAATCAGCAGCAGCTCTGTCAGCACATCTGTTGGACGGGATTGTCTCCCTGTTAGCATGAGCAGCTGTCCTCCTCTGTGTGTGTGTGTGTGTGTTATATCCAGTAAGCCTCATATTTCCTCCCTGACGTAGCAAAGTGCTGCCAGAGAACAAAGCTCACGACACTTAACGAGGCTCCAAGTGGTAATGTGACGACTCTACCCCACAGTGTGTAACAGTGGATCAAATTGTCAGACAGCTGTGTGTCTTTAAGGAGAGACAACGTACAGTTAATTGCATCCTCTCTGCATTGCAATGATGGCAGGCTTGTCAACCTGCATTAATGATGTTTTCACATCCGATGGGAACAAAATAGTTTATTTTGGGTTCATCCAGCTGTAGAACATAGAAGAGCCAACAAACGTTATGTGATTAAAATGGATCCAGCGATCTAATTTATTCTTTTTATTTATTTTATATAGGATATGGTTCATGACCCTCCATATTATTTAAAAATCTGAATCCGGGTAAAAGATCTCTTCGACCTGCATTCGAAGGAGTTTTTGAAATGGGACCTCCACAAATTCGGTCTTCAAATGTAGCATACGATTGATCGGCATCATCACTTTGAGGAGGGAATCATAAATGTGGACCAGAGGAGATGCACAGGGAGTGGACGGGTGTGTTAAAAGAGCAGGGGACCATATTTAGACAGCTGATTCATAGCACAGGAATCCCCAGCTCTCCATGCTAACCTCCTCCTGCCTCCTCCTCCTCTCCTCCTCCTCAGTCACCGCCCTGCTCCTCCCCTCTCTCCCCAGCTCCTCCACCCACCAGGATAATTCACTCCACCGTGTGTCCTCCTCACCCCACCACGCCCTACACACCATCCCTACTCCCTTAACACAACTGCATATTCCTATCTACTTCAAAAAAATACAAAAAATACATTAGACCTGCAATAACATCAACTGTCCCTCTGTGTGCGTTGTTATCCCAGCTTCTCCTTGCTTTGTTTACACAGCCTGGCCGGGCCCGTGCATGCTTTTAGTGCATGTTTTCTTTAAGCCTACACACTGTTCAAATGTCATATCCTGGACATTTAAGGTTTTGTCAGGTTAGCAAAGGAGCTAGCTAGTTATGTAACAGGGAGCTAGGCTAATGTGACTGGCGAATGCTAGCATTTAACGCATTTAGCCCCACAGCTGTCCAAACATTAAGAAGCATCAAACTATGGTTCTCTATGTTGCCATAATTATGGCATTTAGGAAAGGGGGAAGTCAGGTGATGTTGTATAGAGCAGGAAAAGTCCAAAAACACAGGACTTTCACCCAGGAAACCTGTGTTGGCAAACCCAAAAGTCGACATTGATCTTGCATCTTGTCGCCGACTGAACTGCATAATTAACATGACTTATTTTAACCCCAAAACGAGTTGTTTCCTGTTAGCACGCAACAGCTTGCTATTTTTGTCCCGGGGGCAAACTATTTATCTCTGTGAAACCACAAAAATAATTAGAGATTAGTTCAGTTAATTAAGTTTTGTTTTCCACCTAAGCTCAGTCATTTATTTCCAAATCAATGCTGCATGCTTTCTGATCTGACCGGAGACTTAAATCTACGTTCTATCTTCAAAACGCCTCAGATCCAAATGGAAATCTGTCTTCTTTACTCCATCATGCCACGGCTTCTTTCCTTCGTCTAACCAGGACCTCAGACTGCAGACATCCCACAAACACAGTGTCAGAACACATCTTTCTCTTCTTTCCATCCAACACACCTGCCTCCAAACATTTCAATCAGTAGCACCTTGTCAAACTGGACTCTTATGTAACTGTGATCGCAGCTTCATCCATAACCTTTAAACGTTTTTGCCCTCAGAAGAAGCAGAACATTTGCCTGGGAGGAGTAAGACTCCCGGTCATGTAAATTAATCAAGAGCGAACCCATTCATCTCACACAGGTCGATCCAGGTCCATATATGGACATGTGAGGCGAAAAATGTTCCCCGCTCCGGTTTACAGGCCAGATTGTGTGCAACATTGTTTCAGCTGGGAACTTTTCCGCCGTTTTTCATGGAGTATTTTCTGGCTTTTGGTTCAGTGTTGAACGACCGGAGTAAATGTCAGGGTGAGATGGTCGACGAGGGCATGTTGACAAAATGAGGGGGAGGGAGGGGATAAGAGAGAGGGATAAAGGAGACAGAGCGAGGTTGCAGAGGGCTCGTGGAGTAAGAGAAGGGGAGAGAGAGATCTATAAATAGCGGATATCACATACTTGTTTGATTGTGAGAAGGAAAGGGCCTTTAAGGAGCCTGTGTTCCTGTTTGGTTTTGAAGATCTGAAGCCGGAGCTAGACGAGTGGTGCTGACATTCAGGATGCAACATCAACGTGATTGTCTAATTCATGACGTTCGGACGTTTGTAACAGTCACAGAGACTTGGCTGTGTGTTGTTGACATGTCAGATGTTTCCTCTACCCAGTAGAAACGGGCAGCAAGGAAAATGTTGAAGATTATGTTTGATTGACAAGTTTGCTACTTACACTTTGATCAGACTTGAATTTTCTGCCAGCCGTAACTTGGTAATATCACAGACCGGTGTTTTTTTGTTGTTTTTTTACAGTCTGTGACCTCTGGGAAGTTATTTTATATCATATTACAGATTGATCAAACAAGGACACACACACAAAGATGCAAATGGAGAAGTTTAGTTTTGCTTTAAGTTTAGTTAAAGTTGAAATATACGAGACGCTTACATGCATGAAGATATGCTAGCAAAGCAAGGAGAAGCTTGGAAAACAACACACACAGAGGGATCCCATTCATTAAACGTCGTTTATCGCTTCTTTAAATTTTGGGTTTTTGTTTAAAACGCTTCATAAATGCAAAACAAAATCTGTTTTGAGGAATTATCCTTCGGATCTCCGTCTTCTTGCACCAAATAATACATTTTTTAAAGTCTAAGTAGAAGCTTTTCCACATGAGTCAGACATAAATGACTCATAATCAAAAGCTGCGGTTATTGAAAACATTTAGTTTGTTCCTTCATGTGATTCTCTCGGTCTTATGATTCCAGCTTGGAATCCTCTCGTGGCTAGTTACATTATGAACAGATACGTTTGTGATACAGTTTGGTATCAACATCATTCCCAAAAAGGTTAAAAATATATGAGTCATTCCTCCAGAAAGGCTCATTTTATTAAGTGTGATCAAAACAGTGGATTTCACTTCAGAGAAATATTAAACATAAGGAACATAATTATGGGATAATTAACGGTCGACTGTATTTCGGGGCTGTTTCGTTTTGTGCTCTGGATTGTCTCTGAAATTAATATTATCCTCCACCAGCCACAGTGTGGCTTCAGCGTGGTTTTACTTACTTTTCTTCTCCTCGCTCTGTGTTTTAAAGTTTGGCTTCTAACGTGGAAACATTCATTCTTAGCTGTTTCTGCCTCGCTTGCGGTTCTCTTTAAGATCTTTAAATTGTTCCACTGGTTGAGTCCAAAACATCCAATTTGTCCAGTTTTTAGAGGTGTTTTTCCCCCCAAATAAGCCGTACAATGCTTTCTCCAGTTCCTTGTGGAGCTCGTTTTTTTAATTACAAATGAGCTGAAGTTATATTTGGTGGTTTATAGACGTGAAAGGAATGGTTCAAAAAACCAAATTCAGTGGGATGAGAAGATGGCTATCAATCTCACATGTTAAAGTCGGGCTAAGTCTATCTATCTAACCCCCATGGTGACGTATTTCCGACAAACAGCGGAGGAAGAAACCACTTCTTCTGCAGCTCCATAAATCTCCCCGTAAACACCGACCTCCTCCATTGTTATTGGAAAGAGTTACACAGGGTCGCCATGGGAACGACCGCTGTCATCCCTCTCGGTTCCTGTTAGTCAAGCATGAGGGGAGAACTGCACAGACACCCAGAGAGAGAGAGAGGGAGTTGCTCATCTTTTGATATGGCACCGGTCAATATGGATGGTATCTCTCCCGGGAGCTATTTTAATGACGCGTCCTGTGTTTACTCACTATGATAACAAAGTGTGTGTGTGTGTGTGTGTGTGTGTGTGTGTGTGTGTGTGGGCCCCTACGTGAAAGTACAAGATCAGAAGTATGTCGTTAAAGCATCCTCCAGTGCGAGTCGTCAAGTCGTGTCTTGCCGTGAGAGCTGAAAGGAGTGAGGCCGAGCTGCCTCACACACACATGTCTGCAGCCCTGGAAACACTTCAAGAAATACGTATTTGTGCTAGATTCATGTGTGCGTCCTCACAAAGCTCCTCTGTCTCCAGAAAAGAGACGTTCATGCAAACTGTGTGGCTCCTGAATACACAAAGAACCCAGAGACTACCTTCTGGCGCCCTTGCTTTGATCTAGAGGTCTTCGTGCGTCCACCTAAAACCTCGGGGACCAAGACACAGACCGGTACAGGTCTGGGTCTGAGAAAAAGGGTAATTTTCTCATAGACTTCCATACAATCAGACTTCTTCTTGCAACCAGAGGAGTCGCCCCCTGATGGCGAGAGAATGCAAGTTTAAGGCACTTCAGTGTTCATAAGAAAAAAAAGATCTCATTTGCAAAATATATGTTGTCCATTCCTGTAATGCTATGACATCACGTCCTGTCAGGTCATTTCCTGTTTTCTCACCTGGCTGTGCAGAAGACGTGCAAGCTCTCAGGGTCGTCCACTTTCACATTAGTCATAGTTTCCATACTAAACACTAAACTGATTCTCTCCCTCATATTTCTGATTAATTTATTGCTAAAGAAAAATAATGTGATGTACAAATGTGATAGACGTCTGTGGAAGAAGATCAGCTTCCCTAAAATCAAACCTGCTGCCCAACCTGCTTCATTTAATGTTAAAAAAACGTCCTGGAACAAAAGACCTGCATCCAGAACTACTGAGAGTCACGGTGCATTCATCTTGCACAGGAATATTTGGGTTTATGTTTGGTTTCCATGGAGCTGTACCGCTAATTGGTGTCATTCCTCAGTGATCTGAGAAGATTCTTTGCAACCGCTGGCCACGAGGAAACCAAGGAAGCTAGAACGTAAGAGTGAAATGAAGAAAGGGCCGGAGGAGTGAATGAATGAATTCACAGGGAGGCAAAAAAGAAGAGAGAGGTTGTTTCTTTGCTCCGGTGCAACAACAGGCCTGGTGACTCATCCTCTCTCTCTCCCCTCAGGGACCGGCGGCATGCCATCACTTTATATAGCAATCTCTCTCTCTCCCTCTCTCTCTGGTCCCATGTCTCTGATTAAAGGGGACGAGTGGAAAACCGGACGAGAGTCGGGAGTTCTCTCCCTAGAGTTTTAATGCTGTGTGTGAGACCATCACACTATTTCCCAGGGCAACGAGCAATGTATGCCCATCCATCACCCAAAGGAGCCGGTCTGACTCGATTACACTGATATATCAGCTGGCTGATGTTAGCTTTAGTTAGAAAACCACAAACCATCTGTCATACTGTATATGACAGAGGTGACTATCCGTTAACTTAAAGCCACACACCAGCTGACATCTCACAGATTTGATTTTATTGAGGTTTAAATGGGCTTTGAACCATTAATTAACATGCAGCCGTAGATGGTGTTTCAGTTAAAGGAGTGACCGTGTTAACTGGTGACGACATAAAGGCCTTCATTCAATTTATCTTTAAGTAACTACGAGCATCAATGGACAGTCACCAGTTAACACGGTCACTCCTTGAACTGAAACACCCGTCAGCAGTAAAAGGGTCTATCAGTCCCCCATGCTGATGACTAATTCACCTAAGAAAGATATCATGCTTCCCTCCATCTGGATTTTTTACTGTTCTTGTGTTCTCTTGGAAATGTGAAACATCATGACTGATGACCCGATTATTACCCGAGTATGTCCCAGAGTCCACATTTAGCCGGGGCTGGTCCCAGGGTGTGGAAGTGTTCTTCCCATGCTCTGCTCATGAGAGCTTTAGGGGCAAACGCATGCTCCAGTCACACCCACACGATGTGAGATATATTTAAAGGAATAAATGACCCGTTAATACATGGTTTATTTAAAAAAAATCATCTCTGCTCGTTTACTCTGGGGGTTTGGAGCTGTGAGCATATGTTGGCATGTAAGCATGCGCCACAATGATGTCATAGATACACAGTTTGATGACTTTATGACTCTATTTGGCTATTTTTACTTTTACTATGCATGTCATTGATAAATAATACAACTGTTTCATTACAAAAGTAAAGAGACATTTATCCTACTTCCCTCAGTCCTTGTGATGGAAATGCCTTTCCTCACTTGCATGTTCTATTTGTGTTTTTAACGTTAAACCCAACATAGCTTCTTTTTTTCTTTTCTTTTTGCAAAGTGCGTATTAAAACTCCATTTCTCATCAACCCAGCTGGTTCGTGTATAAATCCAGCCGGCAACCTTCGCTTCTGAAAAGCGAAGCCAACGTGTCAATGAGAAAACTACTACTACTTCTCTCTGGAAGTATTATCTCAGTAAACATTGTAAACATGAGTTTATGGTCTCAGTATGTAGTCTTTTGTACATTATGGTCCATTTAGAGTCCAACAGACCAGAAAGCAGGGGATGCTTTAAAGCGGGGGGTGACTTAAGTAAGTCGAGGTCATTCTTGATCCTGACAACAGCAGTTGAGAAACCAATCTGAACACAAGGTCGGTGTAGTGGAGCTCCATAGCACGTCACGTGACCTGCATGATCAGAACCGTATCTATGTTTTCACAACATCTTGGAAACCCCCGTCGACTGACGATCATGGGAACGGCTGCCGAACCGACCTTGTGGTTGGATTGTTATCTCAAGTAAATTGTGTTTTTTTTGTGCGTCCTTCATAAAAAGAAACATAATGTGCGCGTTAGCCTGTTAGCCTGCCCCGGTTCCTCCTCGCATCAGCAGCTGTGTCATGAGGATTCCCTGTTTCCTTGGGTTTGCTGGAAAATCCCATCATTGTGAGAGTGTGTGTGTGCTATACCTGCATATGCACACACACACACACACACACATATGCAACTGGCCTTTCCACATCAGCAGGGGAGTTCTTGGTGGTTTTAGTTTAAACAGGAAACAGAAACAGAGAGGGGTGTGTTACAGCGGGATTCCTCTCTGGCTCGACATAAGGCTGATGAGTGGTTGCAGTGTGGGCTGAGTGGAAAGCTTCCATGGCGTGCTCCTTGTCCCCACACACACACACACCCACACACACACACACACACACACACACACACACACATCAAGTTTTACACATACAAGTCAAAATACAGACATACATTTATGTAAAAAAAGACCAAACATCTCTCTCCTTTCATCTGGAAACATTATAGTTCCAGTCAGGCTCACCACCGTTACCATGGAGACACTTGAGGCAATACAATAGAAAGCGGTTCTCTCTGGTCTGATTTTTGTTTGTGCTTTAATACCATACTGTAATACTAGTAGCATATTTTCAGCCTGAGGCTGGAAGTGCATTCACCCTCGGCTGAAGTTGCCGCTCTGGTTGCATTGTTGTTGTTGCCATGGTTTCCCTGCGCCGGTCACATTGGCTCACCACTGGCTACGCCCAGAAAATACAACTATGCCCACATCAAACCTCGTTGAAAGGAGACTTTCAGGAAACACACAGCACAGACAGGAAAATGGGCATAAAAACACCCGGATACTTCTGTGGCAGCGCTGCTCGTACTATGAGCTAATTACCACGAGGCTGTTTAAAGGGCCAGTGTGTAGCATTTAGTGAGGGATTGGATCTACACCCTTCTGCTATGGTGCGCCACCATGTTTCTACAGAAGCTGAAGAAACCATCATTTTTGAACCTCCAGTTCTGAAAAGTGAAGCCATGATGAAGTGCCTTAAGCTGTCATTCTCTGAACTGGCCATCAGGGGGCGACTCCATTGTTATTGGAAAGAGTTACACAGGGTCGCCATGGGAACGACCGCTGTCATCCCTCTCGGTTCCTTTTAGTCATCCTCCAGTGCAAGACACGACTTGACGACTTGCACTGGAGGATGCTTTAACGACATACTTCTGATCTTGTACTTTCACGTAGGGGCCCACACACACACACACACACACACACACACTTTGTTATCATAGTGAGTAAACACAGGACGCGTCATTAAAATAGCTCCCGGGAGAGATACCATCCAAATTGACCGGTGCCATATCAAAAGATGAGCAACTCCCTCTCTCTCTCTCTCTGGGTATATGCAAAAAGAAGCATCCTACACACTGGCCCTTTAAATAATCATTAAGCATGTTTCATTATATGTACTTAATATTTGTGTTTGCTTCACAGTTTTTTATTTTTATAAATATAGAGGATAAAATGATGAAGTGACAGACATGGATACAAACTTCAACTTGACTGGTTGTCCGTCTAGAAAACGCTATAAAATCATCAGCAAGAGAGGAGAGTACCATAAGAAAACAATGGTTTTCCATCCTCTGTGTGTCTGTTCGACCGCAGCCCTCATGGTTTTATGAAAAGTTATGTCCTGTATAAGTTACTTGTGTCGTCTACAGCAGCGGAGCAGACAGAAGTCACCGTTGCACACTCATCATGAAAGAGAAACAAACAACAGAGCGTTGTGCTGACAACACAGTGGGTCCGCCAGCTGATCTCAGCAACTGACACTCACACAATGACAGCAGGCTTTTGTGCGGCTTCATAGTATTAGCTACCCGGTTATAAGATCTCATCGGCCTATCTATGACGTTTTCATTTTGAACTTGCTTCATCAGAAACACGTGGGTCTTTGAGGATAATGAAAAATATACAACAGACGAGTTTGACCCCTTGCTTATAATAATGATGGAATGTTACACAGGTTAGTGCACTAATTAGCTGTTTTCTGTTCTGATCAGGCAGCTCTGAAGTGCCTTAAACCTGCATTCCCTCTACTGGCCATCAGGGGGAGACTCCTATCTGATTGTATAGAAGTCTATGAGAAAATGGTCCTACTTCTCTGTTGATGTAATATCTCAGTAAACATTGTAAACATGACTTTATGGTCTCAATCTCTAGTTTCAAGTCTTCTTCAACCCATTAGTAAATTATGGTCCATTTAGAGTCAAATAGTCTATAAAGCAGGGGATGCTTTAGGGGCGGGGCTACCATGTGATTGACAGGTCAATAGAGTGGAAAAACACACTCAGCAACATGAAAAACAGCACACAAAACGCTTCCCTCTCATTAAAAGAGATGACAACAAGCTGCCCCGGGCTGCTCAAACCGATCTGATCAGCTCCAAAACCGTAAACACCGATCAAATAAATGACTTTTTTTTCCGGCAGCCATGAGTCTGTGCATGCAGCAAACTGTCCACCAGCGACGGGCTGACGAGGGAGAGGAAGGAGGGAAGTATGGATGTCAACAGTCAAATCATGTGGCTTGTGTGTGCGTGTTATTAGTGGTGGGAAAGTGGAATGCAGCAGAGGTTTCAAAGCACACACACACACACACACACACACACACGCACACAAATCAACATGGAGGCATAACAAGAGATAAAGAGCAAAGAGTGAGCTGCATATTGTATTAAAACAAATCATGAGACGACTACTCCCATTGCTCCAGGACTCTCCCTCTCCCCCTCACTTTCTCTTGTGCACGCGCACACACACACACACACACACACACACACACACACAACACACAGACAAACACACACACACCACACACAAACACATTGTGGTTCAATGTGTTTTGCAACTTCCTCATTCAATTGCAAACCAGATATGAAAATTATCTCCTTGCTCATATTTAGCAAGAGCTGAAGGCAAAATGTAATCCCACACACACACACACCACACACACACTCACTGTAACTCAGAACCATTACATACCTCGTTCGTCTATTTTCCATGGCTCTGAGTCTACCTTCCTGTCTTTTGTGCAGCAGGCTCACGGAGAACAATGTCCCATTAAATTAGGAGGGTCAGGAAGTCAACACACTAAGGTGAATGCCTGAACTTCCCCATGCACTTTTTCCATGTACTCAGACACACACACACACACACACACACACACCACACACCACACACACACATGCACACAGAGTTCCCTGTCAAAGGAAACACATTAGCCGTGACCTCCTGAACTCTGGACTGACGGACCTGGGTTCCCCCAAGCACATACTGTATATGTCCAGCTTCACCCATTATAAACCTTGATGAGCCCCTATTTCATATTTTGCATGTATAATATTTCATACTCATACTAGTACTTAGGAAAGTCCATTCTCCTTGGAAAGAAGTGATGTGTTCCCACCAAAAAAAGCTCTGATGTGCTTCAATGTGACAAACTGTGATTCCGTGTCAGAAACTTGGACCAGGCTTTGCTTAAGTGATTTCCAGCCCGACTGCATTGTCCTCGACATCTAAACTAAGATGGAATGAATTTGAGCGAGGCAGGTATTTTCCAGCGACCCCGGCCTGTCGACGCAGCTGTTCAGGAAAGCCACGATCCCACATCCAAGGTCAAGTTTACCCAAGATACTGCAGTACAATACCTCCTATAAAACCCACCATCACGCTGCTGCAGAACACAATAGACAGCCCCCCCTCCCCCCTTCCAGGGCTTCCACCTCCACCTCCCAGCCAACACTTTGATGCTATCATTTTCCTGCTGAGCAGATGGTTTTCCAAGACTCTGAAGCATCATCCCACTTGTGCTATTACTCGATTCATACGACAGCGGAGAAATATCTTCCCTTTCCACACCTTACACCCCCCCGACCCCCCCTGTGATCCTTTGTTCTGGAACTTTGTTCCTGTTTTGACCATAGAGGCGGTGTAGAGGGAGAGGAAAAGACAATACGTACAGTTGGCCCTCGTGCAGACATTCAGGAGCCCAATTGGACGAGAGTTTGCTGTGATGGAAAGAGGAAGACGCCCCCCTCCTCCTCCTCCTCCTCCCCTCCCATCGCTTCATTAACAAACCGGAGCATTGTATTCATGAGGTGAATGAGGCACATGAGGGAAATGCAATGCAAACAAGGCGAGAAAAGGGTTGATGGGAGCTGAGCTGAGAAAAAAGTGGCGCTGTGCAGGAATGCTCCATCAGGGCGGGTCGTCATACTTACTCCTGTTTTGTGTACGGTGGTCTCTCCAGGAGGACTTTTATATAACAAGAAGAAACCTCAAGCAAAGCCAGACTAGTGTGCCCTGGAGGCTGCAGGGTTCATTACACCCACAATGATGGAACTGCCATTCTGAGAGGCTGGCATGTGGTGGGACTACTCAGGGGTTGAATTGGCATTTGTTATCTGGCTTTGGGAGGGGGGTCCTTAGGGATACTCCGTCAGTAATGACGTTTGATTAACAAACTCCCTTCTGATGCTTTTTAATGTACAATAAAGATACGTCTTCATTAATGAAATACAAGGGAAATATTGTACAGTTATGTAGAAATGTAGAAACACAAAGTTAAGGACTTGACTTTGGTCTCTTTACTTGGCACACTTGAAGATGTGACTCAGGGTGATTGGCTTATCTACCACAAAGTACAGGAGAAATGAACTTGAACAGCTCAGCTCCTGCCGTTTGTCAGGCTTCAGGTAACACAGTGTTTGTGGATGAATTGCAATATTTGAGAGAATCAGAGCATGTGTCGGCCTGCAGAGAGAAACACGATAAGACCACAAAAACTTCAATTATCCCTGACGGGAGCCCTGTGGAGCTCTCTCTCTCCTCCCCTCGACATCCAACTACGCATATGTTATTTGCACTCAAACGGAGATATTGCTGATTAACCCTTCAACACTTTGCTCCCAGAAATCCTCCCCGTACGCTCCATGTTTTCCATTCCCATGTCTCTGAGACGGTTACATTTTTCTCTGGCATGTCTCCCTCTGGTATGACATGAATGAGTGAACCCTGGAGTCTGGTTACAGATTCCACTTGGCCTCACATCTCTAATGCCTCTATTGTGTAGCAAAGCTTGACTAGTGAGTCATGTTTTGCCTGTGTGTGTGAGAGAATGGAAAAACAGTCATACAGACATGTTTACACTAGTGGATTGGGGGGTATTGATACGGCAAAGTATCCATTATTTTACGTGGGGAATATTGTAAGTGGATCGTTTATTATATAATCTACTAAAGTTGCAAATGCAAATTAAACCTTTTGGTAACAATTGCTTTTTCAGCCCACTAGATGGTGCTGATGTGGTCATGGGTAAAGTCGGCGTATCACAAAATGTTTAAAATCACAATAAGATCATATCGTGGCAGGAGTGTTGTGATAATATCGTATTGTGGATCCTCTGGTGATTCTCACCATTAATACACATTAATTACGGTATCATTATTATAGATATTTATAGATTGACATTCTTTGTGCTCTCTTCCCCACAGGATGAAGTGAAGGTTCCCTCAAAGCTCAGCATCTCCAAATCATTGAAGGTTTCTGAGTCGGTGACAGGAAGCAGAGGAGGCAGCATGCTGGAGCTCAAGGAAGCCGTGGAAGAGGAGGAGGGAGGAGAAGGAGAGAAGTCAGACAAACCTCACGTAGACCTCTCGTCAGATGAGGAGGGGGTGGAGATCGAGGAGACCATCGAGGAGACCCGAGCCGAGCGTATCAAGCGCAGCAGCCTGCAGCGTGTGCAAACCCTGAAGACCGTCTTCTCAAAGGAGAAGATGGATAAGACCAGAGCAAAGACCAAAGAGAAACTGGAAAAGACCAAACAAAAGACCAAGGACAACCTGGAGAAGACGAGGCAGAAGACAAAAGATAACCTGGAGAAAACCAGGCAGAAAACCAAGGATAATTTAGAGAAGACCAGGCAGAAGACCAAGGATAACCTGGAGAAGACGCGTCACAACATTGAGAAGAAGATGGGAAAGCTCGGAACGCAGATGACCGTCAACCCCGAGCGCAAGCAGAAGATCCAGACGTCCCGTGACAAGGTGAAGAAGGCCTTCACTCCAGACCACGTGGTCTACGCCCGGTCCCAGACCGCCGTCTACAAAGTGCCCCCTTTCACCTTCCATGTCAAGAAAATCCGCGAGGGCGTCACCGAGGTGGTCCAAGGCACCGAGATGGTGGAGGTGTCCCAGGAGGTTGATCCCTTCGGCGGCGTGGACGGAGAGGTTGAGGAGGGCGTGGAGGAGGTGGAGATGGAGATGATGAACGGAGGAGGAGATGAGGAGGAAGATGCTGAGGATGAAGATGAGGACAACCAAGATGCTCTGCAGGAGAATGAAGACAGAGATAGAGACAGCGACTAGATAAAGAATACATAATCTTTGAGGTTCATTACAGCATAATAGTATAAAATATATTTTGACCCTTATTCCGTTACGTTAACTTTGCACGTACAAGTAATTGCTGAGATGTGGTAACACAATATCATGAGTTTGATGGATCATAAGTAATTAAGGCAGCATTAAGTCCAGATTATCAAAACCACTGAATTTGCTCCCAAACTATCAGCAATTCTCCTTGTTGGTAATGTTTACCTTTGTTTTAACTCCTTCAAATATGCAATATGTTTCTTTCCATCTATCCGGCTGTTCACGTCTCTTTTCAGCGTGGTCGCCCCTAGCAACAGCAACCATAGCAAAGCAGCCCCCAATCTTCACTGGCACCAATTAACGGCCTTTTAAACTAAAAATCGTAGTGTTTTCGTTTAGTTTGAAGCAATTTGCAACCTCACCACTAGATGTCACTAAAGCCTCCACACTGTTCCATACGTGGCTAAAATATTACCAAAGAACAAAGGTAGTGTTCCAGTTAGAAAAACTAACATTTCACAGAGAGACCATAAGGTAGAACATTCCCAGATCTCAGCAGTTAACTTGATCCAAACACGGTTATTATTACCACAAGAACCATGGCGAAAACTACAAAAAAATAAGATCCATGTTGTAAACAAAAACACAATTTGAATTCTTATGTTTTCCTTCATTTGACTACAGATTATGTGCTTAAAACAAATCAGAAAGGCCTTAATTTATAAAGGCGTAATGAAAATAGTCCCATGTAAAAAAAAAAAGCACTTCAAGGGTTATTCAGAGTCCATTGGACTCGGGGGAAAAAAGAAGAAGAAGAAAATAGGAAGAAGAAACCGAAAATAACTTTGTTGTTGGCTTGGTAAAAGGAGGTGGAGCGATCACAGAGCTGACATGACCAAGAAACCAGGAGGAGCGGGACGCCATCATTCCCATTGTAAGAAAGTGTAATTTTCTTTTCTGTTGCATTTTTTTTTTAAATCAAAACCACAACCACTCACAAAAAGTGGGAGGAGCTTACGGGAACGAATCACCTCCTGTCCACAGAATGTCACTAATACGTGTTGAACAAAATGATCTCATGGACTGTTGCCGATTCCCAATGGCCACGTTATTCATACACACACTGAGTACATATTTGTGCTTAAAAATGTTGAATTTCCTCGTGCATCTATACCACACACGCATACGTATTCATTTCCTCTCCCTTTGTTGTTTAAATACTGAAGTGTTATCTCCCTACGCTTGATTTACTCATTATTTAGTGATTCTCTTCCGCTCATGATGAGCTCACAGTTAATTATTTTGTGTATATTTGTATGTGATCACAATTTACACTCGGCTGATGTCACCTCCTTCACGTTTTCAGCACACCTTGTTGCATGCAATGCTGTCATGTGACACCTTACTGCCATGAATTAAACCCGTGCCCGTGAAAAATGAAGGTCTGCAGAGACAGCTCATAGGTCCAGTACGTTTCACTCGATGGTGTTATTCTTTTTTTTTCTCTCCTGTTTCTTAAAACAAAAACGCGTTACGTGCCAATGAACTGAGATAAGGACCAATACATTCAGCTCTCACAAACCTCTCTGGTAGAACACAGTTTACACTGATCACTCAGGACCAGTCTATTCACAGGATGACATCATTGCTGCGGTCCGACACTGACCCCTAGTGTCCAGTCATGTCACCATCATTTCCTCTGCTCCAGATGAAATATGCTGCATTTCATTCACATGTTTGCCCACACAGATTTCATCACTTATCCTGGTTTTGAACCGGCACACTTTGGGACCCTGCATTGCTTTCTATCAAAGAGCTAACAGAGATACAAGATGCATGATCAAAAATAAGACAAATTTTACCACATTGCCACAGTATTTTGTACGGTCAAAGTTTAGTTTCTTGCAGACACATCACAGCTTTACTTGTGTTGTTGTGTTTATTTGTTTTTTTGTATATAATGTGAATCACTGCCCGTGCAGATCGTAATGCATTTAGATTTTTATTTACCAGAGAGCCTTGCCTTCTGCTGCCTGCACTTCTTCTGTATTTAGAAAAGCTTCCTAGGTCAAATCTTTCTGACGTTTGCACAGATTTCATAGTGCAGCAAATGAAATGGAAGCAAAGATTACAAAAAAAATGTAGCTTTTTGATACAGTTGTGGCAGAGAATGTATTCAGTGGTTGAACGCTCAGCCCTTCAAAGTGGATTAACAATGCCGTGTCTGTCAGAGCAGTAACACCATGCAGGTGTGCTGAGGCCTATGTCAATGGAGCATTAAATGTAGTTCACACTTAACTGTTTCCCTCGCTTTTATTTGTGTTGGTAACTGATACCTGTATGTTTCATTGCTTAACCACTAATGATTTCATTAATAAAAGCTATTTGGTTCACAGTTTGTGCGTTTTTATTGAGTTTTGGCAGGAAAAGGAGAAGAAGAAGAACTGGACACAGAAACCTCTGCTGTTTACAACCCTTGTTTACAGTACACCTGTATGATATGCATGTTATTCAGTTTGGTCATTGTTGTTTTATTTTAGTGTTTTATATTTAATATATTTGTCAATCATGGGAAATTATAGCGTGTGTTAAAGTCATTCCTACAATGTGTCCAGAAGGACCACATTATATACATATCTAAAAAGTATATCAGTAAGAAATATGTGTCCAGTCAATCATATCATACTACCTTTATGTACCTCTTAATTAAGTAAATAAACTATACAATAAAACAATTTAAATATATAAAATTAATAATATGATAATATTTAACTCTTTCTGACTAACCTGTTGCCTTCTTCCATTCGGATTCATCATCGCAGAGGTGGGGCTGTTAGCGGAAATAGCTATATGAAGTTAGCGCGAATAGAACCGGAAATGTAAAGTTTCTGTTCCTAAATTAAAAAACATCAAAATTAAAAGTTACAATTATTGGGCAAAAACAACAACACATTCCCGTATACACATGTGTAATCGTGTACTCACATTATATAAACGACGCAACAACCCAAATACACAGCAATCACCGGTTAATACAGTGATAATAACGTAGCGGTTAAACGATTATTTTATTCTGAAGTTTTAAACCGGAAACCGCCTTTGATATTCGCCATTGGCTTGACGCTGGTCGACAACAGCTGCTTTACGAGAAACCAGAAGGCTGTAAAGTAACGTTAGTTGGACGATGCGACATGTAACTTCGGTGCAACAACCTGTGTTGAGGTTTAAAAAGTGTGTGTGAGTGTGAGCCGTCGGCCGCTCGTCCATGGTGTAGCTGTGAGCGGCGCTTGCAAGTCTCTGGAAAAGGTGAGTCAAAGGCGTGAAAAAAAAAAAAAAAAACAGCCGTTAGTTAGCTGCTCGTGACGCTTTTAAGTGGAAGTTTTTGGTCGCGCGCTGTAACGTTACTATCATTGAGATTTACCACTTATGCTAGCTCCTAGCTTACCGTTGCTAGCTAGCTAACGCCGCCTTCGTCCAACGGAAAGTAACAAACGTGACGTAACTGGAACACCTTCCAACTCAGCGTTTTGACCGACATCCGTTCAGCGGAACAGAACTCGCCTTTGAGCAACATTTTTTGTTGCCAAGGAGCCAAACTCAATGTACAGTAATGTAAGCATGCTAAGCTATCTGAAACTTTTTTTAGGGGAGGGGGCGGGGGTAGAGAGCGTTCCCCGTCAACTGCTCTCCTAATACGGTTTTTGTTGACCAACAAATTAAATGACATTTCAGCATAAGAGTCCACAACATCACCAGATTGTTCGTATTTAACTATCGGATAAAGTGATCTCCGGAGATCTATAGGGACGTATCCCTTGTGGACTGCTCCACCAGTTTGGCAGATATTAGTGAATATGTTAGTGAATCCCTCTTTCCTGCATCTGGATTAGGGCTGAGCCCCGAATTGATTCCCCATTCACAAGATCTCGATATTCAATTCGGTATTTCAGTCTCAATACCATTTTCGTTTTGTTATGAATAAGATTTACACAACTAATGCTGCAAATTTGGGAAAAAAATGGCTTCTTTTACCTGTTACATTAATAAAAAATATATACATGTTTACATTTAATAATAAACCCCAGAAGAAGTTAGATTAATGCATTTTTGGGGGTTATTTTACATGACCCAAACTCTACAGAAGTCAACAGATCAACTCTTAACAGCACAGGTGATAATTCAACCCCTCAATAAGTAAACAAATGAAGCATGTCACGTGATAGGATGTGACGTCACTCCCAACCTGTAGGCGTTTTTACTCACTTAAGTGTACACAAGCATCTAGTGTATCCTTCCTTTACTATGAATGTGGCTACAGTCTCAGTTGTGTTTTGACGGGTGGAGGTTTTGCCGGTTAGTGTGGTTTTTATTGGGCTCGGACGTCGTTGCCGATACTCTTTCTGGTTGATGGTCTTTTTCTTGTATACGACGTTGCATTTGTCCAGCTCTCCTCTGTCCTCATACTATTTAATGATTCAAAGTTCGATATGAAACGGAACCCCAGCCTTTAAAACAACTATTTTCTACTCTCCATCCCCTTCCCCTTCATTCTACGTTTACTCTTTTACTCTTCTGTGCTTAAATGTCCATCTGATTATCTTCCCTTTTACCCCCTACTGCTTGCTGCTCCTCCCCCCTCTCCTGCATCCTGTCCCTGGCTTCTTTCCTCAGGAGCACCATGGCGATGTGGATCCAGGCCCAGCAGCTGCAGGGTGAGGCTTTGCACCAGATGCAGGCGCTGTACGGCCAGCACTTCCCCATCGAGGTGCGACACTACCTGGCCCAGTGGATCGAATGCCAGCTCTGGTATGACTGATGTTTTTTTTTTTGCTTCAGCGTTTTTCCATGGCAATATTCATCCCTGTGGATGGACTCTACATTTGGCTGGATCTTTATTGAAGTGCAAAGTTGGATCTATTGCGTTGCCTCTCTCTTTCTCCCATGTTGGCATCACTTGCGGCCCGTTTATAGCTCTAGCTGTGATTTGTTAATTTGAACAATTGTGCAACTTGTGTTGGTCCATGTGAGGAGTCAGGAGTGGATAGTTGGCATTTTGAATGACAGTGTTGTTTCATGTGAACCCAAGAGGTTTCAGTTATGAAATGTGTTCCATGTGTGAGATAATTGCAATGTTTTGAAAAAAAAAGTGTTGTTTAGAATTGAAATCTGAGCGTAAAGCAGGAAATGTGCTTTTATTTTAGAATAATTGCTTCAGGGTTTTGGTATGTGCCTCAATTACCAACAGTTAGTGGGTAAACAATTGAGAAAAAATGTAATGCAGTTCAATAGAACAGGCCTGGAATAAAACCTAACTCCATGTAGGTTGTAGAGTTCAGTTTGTGTTTATTTTAGAGATGTTGATTAGATCGTATGATAATAGAGGATGTAGTTTGTGGTTCTGTAGAACTGTATTGTATTAGAAACCTATATACGACATCCGTTTCTTTCATAGGCCTAGGGTTAATGGTTCATACTTGATGTGAGGTTTATGTAAATGAAGTAGTGTAGGGAAGCAGCGCTTTGCTTTCCATGGTTTGGTGAAGAAGAATGCGATCTTCACAGGGATTCGGTGGAGTTGGACAACCCCGGGGAGGAAGCCAAAGCCAAGCGTCTGCTGGAGAACCTGGTGGCCGAGCTGCAGAGGAAAGCCCATGCTACAGGGAGGAGAGGACGGCTTTCTGCTCAAGATCAAGCTGGGCCACTACGCCAACCAGCTCAAGGTACCGGCAACATGAGGAATTATGAATTATCAGCTTTTTCTGTCAAATCTGGGTTCTTCTTTACTGGTCCATGGCACCGTTTTTGGGAATCTCTGCTTTAGGAAGGCGGCAACCTCTGGATCTGAAAAATGAAGCCCGTTCTGAATTGCCTTTAAACGTACATTCTCTCTGTTGGCCATCAGGGGGCGACTCCTCTGGTACCCAAAAGAAGTCTGATTGCATGGAAGTCTATGAGAAAATGACCCTGTGTGTGTGTGTGTTATATCTACAGAGCACTTATGACCGCTGTCCTTTGGAGCTGGTTCGCTGCATTAAACACATCCTGCACTCGGAGCAGAGGCTCGTTCAAGAAGCTACAAATGTAAGTGTTAAAGGAGTTTGTTGATGTGTTGTCACGTAAGATTTACATGCCTGAATGAGGATGAAGAGTCACGATATTGTTAGAACCAAACGGAATGGACAAAAACTAATAAAATAAATCAACACGTGGAACTTTTTCAAATGTGTGTAGGCCAGCAGTGGGATTGGGGGTCAGGCCATGGACAGCCTGTCACAGCGCCACCAGCAGATCAACCAGACCTTTGAGGAGCTCCGTCTGGCCACGCAGGAGACCGAGAATGAGCTGAGAAAGCTGCAGCACAGCCAGGAGTACTTCATCATCCAGTACCAGGAGAACCTGCGCATCCAGGGTGAGGACGATGGTCAGACACGGGAGACGGTTTTCTTCTCTTTGCAGTAGCAGGTGTTTTGTAACGCCTTGCCTCTCCTCCTGCTTCCTGCTTCGTTAGCCCAACTGACCAGCCTGTCTTCACTGCCGCAAGCTGAGCGCACCCAGCGGGAGACCACCCTGCAGAGCAAGAGGACCACTGTGGAGGCCTGGCTCACCAGAGAGGCCAGCACACTACAGAAATACAGGCTTGTATGAAGACCACACACACACACACACACACACACATCCTGTGGTATCAAACCGGGCTGCACAATTAATCAAATAATAATCACTGGATTTGGCTTCCCATGATTAAATTAACATGATTGGCTGCGACATTGACATGTAAAATGTTTGCTCCGCTCTTAGGAAAGTCCAAACTATGAAATCATGCGCTTCCTTAAATAACATCCAGCCACGAGGGGCCGATCCAGATGTTCTGGCTTCACTTTTTGGGGGAAATGCCACTCTGGTGTAATGCGTACCCTGCAGCTGCGTACTGGGAAACACTTTCCTGATTGTTGTGGCTTCTGTCCAAAGTAGAAGAAAACAGTTATCCTCCTATTTAAATGTTAAAAAAAAGCAATACAAATCTTTTGTCCCTAAAATCAATCACTAGTCTCAACATTGATTAACATATCTGATTAGTAATTTTGCCAGAATCATGCAGCACATATATCAAAAACTCTTGGAAACACGCTACAATGTCGATAGAAATCAGTAATAAAAAAAAAGTAGTTTGTTAAAGATCTAAAATGTTGCAATATGATCACATAAATTTGTAAATGATAACATCAAATTGAGTGTGACACACAGTGCTTGTTATTCATCTCAAGACTGAGCATGAATTTGACTTGAGGCCAAAAAAAGGGAACTTCCGACCCCAGATAACCCGAGCGTCGGTTGCGTCGCTGCCACAAAAAGAAGAAGATAACTGTAAATGTAGGTTCTTATCATCATCCACCTTTTTCCTGTTGCATACACAACCACATCCACAAACTGGTGACGTCACCATGACGACTGACCACTTACAGTCTAATTAGAAAAACAAAAAAAAAACAACTTGTTTGTGCTGTTTCCTGTTACGAGTGACACTAAATTCAGGGTGCTATCAGCGGCCACAATCAATTCCTTGTGAGTTTTTTAACTGCGAGTCACAAATACAGATGTTTTTTTGTTTTTTTCTCAACGTGTGGCTGGTTGTGTGTTTTGCAGGACTTGTCAGAACAACACCAGAAGACTCTGGCCCTGCTGAGGAAACAGCAGACTCTGATCCTGGATGAGGAACTCATCCAGTGGAAGAGGAGGCAGCAGCTGGCCGGCAAACGGGGGTCCTCACGAGGGGAGTCTGGATGTCCTGCAGTCCTGGTTGGTATACTGGGCTATTCCATTTATGGGGTGGAGATTTACATGCAGTATTTTGAGAAAATATATATTTATTTGAGAGTTAGTTCAGCCTCATCTTCTCCCCCTCCACCAGGTGTGAGAAGTTGGCTGACCTGATCTGGCAGAACCGGCAGCAGATCCGACGCTGTGAGCATCTAACGCAGCAGCTTCCTCTGCCGGGGCCAATGGAAGAGCTGCTGAGCAAACTCAACACCGACATCACCGATATCATCTCTGCCCTCGTTACCAGGTGAGGATCAGACGTCACACATCTCGGTGTCGTGTGGAGGTCGAGCTCAGGAGATTGTCTGATTACGGTGATCATGTCACTTACTTCACAAGCACCCGACACCACAGAAGTTATTTGACTACTCCACCGGCCACAAGTTTGGTCATTTTTACCCCCCTTTTTTTAATACAGGAGGCTTTGGAGAGGAGTTTGTTATCTCTGGTTGTCACCTTTTATTGGAGACTCAGTCTGCAGCGTACTTCCAATCCATCCTTTCATCTGCTGCTTAACCACAGAATTTCTTATTACTGCACATTTCTCAACTGAATAAAGTTTCTGTTTCACTTCTCTTTCCATGCTCTGTGTCTCACTCCCCCATTCATGCTCACTTTCTGTTTAAAGTAGACATTTCTAAACATGCTGAAGTAATTCGTTAAATATCTTTCAATTTATTAAAAAAAGTATTGTCAGTGAAATATCCTGGTCCACAAATAGGTCATATTCATCCTCTCACCATCAGCTGGCAGCACAAAGCTAAAGGTGTTCCTTCTTAATGTATTTGTCAGGGATCATGTTTAATAACGGTTATCTCTCGCTGGCAGATTTAGCTTTCCATCTGCAATCCCTCATCTCTGTAGAGCAGAGATGTAACTGTGTCACTTTGCTGTTTTGTTGGTGTTGTTTTTGCAAGGGGAAGTGCAGATTCTTCATTGTCTCCTCTTCTTCTCAGTACCTTCATGATTGAAAAGCAGCCGCCCCAGGTGTTAAAGACCCAGACCAAGTTCGCAGCCACGGTGCGCCTCCTGGTGGGCGGGAAGCTGAACGTCCACATGAATCCGCCCCAGGTCAAGGCCGTCATCGTGAGCGAGCAGCAGGCCAAAGCTCTGCTGAAGAATGAGAGCACACACAGGTGATCATGATGAATGAAACTAATAGAAAACAGTTTCTTATTGGTTTAGTCCATCATATGAATTTAACAGAAATGTGAAATATTTTTTTTGTTTCCAGCCACAGTCACTTCAGTTTGTGTTAATCCTGTCTTTACTGCTTCCTGTTGCCTTTGTAGTGAAAGCAGTGGAGACATCCTCAACAACAACTGTGTGATGGAGTACCACCAGGCCACAGGCACCCTCAGTGCACACTTCAGGAACATGGTACGCTTTGCTAAACTCACTTGTTTCATAAGTGAATGCACTAATGGTATGCATCTAAACTCGTGTCGTCTCACGTCTTCCTACAGTCGCTGAAGAGGATCAAGCGCTCGGACCGTCGAGGTGCAGAGTCGGTGACGGAGGAGAAGTTCACGGTTCTGTTCGAGTCCCAGTTCAGCGTCGGCGGCAACGAGCTGGTCTTCCACGTCAAAGTAATCAGACAGGACTAAGACTTTTACATTAAAGGTTCTCTATAGAGACTTCAGAGCATGTCTGTTATTGAAGGATTGCCTCCCTTTTTGCGTCTGTCCCCTGCAGACCTTATCGCTGCCTGTGGTGGTCATCGTCCATGGCAGTCAGGACAACAACGCCACAGCCACCGTCCTGTGGGACAACGCCTTCGCTGAGCCGGTGAGTGGATTTATTAGTAGTTAATCTTAATATCATGCTACAATCACATATCTGAAGCTGACAGAGTCGTTCTGCACCCCTTCCCCGTCTCCTCAGGGCAGGGTGCCGTTCATCGTGCCGGACAAGGTGCTGTGGCCCCAGCTGTGTGACGCCCTGGACATGAAGTACAAGGCAGAGATGCACAGCGGGCGAGGCCTGTCGGAGGACAACATGGTCTTCCTGGCACAGAAAGCTTTCACAAGCAGCAGCAACAACCCCGAGGACTCCCGCAACGTGACCATATCCTGGGCCCAGTTCAACCGGGTGAGGCCTGCTGAATGTAAAGTTCTGACTCACTTGTGCTGTATGGAAACACAAACGCAGAAGAGGCCTGACGGAGTTCGTTTAACTTGTGCAGGAGAGCTTACCTGGACGCAACTTCACCTTCTGGCAGTGGTTTGATGGAGTCGTGGAGCTCATGAAGAAACATCTCAAGCCTCACTGGAATGATGGGTAAAGACTCGTGCTGACCTTTCTTGTTTTTACAGGCAGCTGATGGCCGATGATTTCATTTGTTGTGAATGTGTGTGTCTGTAGGGCCATCCTTGGCTTTGTAAACAAGCAGCAGGCACAGGACATGCTGATGTCCAAACCCAACGGCACCTTCCTGCTGCGATTCAGCGACTCTGAGATCGGAGGCATCACCATCGCCTGGGTGGCTGAGAACCCCAACAAACAAGGTACCAAGCTGCTGTGCTTTTAAGATTCTTATTCATTCTAATTCATTGTACTTGGTCTGTTATCTGTGGTTGTTCTGCCTTTGGCCAGGTGAGAGGCTGGTCTGGAATCTGCTGCCTTACACAACCAAGGACTTCTCCATCCGTTCCCTGGCCGACCGCATCAGCGACCTGAACCACCTTCTGTTTCTCTACCCGGACCGGCCCAAAGACGAGGTGTTCGCCAAGTACTACACCCCTCCGCTCTGTACGTATCAGCCAGCGCTCGTTTGTGTTCGAATCCAACTCGCGGCTGCCTGGAGCTTTAAGGCAATGCGTCTTCTCTTGCAGCAAAAGCAGTGGATGGATACGTGAAACCACAGATCAAACAAGTTGTGCCAGAGTAAGTGTTTTTTTTTTCAGTCACTTCAAACTGACGGGTTTGAATAAGTTCTCCATTTCCGTGTCAATCACTTAGAAGGCAGATATACATTGTTATGTTCTTAACCCATTATTTTAGATTCACCACCCCGAACCCTGAACCCAGTGGAACGCCTTCGTTCATGGACCAAACAGCTTCTCCCTCTGTGAGCCACCCCGGCACCTTCGGGGTCTTCCCTTCCATGTGAGCACACTCCTTCTACATATGTGTTATTTTGAATGTACTTTGGCCGACTACTACTGGTATCAGTGAGGTACACTGTAAAACGTCTCCATTCATAAAAAAGCGTGTCCTCCGTCTCTCTGCCGTTGTCCCGTCAGGAATGACGCCATGTTGGACGCAGACGGAGACTTCGACCTGGACGACACGATGGACGTGGCCCGCCACGTGGAGGAGCTGCTCCGCCGGCCGTTGGCCAGCCAGTGGAGCAGTCCGCAGTCCTGAACCTGAAAACCCGAACCTGCAGCACCCCTTCAGGTCTTCATCTTATCCAACAGAAACAGCCACATCCGCAACTCAGATGCAAATCCGTCAAATTCTTTACGAGACATAGTCTGGTTTTAAAACTGTCACCCTTTGCTTTTTGTATTATATTTTATATAACAGCTGGTCTCTGATGTTCTTGTACTACACAGCCTTAAAGAAACTTATTGAAATAGTCCTAGAGGCTATAATTCTGTCTCACAAAGTCAATCAGTGCTTAGATTGAATTTTAAATACAAATGTTATAATGTGATGATTATATTTGATATGTAGTGTTTTTGGGGGGGGATTTTTTACCTTACATACTATCTTAATATCCATGAGATTATCAAATGCATCCATAGATTACCAAGTGAATCATACAAAGGTTCAGTTTGAAGACCAGTTAGTATTGACCAGCAAAGCCTATGCTAGATTTAAAAAAAATGATCCAACCTAAAAACCATGCCTCGTGCTGCCACTTCTTTAAAGAAAGCAGCTAGCAGTGACTTTAAAAAAGCGATTGTTGGTACTTAGAGCTGTCGAACCAGCAGCTCGTGGAAGACTGATGTGCAATGAGATCATCCAATCATTTCATTCAGGCGAACTATTCGATTTTAAGTCATCGGTTTATTAATCTCCTCACTCGGAGTAACAATCTAGCAGACGTCTCTTCTCTACTAAACGACTCCGTATGAATCAGTGGAGTTCCCCCTCTGCAGAGCCGTGTTTCCAAGTGGAGGCCATCAGTGTTTACAGGACCGTAAGTTATTAATCCCGATGCAAACCCAATCAGTGGAAACGGCCGCGGTGCTGCTTTCTGTCCTAAACCCATTTAAACGTTGTATGTTCAACAATCGACAGATCCAAACCCATGTTGCTGTTTCTCTAGAAGTCATCTGATGTCTTGACTGTGATCTTAAACATATTTACATGTACGGATAAGTTGTCGAAATGGAACCGCGAGTCCTTTTTGTGTGTTTGCTGAGCTTCGTCCGTCCCTCGTGGATTCCTTTTAGGAGTAATACCTCAAACTCTGTAATACTTCTTTCAGTCCGGAGCCCTTTTCTACGTTCTCACCGCTCGTCTTCCGTGAATGTTTCTGATGTTTTTTCTTCTGTGTGGAGATGTTGAGTCTCCGCAGATGTGTCTGTGCATTGTGGATCATTAAGGGACATTTTAAAGCCATCGACAATTAACCTCAGCCAAGGAACGTCTTATCCCCTTTTTAGAAAGATAACACGATGAACCTCCACAAAAGTCACTGTGAAATAGTCCATATATACCAAATAATACCTGACCTACTTCTTGCCTCCTTATGCTTTTTATTAAGATTGCTAATTAAAAGCTGAAACACCAGCACGCCAACGTGATGTTTATGCTAAATGCAGTTTCTCTCCCATCTCCTCTTTGAATCAACGTAATATATGTTTTGTCTTCAGTGTAATTCACTCTTCTAGCACACTGCTGCTGTGTGTTTGGCTTCTATGCAGCCTGTTTGGGAACTTTGTGTTTACGTCCACATTGTGCCACGTTTAGCGAAATATGTTTAATGTTGGGTTTGTTGGGATTTGAAAATAAAAGGTTTTTGTAATGAATCATCTCTCACTGTGGTTTATTCATATTATAAAGATTTATGAATGAAGATAACATTGTTTAACATGTTTAATTCATGTTTATGTATATTATTTTTTAAATAATCTAATTTAAAATAGCGTATTTATTGGCCTATTTCAGAACAAACCTACAGAAGCTATATACTATATGTTCACTATATAGGATTTGTAATATAAGTAAAAACTGTTAAAAAAAAAAACAAATTACAAAAATACTATTCAAAGTACTTGTTATACAGAATGCCCACCCACAGTGTCAGATTATTATAATATATCTAATGCAATCTTTTATTCTTAGAGTGCAGTGGATGTCATAAGATTTTTATAAGCTGGTCTTATCTTCTTTATGTAACTTTAAGTTGTTGAATAAATTTAAAAGAGGTTAAAAGTACCTCGAAATTGTTATGTACTACTAGTAAATGTACACCATAAAAGTTAATCATGAACATTGACTCTATAAACATTGACTAACATTACACAACTGTAGCTGAAATCAGGCCACTTCTGTAATAAAACCATCATATGACCGACTGGTCACATGACTAACTGTGGATTCTCGTAGGAATTGGTTTTATGGGAATTGCGTCCTCTGATTGGCTGCGAGTCCTAATCGAAGCGAGAGCTCGCCTTCTGATTGGTCAGCGGCCCTTCACTGAATCAACGCTTCCTGGTTTTCTGCAAATGGAGAAATAAAGTTGTTTTTAAACCTGGGTGGGAAACTCTTTGGACTAGGGGGATAAAACATGTCACCCCGGAGCGGGTTCAACCCGGTCCTGCTCGTCGTGTTGTGCCTGTTCGTGACCGCCGACTGTCGGTTCCCTTCACTGGACCACATTAAACCGGGAGCCAGCGAAAAGGCGCAGGGGAGAGCGGTGGTCGGGCTGCTGAAGCGGCTGCTCGGGACCAGGTCTACGGAGTTCATCGTGTCAGTGAACCGGAGCCTCTCCAACGACAGCCTGGACGTGTGTGAGCTCCGGTACACGAAAAACAATAAGGTGGTCGCTACGGGCAGCAGCGGGGTGGCCGTCGCTTCTGGCATTTACAACTATCTGAAGTATTTCTGCAACTGCCATGTTTCCTGGTCCGGGGACCAGCTGGACCTGCCGCGTCCCCTGCCGAGGCTCACCGGCGTCCTGCGCATCAACACCCAGCACAGGTCAGTGACCGGGACCGGGGGGGAAACACGGTTCAAAACACCGGTATTACCGGCACTTCACTTCGGCGTACATCCGGCACTTTAAAATGTATTTTATATTCATGTATTTTTGTATTTTATTTTAGGGGTGAATTAAGGACACCTTCTCAAGTCACTTACCACGTTCTTACCTGTAGCACTGTTGTACTTACTACTACTACTACTACTACTACTACTACTACTACTACTACTACTACTACGACAAATGTAGTATTTGGACAAAAGCGTCTACTAAATGCCCTAAATGTAAAATGTAAATGTACCTGAGTGTAATTTCGACGTGGCGTTAATTGAGCAGGATCATTTCCATTAAATGCTTAATAGGTGCTTGTTCTCAATTAGTGACGTCATCGGTCACGCTAAACAAAGACAATCGTTACATTGTAATAGATTAGATTGAATCTATTACAACGTAACAATGTTCTTTCTTTAGTGTGACTGATGACGTCACTCATTATTTAAACATTATCCAGCAGTATAAAGGACCTTTTTTTAAATTTACAATACACTAATAATTTAGTAGAAGACATAATAGATTGTCTGTAGACATACATATAACTTTATGTCCCATTATTTTATATGGAGGTGTACATGTGCATAATACCATACATATCAGACTCTTAATATATTTAGACTTTCCATAAAAAAGAGCATTTTATGTCCCATTATTAACACTGACCCCCCCGTCATTATGTAGTCAGACTGCTATAACATTTGTTTATTCTCCTCCCTCTGAGTCCCCCCCCCCATATTAATGCTTTGGTTGCAAATTTGAGTGACGTCAGAGCAACGAATCCTCTTCACACGGCTGCTCATCAGATGTGTGGCAACTCCTGTTGCTGGGGGCCACAAGACGTCAGCAGATAGGAGGAGCCGGTCCCTTTTGAATCACTGAATAACCAAGTGGCCATACAGTCATAGAGGTGCTGTGGTAGTTAACTTCTTATTACGAGCCGGTAACAACATCTAAATCAATCTCCGACTTTAGAAAAGACGATGTGATGACGTGCTTTAAATTGTGTGATGTGTGCAATGCATTGTAACCGTCCAGTGCAACAAAGCAGATCGGGTGCACGGGTGCATGACAAATGCAGCGTGGTCACACATTATTTTTCATTGTTTACTCTGAGCACTATGGACACTTGTACCATGGCCGGGCCCTTTGAAGGACCCTTCCATTCAATTATTTGTTGTGCATTAGATCTGCATCAGCTCACCCCAGTTATGTCATGTGCACAGTAGTTAGATTGAAAAGGCCACAGCAAGCATGGCACACTTTAGTTTTCCCATGACTACAACTTGGTAGGAAAGGGCAACTCTTAGCCAGCTGGACGCTTCAGTCGTTTTATCAGCTGCATATGACAACAATTCAAAAACTGGTATTAGTCCATTTTGTTGAATATCAATCAATATGCACATCGTAAATACACTATATTTGACCTTTT
Organism: Chelidonichthys spinosus; assembly: GCA_029853015.1. Classification (NCBI taxonomy): domain Eukaryota; kingdom Metazoa; phylum Chordata; class Actinopteri; order Perciformes; family Triglidae; genus Chelidonichthys; species Chelidonichthys spinosus. Next base: position 15,794,650 of record CM056842.1, on the reverse strand, counting down.
ATATAACTATGTCAACTGGGCAATCATTTTGAAGGGAGAGAGAGGGGTATTACATCCAGCAAAGGTCTGAATCTAACTAATCTACTAACATTTTTCTTCAAAAAAGACTCAAAAAATGAGTCAATTGATGCGTACTTGCCCATACATTGTTGGTTGATTGTATAATCGACTAATTGTTACAGGATACTTCAAATAAAATGATATATAGAAGGGACATATCACTTTTTTTTACTTTTGTACAATGCAAGTAAAGATACACGCGATACAATATATGAACATGCAGAATGATGGAGAATATTATTCATAGGGGTGAGTATTGGCAAGAACCTCACGATACGATATGTATCGCGATACTTTGGGCACGATACAATACGTATCACGATATCTTGATATCACAATGCATATATATATATATATGTACATCAGATGATATTGATCAGAGGACAAATTGAGTCAAAACTATTTCATTCAAAACAGCCTCTCCATTTTATTATATCCCATGAAATTCACTGGAATAAATATTGAAAATAAAATTAAAAAGGATAAAGTACTGCATTCACAACGCATCTAAACAGGAATCTTTTTTTTTTTTAATCGATCTTTGGAGTTGAAAAATTGATATTGTATTGGGCAGCAAAGTATCGCGATATATTGCCACATCAATATTTTTACCCTGCCCTTTTTAAAAATAACCTGATAATCAACTTCAGATTTTGGTGATTTGTGTGGATGAGGTCACTGAGTGATATCCTGTGAGGACAGGTTATCGCTTTGATAATTAACTCTGTATCTGCGTTGGTGTCTAGATTCCGGTACTACCAGAACGTCTGCACTTTTAGCTATTCCTCCGTGTGGTGGGACTGGCCGAGATGGGAGAGAGAGATCGACTGGATGGCGCTCAATGGAATCAATCTGCCGCTGGCTTTCACCGGCCAAGAAGCTCTGTGGCAAGAGGTAAAGTAATGACACTCCATAAAATAAATCTACATGAAACCACAGGAATGTGTTGTAGTCATTAGTCGTTTTTGTATCTTTTTAGGTTTACCGAGCGATCGGATTGAACCAGTCGGAGATCGAGGAGTTCTTCTCCGGTCCGGCGTTCCTCGCCTGGAACCGGATGGGCAACCTTTTCAAGTTTGGCGGGCCTCTGCCGCAGTCCTGGCACGTGAACCAGCTCTACCTCCAAGTACTGAAACCTCCATGCTTTGTCAAAACAGTCACTATAGCTGTGTTCGAAATCGCCCCCTATCACGGATGTAGTGCACTATATAGTGTGTTCGCCATTTTGTAGTGTTGTTCGAATTCTCCGTGGCTGATTTCATCCACACTGTAGTGGACGACAAAATACCCACAATGCACCGCAACATTGAGTGAACAAGCGATGTACACTACATTGTGCTCCCGTATCCCACAATGCAATGCTGCCGTGCCGATACACAAGTAGCCGATAGCTACGAGCTAAATAGCTACTGACAACTAGCTACTTAGCTACGAGCTAAATAGCTACTGACCACTAGCGTTAGTTCGCACGCGCTACGTATCTTACAGCTTGTGCGCAACCCTGAGCATTTACAGCTCATGACGAGGACACAAAACAGTAGCTGACAAAACCAAACTCACACACCATTGATATTTCAACAGTTTTATTGACCAAGAAACACAACCGCCATGAAGAATCACATCTTTATACCGTCAGGTATGTTTACATGATGCTCGGCGCGCCCACTCACGTCACATGAGTATCTGGCGCATCTGCTGACGTAACCACGTTCAGAAAATGACCCGTGTAGTGTCCGAATTCTCCTCCCGTCGTACCCTACATCGTGTACATGATGTAGTGCACTATATCATATACACGATGTAGGGGATAGGGAGTGAGTGAATGAGTGAATGATTTCGAACACAGCTTGTGTGTAGAACGAGGGGACATCTCTGACTCTGGCACCACCTAATGGTAGCTTTAAACACTGCGGCTGAGAATGAATGTGAAGGCAGCAAAGAAGGCAATAAACAGAAACGTTTACTATCAGAAAAAATGCAAAGATACTAAAAGCACATAGCTCTTCTACATTGTTATTGTTATTGATCTACTTAATAAATGATTATCGGTAAAATTCAAAGTGAACACATCTGAAATGCTCCTTTTAGTCATTGCACAAAAAAACATACAACTACATTAACTACAGTAGCTTGAAGGAGGAAGTTGGTCTGCGAACTGATCAACCAGACGGCACCTTCCAGTTCTGAAAAGTGAAGCCAATGCTGAAGTGCCTTAAACCTGCATTCTCTCTGCTGGCCATCAGGGGGCGACTCCTCTGGTTGTAAAATGCCATCCATTGGTGTTTCTGTGTGTATATTTAAAATGTTTGCTGACGACTCCACTCACGTGACATTTCCTCTTCTTGCTTTCTTTTTTTTTTTCTTTTTCTTTGCAGTTTAAAATCTTAGAGCGAATGAGATCTTTCGGCATGATTCCTGTGCTGCCAGCTTTCTCTGGGAACATCCCAAAGGGAATCCTCAGGTGACAACTGTTGTCATTTCATTGAATTGTTGACTCATCTTCGACAACCAGCCTGTGAATACATGGCTAGTAGGGTGAAAACCTTTGAATGACGGAAGTGTTTTTCTTGTATTTCAGGTTGTATCCCGAAGCCAACGTAACCCGATTGGGGCCTTGGGCTCACTTCAACTGCAGCTTCTCGTGCTCCTACGTCTTAGACCCCCGTGACCCGCTTTTCCTCCAGATCGGTTCCCTCTATCTGTCCCAGGTGGTGAAGCAGTTCGGTACGGATCACATCTACAACACCGACACCTTCAACGAGATGACTCCGCCTTCATCCGACCCCGCCTACCTGTCCGCAGTCAGCCGCTCCGTCTTCGCCTCCATGACCGCAGGTGAGGTGATGAACATCCAACTGACCTCGTCTGTCAGTGTGCTGGTATTTTGGGTAACAAGTGCAATAATTGCCCTAGTTTGATGACCCACGTATGACCCCATTGAGCTGCCCGCTGATTCCCAGCCATATTGTATCGTTCTTGTCCCTCATCCAAATCTCTTTTTTTTTTTTCTTTTCTTTCTCCCCAGTTGATCCGCAGGCGATTTGGCTGATGCAAGGCTGGCTGTTCTTCAGTGACGCAGCGTTCTGGAAGCCGTCTCAGATTCAGGCCCTACTCCACGGCGTGCCCCTGGGCAGAATGATCGTGCTGGACCTGTTTGCAGAGACCGAGCCGATCTTCTCCTACACGGATTCCTTCTACGGTCAGCCGTTCATCTGGTGCATGCTGCACAACTTCGGAGGCAACAGCGGCTTCTTCGGCACCGTGGAGAGCATCAACTCGGGACCCTTCAAGGCCTTGCACTTCCCGAACTCCACCCTGGTGGGCATCGGCATGACGCCCGAGGGCATCGAGCAGAATCCCGTCATGTACGAGCTGATGAGCGAGCTGGCGTGGCGCAAGGAGCCGGTCAACTTGTCCAAGTGGGCGTCGCTGTACGCGATACGCCGCTACGGCAGCACTCAGGAGAACCTGACGGCGGCGTGGAGGCTCCTGTTCGCCAGCGTCTACAATTGCACCGTGCCGCATTACCGAAACCACAACCACAGCCCGCTGGTGCGCCGGCCTTCCTTCCACATGAACTCTGACATCTGGTACAACCCGGCGGATTTGTACAAAGCCTGGAAACTGATTATGGAGGCGGCTCCGTCCCTCGTGTCCAAAGAGACCTTCCGGTACGATCTGGTTGACGTGACCCGGCAGGTCCTGCAAGTCCTGACGACTTCCTTTTACCAGGATATCGCGGACGCCTTCCACAACCAGAAGCTGCCCGAGCTGCTGACGGCAGGCGGAGTGCTGGTCTACGATCTCTTGCCTGAGCTCAATCGCTTGCTGAGCAGCGACCGCAACTTCCTGCTGGGGACGTGGCTGGAACAGGCGCGATCCATGGCGATCGACGAGAAGGAGGCGCAGCTCTACGAGATGAATGCCAGGAACCAGCTCACCCTATGGGGTCCCAGCGGCGAGATCCTGGACTACGCAAGCAAAGAGTGGGGAGGCCTCGTGGAGGACTACTACGCCCAGCGATGGGGACTCTTCGTTCACACCCTGGTGGAGTGTCTGGACGCCGGACGGCCATTTAAGCAGGATGCCTTCAACCACGCGGTCTTCCAGGTGGAAAAGGGATTCATTTACAACGGCAGGAAGTACCCGACCAAGCCTCAGGGCGACACGTACGAGATCGCCCGCAGGATCTTCCTCAAATACTACCCACAGGCCTTGAAAACACTATAGTCAGGAGAGACTACGCCTGGAAAAAAACACTCAAGTCGCAGCAAGAAGAATGTCTTCCTCCACCTCCGGTTTTCCACGGCTATCCCAAAACATCTTGATGTAGAAAATCTAACAGGAAGAACCTGTTTTGCACATGTAGGGAAATCAGTAGGTTTAAATTCACTCTGATCAAATATCACGTCATGCCTTATAAAAGAGAAGCGGAGTAGAAGTTTGTTAAGGATTTACACAAGACTGTTTTTGGTTCCAGTTTTGGACATTCACTTTCCCAGAGTCCAATTGGTTACGTTCAGAGCTTTTGAACTTTGGACAGAGTTTGGCTAGCTGTTCCCCCTGCTTCCAGTCTTAATGCTAAGCTAGGCTAACCACATGCTGACATGAGATCCATCCACAGTCCTCATAAAGAAAGGCCATTTTCCAACCATATCCTTCTAGTCCAGGTGTCTCAAACTGATCCAGTAAAGGGCCGCTGTGGCTGCAGGTTTTCATTCCAGCCAAGCAAGAACACACCTGACTCGACTTATTCACCTACCTGATTTGCCTTCACACCTTGATTGGTTGGATCAGGTGTATTCTTGCTCGGTTGGAATGAAAACCTGCAGCCACAGCGGCCCTTTACTGGATCAGTTTGAGACACCTGTTCTAGTCCTTTAAATCTGAGGTACTTAACCAGGGCTGTCCGATCTGATCCAACAAGGGTCGGTGTGGGTGCAGGTTTTTGTTTCAGCACTACCTCACCTGATCCAACTCATCAAGGTCTTGATTGAAGACCATGGTTGGTTAATTAGTTGACTCATGTCTGGCCCTTCTCGGATACTAGAAGATACTTTACAGTATCCGTGTATTGTTACTGTAATGTTGTGCCTTGTTGTGGGGCAGACCGGCTGGGGAACTTAGTAGGACCAGAACAAATGGGCCACACAAATGTGAACTTGCATAACAATTTTCTACTTAATTTTCAATTTCATGCTTCTGTGGTCAGTGAGACCCGGACCATTACACAATGAGTTTTCTGAGCGGAGGGATTTGTTGAACGGGGAGTAATTACTACGACAAAAAGAAATAAATCTATTTTTGTATGAAAATTCATAGATGTTAAAACCGTGACATTGTACAGCAACCACTTTATGATCATTCCTTTTTTTGTTTTTGATAGTTGAGGACAATCTAAATACTTTTATTTAGATTATTTTTAGTATTAGTAGATCATTAGTGACTTTATTGTATAAATGCTATTTTTGTATTTGGATGAATTAAACGGTTGTGATGATTCTACTGCTGGTGTGTTATGTGCTGTAGTGTTTTCTGAGTGATTGTCTCCAGGTGTGTGTACCTGCAGGGTGACTCCTCCCACAGCTGAGGCTGCTCAGCCGTCATCAGGGAGAGAGCTTAAGAGCAACCCGAGTCAGAGAGCGAGCCGGTGTGTGGTTTGCTTGAGCTGTGATTTTATTGGGTGTGCATTCTTTGTTTTTGTGAAGATCGTGTTACGTTGGTTGTCAGGGCAACAAAGAATAGTTTTGGGGATTTGTTTTTTTATTTAATTGCTGTTGTTGTTGTCCCGGGTTCGATTCCCGGCTTGGGCATGTTCTCCCCGTGTGAGCGTGGGTTCTCTTCAGGTTCTCCAGCTTCCTCCCACAGTCCAAAGACCAGTCTGTCTCTACATGTCTCCCTGTGATAGACTGGTTACCTGTCTGTCTCTACATGTCAGCTCTGTGACAGACTGGTTACCTGTCTGTCTCTACATGTCTCCCTGTGATAGACTGGTTACCTGTCTGTCTCTACATGTCGGCCCTGTGATAGACTGGTTACCTGTCTGTCTCTACATGTCAGCCCTGTGACAGACTGGTTACCTGTCTGTCTCTACATGTTAGCCCTGTGATAGACTGGTTACCTGTCTGTCTCTACATGTCTCCCTGTGATAGACTGGTTACCTGTCTGTCTCTAAATGTCAGCCCTGTGATAGACTGGTTACCTGTCTGTCTCTACATGTCAGCCCTGTGACAGACTGGTTACCTGTCTGTCTCTACATGTCAGCCCTGTGATAGACTGGTTACCTGTCTGTCTCTACATGTCAGCCCTGTGATAGACTGGTTACCTGTCTGTCTCTACATGTCTCCCTGTGATAGACTGGTTACCTGTCTGTCTCTACATGTCTCCCTGTGATAGACTGGTTACCTGTCTGTCTCTACATGTCTCCCTGTGATAGACTGGTTACCTGTCTGTCTCTACATGTCTCCCTGTGATAGACTGGTTACCTGTCTGTCTCTACATGTCGGCCCTGTGATAGACTGGTTACCTGTCTGTCTCTACATGTCTCCCTGTGATAGACTGGTTACCTGTCTGTCTCTACATGTCTCCCTGTGATAGACTGGTTACCTGTCTGTCTCTACATGTCTCCCTGTGATAGACTGGTTACCTGTCTGTCTCTACATGTCTCCCTGTGATAGACTGGTTACCTGTCTGTCTCTACATGTCTCCCTGTGATAGACTGGTTACCTGTCTGTCTCTACATGTCTCCCTGTGATAGACTGGTTACCTGTCTGTCTCTACATGTCTCCCTGTGATAGTTTAACGTGAAACATGAAGTAAACGGATGTAATTAAACGCTCTAGGAAAGCAGCACGCCGTTAGAGAAGAATTTAAACACAAAAGGGACTCCCAAACAGTTTGATTAATATTTTTATTGTTGAAAAAATAATGAGTATCAGGTTTGTAGTTGTAGAGGGACTTTTTAAACTGTGGAGTTCCTCTCCGTATGTACACTGATGATACTTCCTGTTCTGCCTCAGGCTCATTTTGTATGACATGTTAAATCCAGTATATCAAAAAATTCAAACACTCTTTAAAATCCACAATGAGGAGTTTACTTTAGGTTCATCAGAGGGGGGGATGGAGGGGGGGACCAGGTCCAGCTTCTAATGATGGCATCCCGCCGACACCACAAACATTCACACTGCTCAACTAACTGTGCATTTACACCTGAACGCCTCATCAGGCATCACACCAAGACACTTAAGTGGATCGAAGGTTGTCACCCAGAAGGAAATGACATCACAGCCAATCAGAAACATTTTTTATACCATTTTCTTCCTCTAATGCTGCAATGTGTTCTGATTTGTGAAAACACGGCTCATTAAAAACCATCTCTGATGAATGTAGTGACACATGGGCTCGATAGACAGAAACAAAGGAGTCAAGCGATTTGATTGGTTGAGAGGACGCCCCCTTCACTCCTTTTCCTTCCCATTAAAGAAGCATACTGCTGGTTTCGCATATTTTAACACATTTACCCCATTTTTCAAAGCATCCCATCACCAGAGGTCATTTTCAATTTACTGAACCGGAGGAAATATTTTTTATCATTGTCTGAGGCAAATTTCAGGTTACAAAATTATTTTTCAAAATGTGCTGGAGGTCAAACTAAATTGTTTTTTAATTTTAATTGAATGTTTTCTTTGACACAACAGCCTCCAAATAATCAAAAAATAATTTCTGGAGCAAGAGTTGGAAATTTAGTCAAATTACACGACTGAACTCATCGTTTTCCTTAAATCCTTTTTTTTTTTTTACAATTTTATGAATTTTTATTTTTTGCATTTATTTAAATGTGCTTTCAGTTCAACAACAGAAACATTAAATTTAAAATAACTGAATCGGCCAAATGAATTGAGCAGCTCATTATTTTTCCTACTGTGATAAAACGCATCAAAAGGCTGATCTGCTTTGAGAGAACAGATCTGGTTATGAGGTTCTACAGAGCGCCGCCTACAGGATGCTTTGAAAATGGCACACGAGCTTTTAACGGCTAAAACACGTCAAACCAGCGTTACGACCCTTCAATGGAGAGCGACAGGTTCACGCCTGTTGTTCACAAAAAAAAATGGTAGAAGACACACAGACACACACACACACACACTAAAGTCACCAGGACGACATGTAATGGTGCGATAGGAGTTTCCAGTACCAGTTAAGGTGCATGCTGGGACATTTTGGGCAGGGTTACTCTCGCCACATCCACATTTTGCACAATTGTTTCGTTTGAATGCTGAAATTTAAAGTATTTCTGCAGGTTTCAAGCAGTTTACTACAACTTGCATGAGCCAAAGAATTATAGACGTCTGCAGTGTTGAATTAGACTCAATTCTTTCATGCATCCTTGATAAAAATGCATTTAAATGATGGATTATTTCCTTATTCTGTCTTTAAATGATGGATGAATGACTCGCTTTTAGAATGAAAAAAAAAAAATCTGATTAACATGTTTTTTTTCTGTTCACATTGATCCAATACAGTTAGTTTCTTATTCACCACTGTATCAATAGACAGCTCTGATTGGTCAGATTCCTGCCAACCCGTAACACACGGGCCAATCAGAGCTCTGTGAGCGTGAATATGATGATTAAATAACGGCCTAATAGATCGGATGTAAGGTCCTTTAATTTCCCTTTTATGACATTAAAAGACAGAATAATAATATGTTCTAGAGTTCATAATTTCTTCAATAATCGACTATAATTATGACGCTAAAAGTGAAGAAAGGGAAGTGGATGTTGCTGGTGAATCTGCCCACTCAGCTTGCATCACTATGACATCATCAGATCCCTTCCATCCACAATGCCCTGTTACCAACGCATGATATAGTTTTCCTTTTGTAGAAACACGAGGAGATTCACAAAGCTGCCGGAATGATCAATAATCAATATAAAAAAAAACATGACATGGAGACATCAACAGAAAATAAGGCAGTGATTTAAAAAAAAAAGACAACAAATGATTCTCTAGCTCCTGTAAACATCATTTAAAAGACTTTCACGTTGATTATAACAGAAACAGAGTTTTATGGAAAAGAAGAAACAGCGTTAGAGGAAATATTATAGTCTCTTTTGGTTCCGATTAAAATCCTAATACAATTAAATGGGAGTTAATTTACAAAAAGATCAGGACTTTCATATTGTTCATTATATTCATATATTACAAGCTACATAAACTGAAGAGACCATGTGCATATGAGCGGGTTAGAGTCAGTAAACCGGCGTTTAAGGAGGATCGAGTGGAAACTAGTAAATGATTAGTCGTCGACTCTCTTAAAGGGACAGTATGTGGGATTTTGGTGGTGTTGCGTAGTGTGGTTGAACACCCATCTGTGTGCATGTAGGGTGAAATATTAAACATCCATTTTTAAAGAATCGTATAGAAAAGCACTGCTAGAATTATTTGGAAGTGGTGTCATTACACAGTTTGCCCAGCAGAGTGTGCTATAACTTTCGATAGCCATACATCTGGTATAATATAATATATATTATTTATAATATTGGGCTCTAGTAAAAATCGACTTACAGATTCTTAGTTCCAGTTACACGAATGAAGTTATGAATATTATATTCCCTTTGTCTGCTAATAGATCCCCCATAATCCCACACACTGACCCCCTGGTTGGACTAATACACAGGACTGACTGCAGATCAGACTTTACATCTTTAGTGATCTCCATGTTTTCTATTAGTTTGGCTGATGCATATCACCAAACTTATTGAGGACCCTTCAAACATTTTCTCCAAGGAAATACAATTTTAATAAATGATTAGAAAGTCCATTTTTCCAGAGCTTTCAGCCACATCTTATGGCCTTCATCTGCAGGTGAGAAGGCGATGTGACTGAAAGCTCCAGTAAAATGATTTTTTTTTCTTTAGTTCAATGGAAAGCTTTGGTCTTTTTACGCAGTTTCACTTAAACTTTGACATGAAAATATCTGAATCGTCAAAATGTATCATAATACCTGCAGCATCAGTCTGTGCATTAATATTAATGAGTCAACCCCACCCAATACGACGCGTTTAAAGGCCCAAACAAACACTAAAGATGACACCCAACCATTCAGTCGCTGTCCGTCTCTCTTCAGCGTTCAAGCAGCATCTTTCAAAGAGCTTCTGACTACAATCTTTAAATCGTTCTATATCACACTAACCAATCACAGCACACCATGTGTCATACAGAAAACACAAATAATCCAAACAATCATCTCCAGAATTTCAATTGGGATATGTTCCTTTTGATGCCCAGTTATAATCATTCCATTTTTAATCAATTAATAAAAAAATCATAGAATAGCTCACGGTTAATGCCAGAGCAAATGTTACCTTTTTGATAGTTTTCTTTAAATAAAAATACTATTAATTGGGAGTACAAAGTATGACATCAGAAATATAATGGCGCTCTGGAAAACTAGGGCAGAAAGAGGGGAGGGCACCAGATAACCAGAATAAACACAGTGAGGGAGGAGGGGAGGGGGGGGAGGGGGGTTTGGCAGCCGAACATGTACAACAATTAAAACGGCCATGGTTAAAATGGTCCTCATCAAAAAAACATGATATGACATGGAAGGTCACTGTAAGGTTAACATGGACAATCATGAGATAAAACAAACATCTAGTCGGACTATAAAACCATGGTTTAGAACTGAACAACCACACAGCATGAGGATCATCTTGCTGAGAGGATAGTAGTAATATTAAGCATTTCTTTTCTTACAGTAAATTCACCTGAGTAAGATACCTGTAGACAGTGTTTAAACAGAAACACAAAATGACGACCCCGACTTAAAGCTCAACATTCTCCAGACCTCCTGTTTCACCCGACGCTCATTAACGGGTTGGTTTTTATTTAATACTTGTGCTTGTAATGGAACAGTGTATTAACCAACGTTTTGGGTACCTAACCAATGAAGGCGACAAGTACGAGCCAATCAGAGGCAGAGTAGGGCGGGTCTTATTAAAAAAAAAAAAATTGCATCCTTTCAGAAAATTTATGGATCGACCCGCCAGTCCAATATTCCCGGATCATAATCCCGACAGGCTGTTTGCATATGAACGTCTCCATGACAACCGAGCATTAGTTTATGTGGAACGAGTTGGGACTTTTTTTTGTTAAAATACATTTGAGATGATAGGGATTTAAAATCTTACAAGACAGTATAAGTAATTGTTCCTACTGCATTTATTAATATTTATAAGTAAATATAAATTGTGATTGACAATAATATTAATAATCATCAAAATATGCTTTAAACAAAAAATAATTTGATGATTTCTTTACCTCACATTTTGTTAAAAACTTTTTTAATTGCATCACAGAACTAAAAAAATGGACAGAAAAAAATAGAAAAGTATAATTATTTTTTTTTTGTGCGAGTTTGTTCTTTGTTCATTGCTGCAGGTCTAAAATTTATTTTTAAAAATTGAGCTCTATATTAAAAAAATTGGGCTCTATTTTTCATTTTAGCCAAGAAATTCACCGCAATTAATTTGTTGTTGTTTTCTTGTCCTAGAAATTGAGAAACCGTTGAAATTGCATGACAGTAAAATCAAAGTACTGCACTTCATCACAATGATGAGAAACGAAATATGGTCTCCCGATCAATAAGACTTATGTGAGGTGTACGGACATGCATTCGCTACTTTCAGCGGCTTTTTAAATGCATTTAAATGGACTGATAATTGAAGAGCTTCAGCAAATCATTCAGCTAAAAGATGCTGAGTTTAAGTGCAGGGTCGCATTGCCTTCATGGACTGATTGGTGCATGTAGTGCTCCTGCTGACAGGGAAAACAAACAGTCAGCCTCCACCATCTCACACACACACACACACACACACACACACACACACACACAGACACACACAGACACAGACACACACACACACACACACACACACACACACACACACAACACAGACACACACACACACACACACACACACAACACACCATCACAAACAGGTGAGATGACGATGGTTGTTTTTTTTAACATATTCACTTCTTTGATCCTTCCCCGTCTCCTCTGGAGGTCGTTTGGAGACGAGGGGGAGGAGTTGGCAGAAAGGAGGCAGCGGTTCACTGAGCGGGTCTGGAGGTAAAACAGGAGGCCGGTGAGGAGGCGGAGCTCTAGGCGGCGTCACAGAGGATCTGCTCCAGCACCGTCAGCAGGTGTTTCAGGCCGTAGACGTAGCCGCGGTCGATGCTTTCGCTCGGGAAAACGTGGGCGAAGTCGATCATCCGGACCTCCACCTCCGTGTCTCCTCCGCTCCCCTCTCCTGCATCCTCTCCTCCTCCTTTCAACAGCTCCTCCTCCTCCTCCTCCCTCCTGCTCCTGTCCTCCTCCTCTCCACCCTCGTCCTTCCCTTCCAGTTGTGATTTGTTCCCGTTTCCGTTTGGCGGCTGCTGCGTCTCGCCTGTCCGTTTCCACGCAGAGTTGTCCTCTTCGCACGGCGCCGAGTCGTTCTCGCCACACGCTAAGCTCTCCGTCGTCTCCACGGCGTTGCCGTCTCCACCGTTGCCATGGAGATGACCCTTGGTGCAGTGGTGGTGGCCACCTTTCCTGTGGTTGGTGTAGATGGTGGCCAGGCTGCAGTCCCAGCCCACTGGCACCTGGATGTTGTTGTTGTTGTACTCGGCCACTTCCTCGTCCTGCCTCGCGCCTTCCTGCCTCGCTTTGCCCTCCCTGCCGCCGCCCGCCGCCGCCACCGACGACGACAGCGTGGCAGGTTTCCCCGCGGTCGGGCTGAGCGACGGGGTGCTGAGGAGGGACGAAAGGGAGGATGAGGAGGAGGCGGAGGGGAGCCCTTCGTAGACGAAGAGGAGGGAGCTGGCGTAGAAGGCCAGCTGACGCTGGGACTCGAACCAGCGGAGGATACGCTGAACTCTGCCGATGCTGGCCGACACCGCGTCCTTCCTCAGACTCACACCGTTATGGAAGAACTTAGCCAGGCCTGGAGGAGAGGAGAGGAGGAGGAAGAGGGAGGAAGATGAAAGAGGAGAAGAAGAAAGGATAAAGATGGGGAGGTGAAGAAGGAGGAGAAAGTTATACATTCTCAACTTATTCTGAGAAGTTCCTTCTACACGTCAGTGACCAAAAACCCAAAGTCCTCTACGCACCATCTTTGATGGAGTCCTTGCCCAGCCCCCGGCCGTAGTGTTGGTCGTAGGAGTCAAACGTGTCGCTGCACAGCTTATACACCTGAAAGACAGGAAGACACGTCTGTGTTTCTGTGCTGCTTCTCTCTCTGACCAAACATTGGCTCCCCCTAGTGGTCCACGGCTGCACTCACACCTCCCTCTCAACTTTCCTATTTATACCTACATTTACATCTCCCCACTAGATTTTTGAATAAAGATAATTGGCCCTTTATTCTTTGCATGTTGTTTACGAGTGTGCATCATATCCTGTCATACTTTTTCCCCCCCTTTCCACTGTTGTTTTACAGAAGGAGCTTAGATTTCCACTTCATTCACATTAACTTTTCTGCTTCCGTCATTATTAATGCTTATTTATCCATCTATGCTCACACCAAAGCCACCAGACTCCTTTGATTAAAAACAGTAATTTAAGGAGGAGTTACTGGTCTACTACATCAGTTAGTTTGATGATTGTGTGAAACCCAGCTCACCCTTTAAGACACAGACTGTCACGACACCCAATACTTGACCCGGTATCTGTATCTCAGGAAGATTCCCTCCTCACAAACACTTAACCACCCGTTTTATCTTTTCCTTTGGATCCCTCTCCTCCCTCGCTATCAATCCTCATCAGGAAGATCATTACCACTAATTGCTCTCCTCTCTATCTAAACAAACACAACGCAGGGGTAAGTATGGGAATTTTCCCAGATCATTGCCCACTTCCTGTTCTAGGATACAGAATAGCATCACTTTTTGTTTCTCAACCACCTGATTAAATTACAAACTTTCAAAAGACAGCTCACACAGGATGAAATGTATATCAAATACTGTGCTACTCAAGTATACAGAAGTAGGAAGAAGTGTAGAATCGTCTTTTAAACAGACGAACTTCATTTGTGGGATTCATATCTAAATTCATACATGATCAAAAAACATTTTTTCTGTCACCATCTGGGATTTTTTGCAACCAGTGAAGGAAGCGACCATATTTGGACTGCGGAGGAGCGACGGGTGGATAAACGTTTGATACATTGTTCATATATTTATATATTAGGAGAGTTCTGGAAGATGTTTGACAGTAATATACTGAGTCACCTGCAAACGACCATAAAGTGTACATGCGTTGCCATGGTGATCAGCTTGGACAAACACCACCAGTCGATCAATCAATGGGCCGTTTCTTCAACCGCACAAAGACTTAGAAATATATGAGTAATTTCCTGAGAAGTCCACCTTCATCCTGCCCTCGTGCTGAACAGACCTCCTCTTATGTAAGGCAGATAAAGGTGGATATTTACGGCCTTGCACCCACCCGTTTCCATCTCTATTCACTTGTAATGATGATGAACACTGTTGTGGACTCAAGCACCACTTAGGTTTGATGAATAACCTTCTGAAAAAGGGTAGCAGGTCTAGATGAGTGTTTTGGTCAGCTGAACAAACATATATGAAGGAAACAATTTCCACACATAAAGAGATAATAAAGCTTTTATTTCTTCTGGAAATAAACAGTCTCTCACTTTAATATCTGGAGAATTACAAAATGATTTCACTTAAATTATTATGAAATTTAAAGAACCTTAAAAAATCTGAATAAAATCTAAATTTGGCAGAATGATTTCAATTTAATGTGGTCAGCAGGAGAGCAGAATGCAAACGAGCCCGTTACACAAATAATGTCCTGCCAAACTTCAAATTTATATTTACACTTTTGTTCACAAGTCCAGTTAATTGTATATACTTATATATACAAATCCATCATTTGCCTTTGCAGGCCCTGTGTTGTATAATACCTCACATTATGTAAAGTCTAAATGTGCTGGCAGGCAAAGTGAAACTATGTTTCTTTGCTTTGAGATGACTTGCTAACTTTGAGGAAATGACTGAAAGAGTTTTGTTAAAAGATGCGTTTTTACTCAGCAGAGTATTAAAAAGTATAATTCTATCGTATTTTCAAACAATGTCCAGTGTTTCTAAATGCAGAGAGAAAGTGTTCGTGTGGATGATGGGTGTGTTTTCTTGCTCGTTGCTGCCGGCAGGAAAAGCGATGATGATACCGTCGGTCGGTTGTAATGGAAACTGATGGAAGCGATAAACGCGTCGCTATCTGACGCTCTTCCTCTCAAACGGATAAGAAGTTCTCTATCGGTTTCAGCCATGAGGACAAATAATGAGACGTTGACATGAGGCATCTTCAGCCTGATTATATGTGTGTGTGTGTGTGTGGGTGTATTCCACATATTTCACATATCATAAGGGTTAAACATTGACTCGTTTCAGGAGGTTTAGCAGAAACTCCTACTTTTCATCACTTTGTTTGAAGGATTCTCAGTTAAAAACTGTTGCTTATGTTATGAAAATATATGTATCTTTGCTGTTCCTTTTGATGGTTTTATTAAATTATTGTGTTCTATTAATATAGAATGATCAGAGCAGAAGCGTCTAAAAACCATTGACCTGAAAAGGCCTGTATGTTGTTCTGATCAGGTCAAATCAGAGTGCCATCAGAGGTGTTTCTCTTTCACACAAAAAGAAAAGAAAAGGAAGAGAAATTAAACTCACCCTCATGCCGAGGACCAGGAAGCCGATCTCCTCCATCAGCGGGTATTTCCTGATCTGCTGCTCCCGCTTCTCCTGCAGGGCGAACGGGTCGTAGCTCCGCTGGCCGAGCTTCACGTCCATGATGCAGGGCTTGACGAAGCGCCGGGTCACGTCCTCCAGCTTCAGGTACAGGTCTGAGGAGGGACGGAGGTATGACTCGCTGCTTCATGGCTTTTTATTTAAAAACAAGCAGCTCATAACACGTTTGTTGACGACCACTTAGAGCTGCAGGGGATGGAGTTTACCCAGCATACACTGGGGCAGAGATATTCCCAGCAGACTTACACAAATATATTTGGTGTTTCTTCTTTTAAATTAATCATTTTTTGACCGCTTCCTCTCAAAATGTGATTCCGTTAGAGTTTTAAAGACTCGTATTGATTGTCCGAGTCGTACCAGTGAGACTTTACACCTGTTGTCTGTTAGGATGTCACGAATATCAGTATGGCATGAATTCTGGACTCAAGACGGAGATGGATCCACACACAGAGGTCAGAGGTCAGGTGGTCTCTTACCATTGGGGCTGTCAGGAGAAGACCAGGTACCGTAGTACGTGGGCAGATGGTTCTGGAGCTCCAGAAGGCAAGGATCACAGCAGTCCTCCGAGTACACCTAGAACACACACAGATTACCACCATGATACTACACAGTACACACACGTGGATCATTGACTTCGATGGCATTCCATTATATGCAGTTTGCTTTTAATTGAGCCTTTTTTCTTTTACTTTCTGAGCCTTTTTCAGCCGGATAACAACGTGATTCTGATGGAGTGAATCATCAGTGAGCAGGAACACGGTGAAGGTTCAGGACTACATGCGGTATTACAGCAGACCCCGTATTGTTCAGAGTTTCCAGACCTGCAGCCCCGTGCAGGACGTCAGGTCAGTGCGGGGTTGGGATTAGGTTTTAGAACCAGGTGGACACGAAACCATGACTCACTCCGGTTTGTATGAGAGTTGCTGAGGCCGACAGTGCTGCTAAGCTCCAAAGCAAACAGTGAAGCAGTGAAGCAGCACGTACACACACACTGTGGTCACATCCACCCATAGGGAATGTCTGATATCTATACTAGCATTAAGAATATACACTTACATGCACCCAGTTTGCATTTAAAGTGCAGTAAATGCTCATTAAATCATATTTACAGCTCTAAATATTGTGAGTAGTGCTGTAAGAATATGATACACGTCATGATACAGGGGTTATGATTCAATATATTGGGTTTTAATCTAATTTTAAGTCCAAAATTTTGACTTGTTAACTACATTTCAGAATTTTTTTTGGAAGCTTGTACTTGTATGATCTGTTCATACACTTTATATAAATATAAAAACGTGTTGTTCATATGCATAAAGACAAACCACAAAGCCATAATGTTGTTACCATGCTGTAAAACTGCATCTCTCGGGGACCCCTGGGTGGAGGCTGCAGCTGCTTCAGCACCGTTCCATCAGGATGCTGCAAAATACCTGCGACAAAAATCAAGATGCCATAAATAAAAAGCACGAAGCACCCATTCATCGGTTTTCCACTGTTTTACTGAAGTAAAAGTTTTCACTCCACCTTAAGTGTAGTTGGTCTGCTAATTAGACGATGAGGTTGTCATTCACATTTTCAAATGAAAACCCACCCTGAGTAAATACTGAATCATAAACGGACGTTAATTAAAACACACACAAGCTGGACAGCAGCAATAAAACGCAGGTGAAGAGCGATAAAGATGGAGTGTATTTATGAGGAAATTAATGAGGTCTTTTAAGTATCTGGAGTGGGAAATGAGTCCTGACGGTAAAGTCGCACATTGACAGGGATTGACATTTCACCAGAACTCAGAAACTGATTTCTATCTCGGCCGACATTTAGAGCTCCAGAGAGGGGGGGTTAACTGACGGATACGAGAACACGGAGGTTTATATCACGTATTCACAGCTGTGGAGAGCCAGACGGGTGAATGTGAAGCAACTTATTTACTGCTCCGTTCCAGGCGTTCTACGCCATGATTGGTCATTTGATTTCAAACAGGAGTTTGTCGTGACCGATCTGTCTTTTGGAGGTTCTTTTATCATCATAAACAGAGCAGACTGTCATATAGGAAGTTATAGCATAGAGATTAAAAAAGGGTTGTAAAATCCTGCTCCGCCTCCAGCCTGAAGAATCAACAGCTGACAGGTGAGGACTGATGAGTAACACAGCGGGACTTTCACCTTTGCTTCTTTTTCTTTGGCATCAGACCATGTCAACTGCATTATGATCTCACCACACACACACACACACACACACACACACACACACACACACACACACACACACACACACACACACACACACACACACACACACACACACACACACACACACACACACACACACACACACACACACACACACACACACACACACACACACACACACACACACACTATACTGACTACTGATTAGCTCCCGATTTCACAGGAATGAATGACTCACTTCCAGCCCTTCATGTCACTATAACTGCCGATCACTACTGTTGATACACAACTTTTATGCAACATTTCAACACATATAGACCGGAGGGCCTGATGAAATAGGATCGTTTAAAGTCAGCCACAGTACAAGCCAAACAGGATTCCACTGCTGGTCCTACAACTGCCGTGGAAACTACAGAAATACCGTTTCAAACCCACTTTCCCCTGCCTGTTCGTCTGTAGTCGCCTGTGTTAATGTTAATGATTGCTCACTACTGAATCCAAGACACAGAAACACAGGTTTCACACAGGTGGTTGAAGTGCGTTAAACTTGCATTCTCTCTACTGGCCATCAGGGGGCGACTCCTCTGGTTGCAAATAGAAGTCCGTCTCTGAGAAAATGAGCCTACTTCTCTCTGTGTTATCTCAGTAAACATTGTAAACGTGCGTTTATGGTCTAAATCTCTAGTTTCAAGTCTCCATGATGTTGTGAACGGCTTAATAAATCATAATAATAAATTCATAAAACAATTGGTTTAGGGGCAAATAAAAGTAGATATGGGGAAGAAGCTTTCTGACTCATTTGCCTGACTGGGAAAGTGAAAATTTTTACAATATTGTAAAATCACTGGAGAAGCTGAAACCAGAGCATGTATGGTAATTCTACTTAATAAATGAATATTGTACGTTCTTTTTCTGTGGCGTAGCTAAACAATTCTGAGGTATTAGACCGTTGAGATGCAGGTTTACGTGACTCGATAGGATTTATTTAGACACAGCTCATGACTACGAGCTTTCTTAGACTGAAACTGGAGCTCGTATATCAGAATACCTACAGGACGGGTGTGAAACAGGAAACATTTGCTTACAATCCGGGTCAGCCCGTCATTCAACATAGCGAACACACAAACCCAATGAAACCAAACGGACAGTAAATAAACGCTGGATCCCCACACCAAAGGGAAAACGCTGTGTACACGACATCAGCGTGGCTCAGGTTCAACAAGGAACACTTCAGTCAACTAAAACGCAGCCCTGGTGGATAGACAGGTTTGTCCTGGCTGACGACAGGTCACAGGGCACTCTTCCAGGAGGCCCGGCCATGCGTCGTGGGGTGACTGACTGCTGTAACTACCAGCAGCCTCTGACTGTATCGCTGGACTGGGCTCGGCGCCCGCCTGATAACGCACAATGGAGGCTTTAATTACGTCAGGTGTCGTATGAACACGACTGTGAGCGTGTGACAGGGGAGACAAGAGGGAGACCACAGAGCAGAGAGATGTCACGCTTAGACAAATGATCTCAGATCAGATCTAGTGCCGGAGGGGGGCATGCGTGGCATGGTGTAGATCGGTACTGACAAGAGCGAGAAAAAATTATCTAATTCAGTCTCACAGATGCACGAAAACCAACAAATATCACCTTCTAGGTTTTCTTCTCACAAACCTTTGGTGAAACTAATGTCGTCACCTACATACAAGATGAGCATTCATTTCTCAGGTTTTTCTTTTAATTAGATAAGAAGTTGGTGTACATTAGTAGTGACGGAGTGAGAAAAATAATTCATTGAACGGATCCTAACTTGTATGAATGCCTCTTCCTCATGTATGGGAAATAAATCACCATGACTCCTGCTGACAGCAGAGTGAAGGCATTTCTGAATTTTAATTATTTCACTTCTAGGTTTATTGATATTCCCCACAAACCTCTGGTGAAACTGTTATTTGAAGGTTGAAACTATTTATAATGTCCTTATCTACATACAGGTGATTCACTATCCAGGTGTTTTTTAAGTAGTAAAGGAAGTGCCTGAAGTAAGGAATTAAAAATAAATAAATAAACAGGGTACTCACCCACGGTATCCACTCCATACTTGTGACCGGCCACCTGATGCGACAGCGGGACGCAGCCGTTCAGGTGCGCCTGGCCTTGTGACCCCAGTGGCCGCTGCCCGCACTTCTCCTTCCCGGGGAGGCCGCCGGAGAGCCGCGGGGTCAGGCTGACCCCCACAGCCCCTGAACCGGGGGTCAGTTCCAGTCTCCCGAGAGCTAGAGAGGACTCCATCATCACTTGACGCTGAGTTGTTGACATTTGCAAAATATATATATTTATATATATATAAAAAAAGGGGGGTGGGGCACAAAGTCTTTGTGCAAGAAAACAAATTAAATAAAAAAAAAATAAAAAGTCAACTATGTGACTATCGATTCACATAATGTTATTACGCGAACACAAATTGTTAGGGCGTGAGGTTGAGAAGCCCTCATGGAAATGGTCCAGTCCAGACGAAACCAGCACAGCAGCAGCAGCAGCAGCGGTCGTGTTCGCCGTTTTCGCCCGCCGACAGCGACCACATTGACGGACAGCAACAGTGTCGTAACCCCCCGCCGTGTCCGCGGGTGAAACGGGGCTCCCGAAGCAGTGCCAATTCAATGATTTTCATATCTCAAAAACAGAAGCATAAATACATCCTGGCCACATCCTACTTCCTACCCGTGTCAGCACGAGCGCGAGCACGCACGACTTCCGCTCGCGGCTTTCAAAATCAAACCAACGGCGACGCGTTGACGTCGCAGCGTACCGAGGTGATAACAAAAAAAGGGCGGGGATGTCTGTTGCTGATGAAACAAATCCAGCTGTCGTTTTATCCAACCCTTGTTATTTATGTCCAATCCACTAAAAGTCGTTATTAAAATATCATCGCCACCTTTATTGTGAAGGTAGAGCCTTTTAACTTCCGGTGTTAGCTGTATCACGTTCTGCTAGCTTGACGCAGCTCCACTTCCTTGCTTCAGAGAAGTAAATACTGTTGTCTCTCCCTGTTAATGGTGATGTTACGACACACTCCAGAGTGATATCCAGTTCCAAGTCAGCAAACAGAGCAGAGGCGGGGGCGAGCGGAGACAATAAAAGTGTCGAGATTGCATAAGGCGGATATTCAGTCCTGGTTTTGATTGCTAAGTCATCGATACTGTCCATTAGGCTGCCCAGCGAGCCTCCCTCGCGTCACAACTCAGCACAGCGGAGACGCATCGCACTTCCCTCGCAACCGCCTTCGAGACGAAGGCCTATCCGCTGGAGATGAGCACAGAAACGATGCATTGTCGACCTAAAAGCCATGACATAAAAAAACGGAGTCGGCGGAGGAGTGCTCCTCGGCTCCAGATATCCAGGTCAGTGTAGGCGGCTACCTCCTCTACGTAACGAACAGCGCCCAAAGCTCTCCCACACGTTTGCGTCACTGTCGCAAAACACACCTTGACGGCAGCAGCGTGGATTTGCGTGGAATACATATTTCTATTTTTTTTTCTAAATATACATTTCAGCATGATCTATATAAATAAAACATTATTAATAGTAAGCTATTAATAAAATAATATTAATAAATTAATAAACCTAACCATAGGTGTCAAAAGTACTCTAGTAGAAGTACAGATACTTGTGTTACAAAAAGTAAAAGTACAGATTCAACTTCTTTACTTAAGTAAAAATGAAAAATAAAATAAAAATAAAAAGTATCCCAATGAAGGACATTTCTACTGTTTTTTTTTTGTTTTTTTTTGCAAGGCTAGCTGAGTCTCACATAATATTAATTAAGAAAAAATAATTATCCTTTTTTTAAAATGCAGGGAGTAAAATACAAAGTTGTCAGAAAAATAAATACTCAAGTAAATTACAGACACTTGAAAATTCAACGTACAGTATTTCTACTTTTTTACTTCCCATCTATAACATAAACAACAAATCACATCAACTGACATTTCATTTCAGCCCATAAAGTTCATTTTCAGAGTTTTCCCTGTGAGATCCGATAGCCTACACTTTAAATGACCCACCAAATGAACCACAACAAACATGACAATTTAAAAAATAAAATATGGAGGGTGCAGCCAATAACGGACGTGTCATCACTGACATATGTCAATGTTATAGTCCTTTAAATAAAATGTAAAATACAAGAGGAGATCTCTCTCTCAGAGCCTCCTCGACCATAAACAGGTCTGTGTCTCTAATTGCACCGACAATTACACTAATCTGTCGGAAAGTTCGTGCTATCACTTATTGTCCGAAAGTCCCATAAACACAAAAACTGGGATGAGTAAACAGATTGCAGGTCTGTTTACAGTGAAATGAAGTGCTTTGCAGTCTGTTCTCTTGCTTATAACAACATAATGATGCTGTTTATGCTGTCGGCTCGCATCTGCTTCTTACATAACTTTTTTTTACAAACAACAGTAAAACTACTCTGATTTCTGTCTGTATTATATAGGTTCAACATAGAGATGTCGCTGCTTTGTTCTCTATAATATCTCAGTTAATAGCAATAATAATCCCTTCGTTTTTTAACAGCCCGCCCAAAGAGGGATAGTTCATGTCTCACAGGGTAATACAATAATAATAATAATAATAATAGTAATAATAATAATCATCATCATCATAATAATAATCATAATACATTTAATTTATATAGCACACTTTTAAATCCAAATAAAATCTTAATGTGCTTCACATAGAGAGTAAATATAACTATCGTAAAACATTAAAACTAAACAATTAACACAACAGAACCATGCAATTATAAAGGCTTGACTAAATAAAACAATGACTAAAACATTCAAAACTCCGGTTATGGTTGGTGGAGACGAAGAACTAGTGTTTAGAGTAAGTAAATGATTAAATCAGACAATACATCAAAACTATTTTAGTATGAATTCTTTATTGTTATCTCCTTAGTCACATCCTGTTCCCTTACACAGATGAGTCAGTACACTGCACTGGAAATGGGTGTAAATGACCTATCAATCTTAATTAATGGAACACATACCAATTGTTTCAAACACAACTCATGACCTTCATTAGATGGCGTTTACTCAGTTGTCATGGCAGTAGATAATTAAACGAACCTGTTAAACCACGTGTCAAAATCGACCGGTTTCTGAGTTCACGTAAGAATTCTCTTGCTCAACTGTTCTCGAACACTTTTGACGTGTTCACACACATCTTGAAGTCATTTATACGTGATTGTGACATACAGCGTACTGCCAAAGGGACTTTTAGCTCTTTATCCCCGCAATATATAACTCTCCTGTCATTTCAGACCCCGCCACTCCCTCCTGAGTCCTGACCCCTGCTCTAAACCCTGTTCACTGTCTCACCTGACTGCCACACCTCACCTGCTCACCTGCTTGGTTTACTGACCCATTTCAACCTTCTCCATTTCAGGTCTTATGTGTCGTCTAATGCCCCATTTCCAACCGCATGGTTTGGCTTGACTTGACTCACTTTGCTTCCGGGTCCTTCTCTCCGTCCTCCTCGGTGTAAACGGGCCTCTACTTTGACAAATAAGTGAAGACAATCTTTTAATGTTTCTGCTTGCTGCGTCTTCTGGGTCCAAACCTATACGTCTGCAGAGTCATTACTGTATGTTTGATGTTGTCCCTGTGTCTGTCCTCAGGTCAAGTTATTTGAATAATATATAAACATAGATTAGAGGATGTGTGGATACTAGCAACCCTACAGAATAGTACATTCTATTAGGGCACTCTTTTAAAATGTCAACTTTGACTGACTCTCAATTTTTTGTTTCAGGCATCATAGAAATAACTAATGTTCATAAACAGCACCACCTGTTGGAAGACGAGCAGAATGCACGTAGACACTACAAGTGTTTTTCCAAGTCTAAAAAATGAGAATATATATAAGAAAAAAATATGGATAATTGCTCATGTATATATTATTACAAATTACAAATCATAGCTTATTATTCACTTATTTTTAGAAAGTCTTTTAAAGAGAAATATTTGCCTTTTTGCTTTTTAAATGTGTGATCACGTGTGTTATATGTCAAAAATGTGATAAAATCCAGAAGAATCAGAAACCTCCAAACTGAAACACATAACTAATATCAACTAATTCCCATCGATGTATCCCGTTTAACCAGTTTGCAACACTCACAACTACATTTCCCATCATCCACCGCGGAGCAGCGTCCGTAAACAAGAGAAAGCGGAAACAAAAGAGGGTTTTCTTTTTTTTTTTTTTTTTTAATAAAAACACAAACACATCCCCGGCTGTCGAAGAAGTACTCAGGGAATAAACTACAGCCATTGACTTCGTCAGCAATAATCTGGAAATTGGAATAAAGAGCGAGTCGACGTGAGTTGAGGAGCAACCTGCATCGGTCAACATGGCACTGAAGAGAATACAGAAGGTAAAGAGACTCTGGCTAGCGACGGTTGCCAGCTAATGCTAGCTAACTGGCCCAGCAGAGGCTAACGTAGGACTTTTATTTCCTAAAAAATAATAATAATAAATAAATTAACAACGATTTAAACGCCATCGCCTCATTTATAGTGACTTCTAGTTAACTTTGTATTTTTTATAAATTACTTAATGACACTTCCCGGATACAATAGCCAACTTCAAAGTTTCGTGCTAGCTCGCTAACTAATTTAGCTCGTTTAATCTGGATGCTTCCATTAAAAATCTTATTTTCTGAAGCTGTCATCTGTGTTTCCTCTTAACTTAACTTCCTCTTAACTTGTTGAAGTGGTGATCAGGAAAGTTAGGCATTAATTTCTAACCGTTTATGCTGCTGTTTAATTCGTGCTAATTTCCCTTTAAAACATCTAGAAAGAAGTGTGATGAAACACAATATTCCTTTTACCCACCACACCCAAACCATTTTAACATCCTGTACCCTGCTGATGCTGCTGTTTGTTATTTTAGTGAGATAAATTTATCATGAATCTACAATCATACTCCATATTTCATGTCACAATGAAGTTATTCACCAAAAACCTTGGAGGAGAAAAAAAGTGCTGGGCATGGTTGAAATCTTTTTGACACAGGGTCCACTTGGAGATGAAGCTAGTTGACTTTAGTACATGCCCACAAAGTTTAATTTCTCTTTTTTTTTAATCGATACCTGTAAAGCTGAGTAACTAATGTTGCGTTCGATCAGGAGCTGCATGACCTGCAGAGAGACCCTCCAGCACAGTGCTCCGCTGGACCAGTGGGGGATGACCGTGAGTACACATGGACGTTTTTATGTCTTAACATCTCTAAATGCACAACCAATCGTCGATCTTCCCCTTCAATTGTCAATACACGATCGGCGCCAATCGACACAAGCCAATGAAGGCTGATGAACATTTGACGTGTACATCTACATTTTCCTGTGTCTCTCCCTTTCTCCCCTAATTGCTTTTAGTGTTTCATTGGCAGGCGACCATAATGGGTCCGGTGAGTATCACACTCATCACTTAAAGCTTCTCATACAGACTCCTGTGCTTCTGCTACATTAGTAATGGTCTAAATAGCTGTCTGGGCCTTTTGAAGACCACTATTAAGATTTGTTTTTGCATTACCTTTCAATAGTGTTGCAATTATCTCTTGTTACTTTGGAGTGACTTTGAACTTGGGAGTTTATTTAAGTTTGTATTTAAGTTTGTAAAGCATTATTAACAAATACAGATATACTGTAATCTGTAATATTTGTGAACGGATACAATACTGTGGACATGTTGAAGATGTTGGGTGCACAGTGTAGGTTTAACACAATACACATGTTGTGGTTAGTAAAATAACATAGAGTAGTAATAATGACCCGCCCCCTTAATGCTTAGCAACCAATCAAAAACACACATGAAAAACTGTGGAACCTATAATTTATAGGATATGTAATTCCAGTTTGTCTGTTCTAGTTGTGTGTTTATAGTCTAAACATTGTATTTTCTGCTGCTGCAAAGCCAGTTTTTCCGATGGTGAGAGTCGGTGACCAGCTTTGTGACAACAGTAAACCAATTAGGCTTCAAAATCCAGATAACTCAAAGAGAGCTTGAGCTTCCTGACGCAGACCTCTGTTCCGTACTGATGTTTAACTGACACCAGTGTCTCATGTCTTTATGTCAGGGTGACAGTCCTTACCAAGGAGGAGTTTTCTTTCTCACAATCCACTTCCCCACCGACTACCCATTCAAGCCACCAAAGGTAAGATTAGGTGACTCACCTGTCATACTGTGGAAATTACCGTTCCATACTACATACTGACTCTTAGCAGGTTTTGAGTATCCACACTATTATACCCCGTCTACACTTGCCTTTAAAAAAAAAAAGGTTATTTGTAGTTGTAGTAAATGACCATCAAGACACATTGTGATCTGATCCATAGTCCATGATCCATGAGTCTGGGCTGCTGCTGCTTCGGCCCGACCAGCTGTTGTCTGTCAGGGTCAGGAGGGCACAGCCTGTGGCTCCTCCCAGCGTGGATGGCCACAACAAGGGCACTTCCTCAGTCCTCAGTGCCTTGCCATGTCTCCTTATTGCCGGTAGTAAGAGTGTGAAGGTGTGTGTGCGTGGATGTAGTATGGAGGGTGGGAGGGAGGGGTTTTCTTTATTTTTTTAATCTTTTTTGTGTAAAGCATTTTGTGCTGCACGCCGGATGTATGAAAAGTGCTCTATAAATAAAGTTTGATTTGATGATTTGATAGTCAGCTCAGCCCCCAACGTGTTATCCCATCACCGTAAACAGCGCTAGAGCCACATTTTGGACCGAACCTCTTGCTACAAGGCAAACTAACTGTTGGAAGTGTACCTTCTCTGCTCACACACACTTTTTTCTTTTACAGGTAGCATTTACAACGAAGATTTATCACCCAAATATAAACAGCAACGGGAGTATCTGTTTGGACATTCTACGGTCACAGTGGTCTCCGGCACTAACGGTGTCTAAAGGTAAAGCTCATTTCCTGTCACTGTGTCCACTGTAACTGCACTATGTCTTACTTTGATCTTATGTCATGTTATCTGTATCGTATATTATTATTGGCCGGGAAGTAATCTCATGGAGTAACCATAGAAATAAAATAGGACGGTTCTTTCCTGCGGCGTCCCTCTATGCTTCGTTACTTCTCCACTGATAGTCGTCACTGCAGAGTCCATGACTTACTGTAAGTTGGTTAATTTTTTACAGGAGTGGCTTCGCTACGAGGGTCATAATGTCAACGTTGCTCATAATGGATTTGAATAGTCCTATTTTATTTCTATGGAAATGACCTATAAAGTTTACCTGTAATACTATTATTCTGATAATTTTCTATACTTGATGTGACTGGTGTGGTGCTTTTTCTTGTGCAATTTATTGTCCCACACTTTTCAAATCTCTCGTCAATCTGAACACTACCCTCTTCCTCGATGAGCAAATGTCACAGTCTTTGTTGTTAACTAATGTGATCTTTTTAATTCCTCTTCATTCCAGTTTTATTGTCCATATGTTCATTGCTTTGTGATCCAAACCCAGACGACCCCTTAGTTCCAGACATAGCACACATGTACAAGAACGACAAAGAAAGGTGAGCGTACACTCAGGTGGTTTTATTGTCCACTGATATCGGACCACATCCACTTAATTTACTCTTCTTTTCTCTCCTCAGATACAACAAACTAGCAAAAGACTGGACCCAAAAGTATGCTATGTAGAGAAAAAAAAGATGAAGAAAACATGCTGAGAATTTTTCTTTTTCCTTCCTTTTTTTTTAAGAGTCACAACACACTGTAAATTATAGTATGGAATCATTAAGTCATTTTGGATAACTTCCATCAGACCGAACTGTCATTAACAGTATTATTAATCTGAGAGCATGACGTGTACATTATTTGATTATGAAAGGAAGCGGAGAGTTTTATTTTGAGCCGATAAGAAAGATCGCCTATGTTTAATTTCATGGATACCGTGACATGTAAAAGTTTAGCATATTGTTGTTTTTGCATCAAGGACATTCTATTTATAACACACATTTATTACAAATTGCTTTACAGTATTCTTCATTTTTGAAGTCAAGCTAGTGGATTGTAGTAAATAATCTCCAACATATGCTATTCCGCAACAAGCCTTTTCTTTCCAGAGGAGCTGAGCAATAGTGCAGCAGGATAGCAGACGCTTTAGAAACGCTGCTCCATAACTCTCGACTGCATCCATCAGCAGCCGGCAAGGAAAACACTGAACCATGGAAATGTGGGAGGGTGAATGCCAAATATGTTAGCCCCTCATTCTGACACGTCATGATGTCGGCGATGAAGGTTTTTTTTTTAAGTTCTTTTGCATCTTGTAGCAGATGAAGTGAAATGAAACAATGTACTGTCGCAGTTTCCCTGAAAGTGGGAACATTTACAAATCACATATTACTGTCTTCTTCTTCTTATTGTTATTAATTGTATAGTATTAAATCCTCTGGAAGATTTAATTTACATTAGAGTTTCACAATGTCGATAAGATAATGTACTTTTCCCCCTCCCCTGGGAATAGCAGTGATGGTGGCTTTACACAGGCACAAAGATCAGACTTTTAACCCAATGAAACATGTCTAAGGGTTTAAATATGTTCTTCTGTTCGATCTGTCTGTCTATATCTCACTCTATTCTATAGAAATGGTAAAAAAAAAAAAAAAATCCAATTTTCTGTTCCTGTGATGAGTCTGTCACTTGTGTCTCGGGCCTGTGTGGCACCTTTTGTACTGAATTAAAGAATGGTACCGTTTTTATCATGACTTTATGGTTTCTATCAAAGAGCTTCATGTAGATGTGTGGCAGACAGTTGGTGTTTTGTGATAAGTTTCCATTAATGGTCTAATTTAGTGATGATATTGTTTGGTATCAGTATGGTTAAATAACTTGTAATTGCAGTGCCCAACACTTGCCAGGTTGCAGCAAGAAATTGGCGACCTCTGTAAAGTATATTACTGTGTTAACATACATGTTCAACGTCAACCCAGAAGAGTTTAGCACAAACACATTAAATAAAATAAAGGTGGAATTGTTTTTTGTGCCAGTATAGGCTACAAGATTCAGGAAAAAAAAAAAAATATATATTTTTAAAAGGTAGATAAATTCTTCACTAACATTCTGTGATCTACCATCACAACGTAATACTGAAAAATATGTCAAATTAAATATTGCTAAAATATGTTGGACTAAAACATCTGATAATAATAATAATAATGTAAAAATAATAGAGAAAAGCCGTGTTTCTAAATGAAAGATTCCGTTTACGTCACCGGCGCGTCTGCTTAACCACGCCCATCCGGATGTGTGTGTGACCTTCTCCCACAATGCACCGGGGGCGAAGACTGAAGGCGCGTTTTGCAGCCCCCATATTCATGTCAACAGGAGGGAGGAGGAGGGCACGAAGACCCCTCGGCTTCAATTAAAACATCTCATGCGTGAATTTATTACACGCCGGTTTTCCTTCCTCCAGTTTCAACGACATTTAACGTGTATTTTCCGCCGACATGGCTCCCTTCAGCGTAATGACGGCCGGCGTTAGCTTGTTGGCTAAGTCCTTCAGTGTTCTCTCCTGCACAAGCACCCTGGCAAGGTAGCTAACCCTCAACTTTACCGTCTTAGCTAAAGTTAGCTGCTAGCTTGTTCGCGTAGCGTTAGCACGTTTATTTAATCGTTAAAATCACTTTAACGGGACGTCTGTTAGCATTAGATAGCTTAACGTTAGTTGTAAATAAAGATTAGTGAATTACTCTGCACTCGCATGCAACTGTATCTGAGATTTCTGAATAAGCAGTTACAGCTACTTTTAATGAGTTGTTTAAATCAGCATTCCCACGTACTAATGTGGTGAAGCTGGTGGAGAGAAGTGCAACTGTTGTGGTGGGATTTAGAGGAAGTTGTGTGTTAATATGAAAGGAAAATGGATTCATTGAAAGTAATGCACGTGTTGTTTTAGGTTTGGGCTTCGAGCTGCATGAATGCTCTTCTTGAACAGGTGCAGCAGTTTTAAGCCTCTTGTGGTTTATTTGGGGATAGATTATGACCTGAGGCTATAAGATACAGATTGTACAGTAAGCAACACTTGACGGGAATTAATATCTAAATCTATAAATTAGTTATTTTCATTTGCAGTTGATCTGCAGATTATTTTATTTGAGTAATCGATCAATTCTTTGAAATGTCAAGACATAATAAAATGCAAATGTCCATCACAACATCGAAATCCCAGTGAGACTCCTTAAGATGTCTGTTTGTTTTGACCAATGGTCAAAAACTCAAACTTTAAATTAATGCATGGCACAGAAAGTGGAGAATTTGCCATGAATTTTGAAGTATTTTTGTTTGAAAAAAGACAAAAAATCAATTTATTAAAAAAACAATCATTTTTCCATCATTATCTTATTGATTAATTGCCCTAATTTCAGCCATAGATACGTTAAAACTAGTATTACTCAGCACTAAAGTACCACTAAATTGTCAGATTTGTGAATGGGGTTTTGTGTAAAGTTCGCTCCGTTATAAAGAGTGCATTCTAGGCTGCAGGATGTTCTCTGCATGATATCATATGTCTGATGTGTGCATTGCTGTAGGTGTACCAGTGTCCTCCCAGTTGCATACGTCAACCCAGTGAGGAGTCTGACCTCTCAGGCCAACGGGCCTCCGAAGAGACCTCTGAACGGATACCTGAGATACGTTCTGCAGCAGCAGCCAGTGATAACCAGACACAACCCAGGTGAACCTCCTGATGCGGATCAGTCTTGAGATTTTTGACTCAAATGCTACAGTTCTAGTTGTTGATCATCTTATAATTGTTGCACTCAGATATCAAGTCTGTGGATATCATCAGAAGGATCGCCCAGCAGTGGAGAATGATGAGCCCAGACCAGAAACGGGTACCTCAGTCCTTTACTTGTTAAACAGTATGAAGTCTGTCTTTTATTCAGGTTTTGAATGGTGGCTTGATTCAAAAGTTGTAAGGCAGTGGTTGCATGTGGCTTCTGCTGTCATACAATCTCCACACAGGGTTTTTTTTCCTCTGTTGTTGTGATCAAAGTTTGTGTTTGTCTCTTTAAACTTTGTAGCCTTTCGAGGAAGCCTCTGTTCAGGCCAGGGAGCAGTTTAAAGTGGACTTCCAGCGCTACCAGGCCCAGCTGACCCCAGCTCAGATCCAGCAACAAACCCTGGAGAAGAAGCAGAGGATGGCGAAGAGGAAGGCAATCCGCAAAAAGAGGGTAAGGGAGATGGGGGACAGAGGAAGGCCCTGGTGCTCGTCTGTCATGTATGTGCTCTGATGGCGTGTGTCCACAATATTAGTATAATATATTGTATATAATAGTATTCCCATGTGCGATCCAGGAGCTGACCAACCTGGGGAAGCCCAAGCGTCCTCGCTCTCCGTTCAACATTTTCATGTCGGAGCACTTTGAGGAGGCCAGAGGAACCACCACACAGGTCAGTAACCATAGCGACATCTCAGGGGTCAGGTTCCATTTTAGTTTTTCATCAGCTGGTATGAGATATTCACAGGTATTAATATTAATGTATACAGTTTCGCTTGTAAACTGTTATTTGAATTTCTCCTTTTTTCTCTGATTTTAATGCATGATTAAAGCTGTGTATTTTCGGTTTGTTTCTATTTTAACTGTAAAGCGACTTTGAGTTCCATGAAAAATAAAATGTACTGTTATTGATTGGAAACAGGGGGGGGGGGGAATGCAGCTGGGATACATATGATTATTCGTTGTATTGCAAAATACTTTCTATGGCTCTGCACAATAAGCTATATGATGTAAACTTTCTGCCAACGTTGTTTGTTCAGGCAAAGATGAAGTCACTGTTGGAGGACTGGAGGAGTCTGTTCAGTCATCAGCAAAAGGTCGGCCGCTCCATCATTTCATAAGCTATGTTCTTATCGTCATCAGCCTTCACACACGTGAAACAAGAAAGTATTCACATCTACTTTTCGCTCCGCGTCGCAGGTCTACATGCAGCTGGCCGAGGACGACAAAATCCGCTACAAGAACGAGATGAAGTCGTGGGAGGACCACATGATGGAGATCGGGCGAGACGACCTGATCCGAGAGCAGACCCTAACCAACAAGAAAAAAACTGCTGCTAAAGCGTCGGCGGCTAAGAAGGCAGCGAAGAAGAAGCCTAAAGCTAAAGCAGCGAAGAAGACCGCCGCCTCCGGAAAGTCCCAAACAACCAGGAAGACGACGAAAAGTAGCTCTGCAAAACCCGTCAGGACTACTAAGAAGACATAAGCTGTGTTCATCCACGAGAGCCTGGAGGGAGAAGAGGGTTCATGGCAACTGAAGGCTCAGATGTGCTCTGCTTGGGTTTCTTTCCATCTAACTTTAAAGTCCCAACGTTCCCAGTTGTCATGAACGCTTCTGAGGTGCAACAGGGCGAAGCTTTTCCATCATTCACACAGATGAAGGTCACAGTAAAATACAACCTGAAAGCAGCATTTTTAACATCACAGTGTGATCTTATTGTCACTCTGGCTTTGCTTGAAAAGAAAGGGAGTTACTTGATGATACTTCAGAAGCTTGGTTTCCTGTTTGGAGCGTTTAAACGGTTTCATAGCCCCGAGTGTGGCCATTTCATACTTGATGAGTTTCTGTTGCAGTCCCCCAAAAACAACCACAGATTTCAATTTTTTCATATTTCATAAGTAAGTCTGGTGTTATTTTGTATTTGTCTTGTCAACAAATCCATGAAAATCCAAAACAAGTGTTTGTCCGTCTCTTTATACCCGTTGGTTTGAAGGTAGATCTTTAAAAGCACACAAGAAAGGGCTCAGTAAGTTTTGGACACAACAAACAGAAGGAAATAGTGCATTTGTTGGGGACTATTTTTAGTGGCGGATGAATCCACATTTTGGTGCTCTAGAGAGTGTGGGATAAACGACAGCGTTCATGGTGATGCAGACGTGATGAAGGGAAGTCAAAGTATTCAGGGGTCGACTGACACTTTATTCGTTTTTGGTATTTTCATGACATTTGTTGACAAGAAGAACGGATTCCTCCGCGGGTTCAGACGGTTACGTGGTTCTCTTAAACGCAACCCGACTGAATTCTTTGTCTCATAACTGTTCGGGAATTACCTGGTAGTTCACCTCAAACTGTGAAATCTGGCTATTTATCATCTATGGCACGAGAAAACATTGACTGACATTTTGGCATTTTTTTCCAAATAATACATTGTTCCAGTCCGGCTTTACATGAGATTAGTTTGTTCTGTTATCTGCTGTTAAAAAAAGGGTTATGGGTGATAATTAAAGATAAATAAAGGGCCTTCATCTAAATGATTATATTTGGTGGCATATAAAGTAATCCCCCCTTGGTGCTGCAAAATACTGGCTCATCATGAGCAGCTTTGTTGTCTGTCCTTTAAACTAATCAGCTAATCGTCCTAAAATCCACGTGTTCTGTTTTTTTGTTTGTAATTGCTGGTTTCTTTCGCTTGTAGAATGTCTTTAGTGCTACTATATTTAATCACTGTTAACTGCAGCTTGTTTTCTTTGTTTTGTGTATTTACTGAATAAAAATGTACATACACCTTTCTACAAAATGACCTTTTTGTTGTTTTGTTCCGATAGTAAAGAATACTATTTATCATCTAGTAGTTGTCAGCAGATCTAAGTGTTGATTAATGTGTATAAAGAGAATAAAAGCTGTTTGTTTTTATAGTTTTTTAACCAGGAACAAGGTTACAACTTGATGAAATAACGCTTGTAAAAACCAGAAAGGGACAACAGATGCATAAAACTAAATTGCACTATTAGTAACAGTTCTTTTTTTCTCCACCACCAGGGTACAACATAGCAGACCTGGGTACCTGATAATCGATCTATAAATGATCATAATAGTGCAATCAGTGCCGGACATTTGCTTTGCACCACTGTGTGTCCACTGAACACAAACCACATGGTGGGAGTCATTGTCAAAACGCAGTCTGGGAGTTTTAAACCGTTTTCTAAACTCAGCCACATGAAGACAACCTCTCGTCTCCGACGTTCTCGTCGAGGTTCCCGATGTAGCCGAGGATGTTCTGCTGGTGTTCAGACGGTGCTCTGCTGGTGAATGTAGAACCGTCAGTGTTCTCCTCTCTGGGTACTTCTAGAAGAAGTGGACGTCGTCATGGTGACGTCACCTGTTGGTTTGTAGACTACCGTTTTGAAGCTTCGTGTCTTCTTGGGAAGTTTTGCAACCAGTGAAGGAAGTGACCGTATTTGGACTGCGGAGGAGCGACGGGTGGATCTGATGAACACAAACGGCAGAGCGGCACCCTTACTGGATCTGGATCCATCTGGATTCTGGATGTGAAGCTGTTCACAAAGTCTGCTTCAGAATCCAACGTTAGCTTAGTCATCTTAGTAGCTTGGTAGCGACATCCAGATGTACAAAAGTAAATCACAGCATAAACATAACAAAGAGGCTACTGAGAGTAACCTACATAGCTGCCTTAAAAACCTCAGAGCAGAGGTATGGAGGGTGCACATTAAGACTGCCGGTCCTGTCCTCCACAGGGATCAGGACTCCTGCAGGAGTTGTGTCCAGGAGATGATCAGGGTCCTTGTTGCTGCTGTCCTGCTGGACTCAGTAAAGCCTGGAAGTCCGGAGACAAGACCAGTTTGTGGTGGACGTTTCCCAACACCATCATGTCCCCAGTCCGACCTTCAGACAGACCCACGGACACCAGTTGCTGCAGGAGGAGACAGGGAGGTGGGTTCAGTGTTGACGGCGACAGAGGGGCTTTATTCCACTGAGGATTATATACAGTACCTGCAGGAAGGAGAACGCAGCTCCCTCAGAGACGTCCATGACAATGTGACCCAGCTTCAGCTCCACCTTTCCCGACTTCCTGATCTGCAGTTTACCCAGAAACCCCTCGGGGAGTTGTGACAGCACAGGACAGCCCTCCTTCCCCCCGGCCTCCTGAGGACACATCAAACCTGATGAGTATCTGGACATTTGACAATTTTTATGCCACATGAATATAAAAAAACTCTGTGAACCTACTTGAGCTTGCAGATGTGCAGGTCTCTTGTCATCAGGCCGGCCTTGCTTCTTGGCCGGCTTCTCTGCCGTGGATCCTTGAGGGGCGTCGACCTTCTGCCCACACGCTTTGCCCGGCATGCTGTCGGGTAACTGCATGAAGAAGAGCTCCTCTCTGCCCGACACGCTGAGGTCCTGCAGCAGCTCCACCACAGATGGCTGCTCTGGTCTGGGCAGCTCTGTTCTGCTGTAGGGCGGTCTGCTCTGAGCTCTGCAGGACGGGGGTCTGAACAGAGAAGGGTTCTCTGGACCTGCAGAACAAAGTACTGATTACTTATCCTGTGGGGTTTTTTTTTTTGCATTGAAGCATGTAAACATGCTCTAGTAGGAATACAAGTATGCACCAGAAAAGTTGCAGAATAGGTTCCTCTAGAAGAGTTTTCATGTAATCATAAATGTTTGTTGGCCGCTTATTTTCTGCAATAATCCAAATTCTAATGTAAAAATCCACAGGATACATTCTGTCTGCAGAAATGGTCAGAGGTGGTTCTTCTCACATGTTGCGGTGGCTGCTTGACTCCTACTGAAGCTACTGGACTGACACAGAGGCAGCTGGATGGGTTTCAGCTTGGCATCATTCCTCAGACCCGGGTCGTCTATGAACTGGAACATACAACGTTGTTTATGGTTTAGCAATGATGGACTGAATCAGAATAAAAGGCTGAAGAAAGATAGAAAGATAAAGAAAGTTAAAGTAAATATTCTTGTATTAACAATGAATCAAATATCTATCACAAATGTAAAAAGATGAATAGGAGTTGGTGGTTAGACTTGAAATCATGCTAATGTTGCTCTTTGTCTCCTGCATGTGTAAACAGGCAACTTCTAACACAGAAAACATGTCTAATAATGTGTTTCTTGTCTGTTATACTGCCCCCAAGTGGCCAAGAAAGGGAATGCACCATTAAAGATGTCCTAAAACAATAGTCAGGTCCCCATATGAGCCCAGGAACCAGGTTTTAATGTTAAGGAGGAACAATTAAAGCCAGGAATGCTCACCTGACTTCATGTTTTAACACAGATTTGAACACGTTTGTCCTTTAAGCTACAGCAGCTGACAGGAAGTACTCACATCATCCCTCTGTAGTTTACTGAGGATCTCATCTTCGTCCTCCTCGGAGTCTTTCCTCTCTTTCTTCACCAGTTTGCACACAGAAGAGGTGGAGGAGTCGTGCAGGTCTGCAGCACCACGCCAGGCTGAACAGAGACGGGAAGAACGATGTCACAAACCTCCGCTGTGCTCAAATCCCACCGGAGGAAAAGGGCAAGGATATGAAAGAAAAGGGAAAAAGGGAAAAGTCGTGCACCTGTTTTGCGGACGGCGTCGGCGGGTCCCTGCTCAAAGATGGAGTGAGACTGGATGGTCTGAGGCCTCTCCCTCCTCCTCCCTCTGTTCTCCCTCCTCCTCTCATCCCTCTCTCGTCGCTCCTTTTTCGGAGCCAGGCGGACCTCTTCCTTTAACCTTGGGAAGAACCGGACAGGATGTTTATGATTAGGTGTAGAAATGCATGAATGACAAGATTAAAAGAAACAAAAAAACACAATAAAACAAACTCGGATAAAATCAGAATATGCTTCTGATAAAAGTATGTTTATAATTAGTGTCAATATCAGCTGATATATCGATATCAGATTTTTTCTTTACATCATAATATTGCCATCCATGTCGTTTCGAATCCTCACACAATACTCACTAATGTATGGAAGCCCATTTCAGGGAAAAAAAAGAGAAACTTTTTCAAAATAATGACCTTAAATCTCAAAATATTATGTATTGTCCCAAAAATATTGACCTAGTGACGATTTAGTTTATCAAAATATGGAGAAACTTTCTCAAAATAATGACTCAAATGTCGTCCTATGTCATCCTCAATATTTTGTTATTAAGTAATTATCTGACAGTGGCATTAATGGGCTTCCATACAAACGGCTTCAAAAGGAGACCGTTATGATCTAATTGATGTCCACTCACTCATCTTTGCTTTTCCTCACAGCGTGGACGTTTGGCTCAAAGGTTTTCTTTTTTTGGGAGAAAAAGAACAGACAATGAATACAAAGTGATGTTAATACCAAATAGTTCTTTATTTGGATTTAAATAAATGAGGAAAATTAATATTCATGTTTCCAGCCACTTTTTTTTGGTGTGTCATCCATTTACCTTCGTCTTTTTGAAGACTCCCCCCAGGGTCAGGTCCCTGGTCCTGAGTGACGTCAGTCTTCCAGGTGGAGCGGGGGTGGATAAACTCCGGACCCGGCCGGGGAGTCCTCTTCCGGCGGTGAAACTCAGCCCGGTTCCGCTGCTGAGGCCGGAGGAACCGGGGACACCTGAGTCCCCAGACTCGGTCATGCTGTGCCCCTCCCCCCTCTTCTTTTAACGGTCTTTTAACGGCTGAAGGTAAGACGGCTTGTATTCCCTACACGTCCGATGAAAACATCCCGAAAACAGTTCACCGTCGCGCGCAGTTTGAGTCGCGCGCGGGTTCGGAGCTCACGACCAGACAACAACTTAACGACGACTTATTGCCCTCCATTTTGTTCGCACTCAAATCAAAATGCGCCAGAATGCAAAGCTACACTCAGACAGAAATGTCCCCAGTTTGTTTGTTTTTTAGCAAACCAGAAACACAATTTGGTTGCTAGTTATATTCCGCCCCGCTGAAATGCAAAGTATCCTTCCTCAAGGTTGGACAACGACATCTTTGACCCATCTTCCTGGTCCTTCACAGCCGACTTATCCTCTCGGTCGGTCGGTGGTTGCAGAAAAACAACCGTGATGAGTAAAAACGTTAAAAAATGATCTTAAACCAGTAACATATGTGACTCGTTCCGCTTTGCCGCCCCCTCGAACCGGTTTAAAAGGATCTCGGTTGTTTCCTTCCGTTCCTGCTGCTGCCTTTGTTTTTGTCGAGTTGTACCACGCATGCGCAACCACAAGAGGGCGCTGTTTCTCCGCTGTGTGAATGAGGTCAGGCGGGCCAAGACATTATTTTACATGCTTGGCCGCAAAACAATATTTGTACAGTACTATGACTTTTAAATGATATTTTCATCATATTTTCACAAAAGCTTCAACTTCATGGCTTTTTATGACATACTATATCTTTTTTTTGGACATATAACTCTTTGTGTTGACATACTAAAATGAGTTTTTTTTAAAAGACATACCATACTTCCACCTTTTTCCGAAATACTACACTTTTTTAAAACTGGTTTCAACATGTTAAATTAACTTTTTTTTAAATGCAACTTTACATTCTACATACTAAACTATGACTTCTTAGACAGTATATTATGGCTTTTTGCTACTTGTGTTTATTGTTACTACCTTCATAGAATACTTTGATAACATTAATGTAATGGTCCTCTTCACCATCACTTCTTCTGCTTAATATATCCCTTCAGATTAGATTACATTTTGATATGAGCTCTAAGGAGGACAGGGTATTAATATTCAACCATTACTTGGAAACAGAACAGAATGAATCCAACACAATCCCCTTAACTATTTTTATTTGCAGAATACAGTTTAAAAGCTGACATTAAAATCTGTAATTTTTTTTGTGTACTAAAACGAAACCTTTCTGTGTACACAAAGTAAATGTTCATATATCGGTATCAGCTTGAGTTTCGGTTAACATGAATGAAAAATGATCAGCTGGTCTGAGTTTGCAGGATTATTTTACATAAATGGATTTATCTCACAAGCAGGTTACAGTTTGGTTATGAAGCAGACCTGAGAAGCTGGATTCTCTATCATGTCAACACATTAGCTCATGAATGGAGAAGCTCTCCTTCGCCAACAACACAGTAAAAGGAAATGCTCAAAATTATTTGTAATTCAATTATTTGGATTGTCCTTCTTTGTTCTTCTTATGTTTTAGATAAATGCCCAAATGCATTATTTCCTAGTCCTTTTCAACAGGTGGTAGGGTGTGGTAATGATGAACACAAGTACAAGAAACGCGATCAATGCTGACAAACCAATCACGAACTCCATTCCAATGTTCTTCTGAGGATCTGCAGACGGACAGAGAACATGTGTACAAGCAGATAGTTATCATATATATACTGTATATAGAGGAGTCGCCCCCTGATGGCCATTAGAGAGAATGCAAGTTTCAGGCACTTCAGCATGGGCTTCACTTTTCCATCACCCATCATCACCTTCCTTGATGAACTGAATTCATAGAAAACATTGATGTAAATGAATATTTTTACGCTCACCGTCGTCTCCTCCTGTGTTTATCCTGGGAACCAGCATGTGTTTGGTGTTGTCCAGGTGTCCATCATTGATCTCTGGGTTTATCCCCAGTAGATGGCACATCAGAGGGTACACGTGGACCAGGTCAAAGGGGTCTACCATCAGGTTTTCCTGAAAGTCAGGCCCCACCGCCCTGAAGAAAGCTTTCATGTCCTTGAGTTCGTTATCAAAGCCATGGTCTCCCTTGGCGGAGTGCAGAGGTAATAACTATATGGACACAGAAATCACAAGTTATTTCTAGTATATAAGTATTAATTCACATCTAACGCAAAGTGAAAACTCCGAAATCCTATTTTCTTACCCCGTTGATCACATATCCCGGGTCAGCTATGAGGATGATGGGCAGGAGACGAGGATGGTTGCCGTAGTGAAGTCTAGCTGGCATCTCCTCCTTTTTATACACATGAAGATGAGGATGGCTTCCTTTCAGAGCCTTGTAGACCTTCTCCAGCATCCCCTCTTTAGGAAGCAGCATCCCAAGGGGACCATAATCCAACAGTTGGAACTGGATATCCTTGAAGCTGAAGCCAGGGATCCTAGAGAGGATGATCTTGTCACTTCCGTCCCGTAGAACCGTAGTCATCCCGTGGTCGGCAGTTATGATGATGTTGAGCCGGTCGGTAAGGCCGTGGGCTTGGATCTTGTCCCGGATGTAGCCCACCGTATGGTCTACTTGCTGCACCATCAGACGACGTTCTGGGGAATCTGGTCCAAAATCATGCCCTGCCAAATCTGGTTCTCCAAAGTACAAGGAGACAAAGTCCAGGTCCTGTTGGTGGAACCATTCCCCAACCACCTTGTCGATGTTCAGCCTCCAGTCGGTCTCATTAGAGTGATCGTAGAAACGAGGTTCCACTTGACGAACCCTCACAGTTTCTCCTTTGTAGGTGGCTGCTGTGCCGGGGAAATGCAGCGAACCTGCTTTTAAACCCTGGAACAATATAAAACACTTTGTTTTGCATACTAGATGATAATAATAAAGTGAGGTATGCAAGTAGAAAACGCATGGATCTAAAGAACCTGTCTCTGTGCCGTTATCCAGATGGGTAGACTCCCATTGTCCCAGTAGGAATCAACAAACTGAGCCATGTAGTACTGCTTCTTCTCCTGAGTGGTCGTGTTGAACCACATGTTGTGGATGACTCCGTGATTCTCGATGTAGCGTCCTGATGAACGGAAACAAAAAAACGAGTAAAGTGGTGGAGCTCGGGTATCTCTAGCTCTTCCAAGTGAAACGGGCAGGAATCTGATTTCTCTAGCTCTGTAGATGCAGATTGATTGATGAATGGATGACATGGTGACGTTATTGGTTGAAATTGGTTGGCAGTAGCTGTTATATGTATGCATGCATCATAGTTTGTCTTCCGGGAAGAATAAATAATTGGCTTTTGATCGAAAGAAATACCGTTTCAAACACGAAGCACTGGACTGTTGCTTTTACCTGACAGCATTGTGAAGTGTGAAGGGCTGGTGATGGTGAGGAAGGGTGGAGTAACGTAGGCTGCCTTCACCCCATCCTCAGCCATCTTATCCAGGTTGGGGGTTTCTACATCTCGGTCGTAGTCCCAGCGGAAGCCGTCGAAGGAGATGAGCAGCAGCTTGTTTCTCGTGGAGCCGGCGGATACCGACTGCGGCTCGGAGTCCCGTCGGGGGGCGGCGGCGCTGGGAGATACAGCAACGAGGACGGCAAGGCAGAGCAGCAGCATGACTGAGGATTTACACCTTATTCTCCACTTGAATCATCTATATCTGGCCACTGCAGCCCTCAGTGTCCTAAAAGAAGACTTTACTGTTCTTTTCGTCTTATTGCAGTAGTATGATCCTCATTACCACAAGGCAGACTGGTGCAGTGGTTGTATACACCCTCATTTAATACTAACTATGGGATATTGGTCCGCCCTTATCGACCCATAAACATAAGTTTTATTCCTTCAGTTTAATGGAGTCATTTGATAGGGAGTGTGAAAAAAGAGATAGCTGAGAATAACCCTCAACCCTTTGAAACTTTGGACAGGTGGGATATAGGACATAACATGACAAGGTGTTGCTCCTATTGGTTGTATTGTTAATAAACATTTTAATCAGATTAATCGCGATTAATCCCCATTCGTAAATATACCCAAAATCCCCATTTCCTCTGTATATGGTTGTGGGAACGGACAATAACGGACAGAGCAGCGTTTACAGTAATATTAATAAGTAACCGTTTAACCGTGGATAATGGTTATGGGGATCCAAGATGGCAAAAGCTAAAATCACAGTCCACAAACCAATGGGTGATGTTGTTTTAGAGGATTGGTGGGGACAGCATTTCATTTGGAAGGAAAGAGGACTTACCATAATAAAAAATACATAAAAAGTATACATGCATTAATATTTTTCTCATGCTTCAATGGCAGTGTTGGAAATAAACTCTTAAATTCTATTTTTACCAGCCATCTGTATATCCACACTGTTGTGTGTAACAAACTTTGGAAAAAGCCCCATACAAAAACTATAAGCCAAATATTGTATTATATAATATGTCCAGGGGAGAGGGTGGATCCATTTTTTCTTGAATGGACAGTTTTCAAAGAAACCCATTCCACCTCCTACAGGGAGAGAGAGATGGCAGAAAGCAGGCCAGGAAAAGCCATACAAGGGTTCAAAACGGCCA
Organism: Chelidonichthys spinosus; assembly: GCA_029853015.1. Classification (NCBI taxonomy): domain Eukaryota; kingdom Metazoa; phylum Chordata; class Actinopteri; order Perciformes; family Triglidae; genus Chelidonichthys; species Chelidonichthys spinosus. The sequence continues at coordinate 15,752,596 of CM056842.1, read as the reverse complement.
TGGCATTCTTCCAGCCTCTTTATCATAAGTATTCTTCGCTATCAGGGAAGACCAGGACTGAACCCTGGTCATGCATGAAGTATTAACGCCTCTCTGGACGAGTCAAATACAGACGCTTTCCCACTTATAAAGATCTCGAGGTTTTTCGATCTCGAGCTCTGGCTTCCTCTCATCGCGGTGAAGCGTAGCAGTGAAGTATCACATCAAAGCGGGATAAGTGATCCCTCTGCTGCTGGCAGCTCCATCAGAAGGCTGCTGCCCGCTGACGTCTTTAGTGGACAGTTCCCTTTTTTTGTTGCTGCAGAAATCAATATTCATTACAACATAAAGAGTCTCCACTATTGTAATTGTGTTCCTATTTATACCCGCGCTTTGTTTCACGAAGTGCCTTTTGTCTTGGACGGTCTATCGAAACAATCTCTTTTTCATATGAGTGTTTCAAACTTGGTAGCCGCCCAATCCGATCACAGTCAGCCAAAGAACGCTTTACAGTAAAGGAATCCAATAATTGACACTTTAGTGGTGATGATTCAGTAGCTCTCTTTCCCATCTGCCCACACATTCTCTATTCTCCAGTCATAAGTCTCTCTGCTGTAATTTGAGTATGAATTAATGTTCATGCGACACAAAAAAAAAAGATTTTCTGTAGCCACGGCCGTTTAATTGGTAACTAGTGTGCAAATAGGCGTTTAAAGATTGGCTCCAACAAATGACAATCTAGATGTTTTATCCTCGACACTTAAAAAAAATGTGATTGTGGCGGCCTCCACTCCAAACGGACAGCTGCGTCATTCAAACTCAACATGGTCAGCCGGTATTATCATGCAACATCGGCACAATTCAAATCCAGGAAATGTGCATAAACTTTAAATTATCCAGTTATATTCTGATTTGTCCATGTGACATAATTCATAAAGGCAACTGTGTTTTCTGTTTGACACGTTAGAAAAACCAACAGTGAACCAATAAAAAGTCGAGCACAACAAAAAGGCTGTTGGGACATTTTTTTACTGTGGTATTTATGACAATATACACAGATTTACATACACATTTTGGAATGCATTTCCCTTATTTGGTCACTAATGAGAAAAAAGGAAAATGTTTGAATATGTTCAAGATGGACAAAAAAAAAAAAAAAATCAAGTAGTTGCCTCCCCAAGCAAACATGTTAAGAATAAGTCCCTGTAACCTTTGGTCCAGAAGTATATTCAGTTTTGTAATTAATGGAATAATATGCAAAAACAAAACAAATGTCGACATGAATTTTCAAAAACTGCTTTCCTTTATGTCCGTCTTTTCTTCACCAGCAGCACATTTTGGTTCAAAGCTGTAGAAAGGAAAAAGCCATAGTACACTGTTACACATTTCAACAAAATTTAATTAATTTTCAAAGTAAATTAAACTAAACTGTAAATTAAATTAGACAAAAAACTGTCAAAGTACTGCAATTAAAATATACAGTAATAAGCTGTTATTCAGTCATTTAAATACAGTAGCAATACTGAAACTGATAATTCAATGGCGATAATGAAACTGGAGATACAGTAATTATTTTCTAAAACAAGAAGTAACTTACAGTAAAATTAACAGCAACGTCTTTACAGTGACATGGATAAGGGTGACAAATAATAATACATGTTAATACTATTTTTACAGCATGTTACCTTGATTCTGATCTGCTCCTTTTACACAAAGTATAGGAAGTGGTAATGATGAACACCGTCACAAGAAACCCAGTCACTGCCGATAAGCCGATAACCACTTGTAACTTGGCATTTGTTTCTGGGTCTGTAGACAGAAAAGTAATAGAAGAGAGGGTTAACCTTGCAGATGTAACGGACGGACAGACAGGGGGACTCACAGAATAATCACACACAGAGAGGATGATGCTTTTATCACAGATCTAAGTAGATGTTGGATTCATAGATTTGTTTCAAGCTTTAAAAACATCTTCCATATTATATAGAGGGACATTTTTTTATTTACTTACATCTGCCTTATAATGTCATAAGAGATAAGATCACAGTCTAATTATCACTATACCGATAAGTAGCCCCTAACTAGACAAAGTCCTTTACACTAACATTCTGTATGTTGGTTTATCTTGTGTTGTCCAGTATATGACACCTCTATCTGCTGTCTCAATCTAGGAGGAGTGATAACAGTCAAGTCAAGTCAAAAGTCCAATCATGTGACCATTTCAATTGTGGTCAAATAGCTGGTGTAAAAGGGTTTTTCATGACTCAGCAGATAAAATGCGGTCAGGATGGGTTGTTGTTTTGAAAAAATAAATAAAACTGATATCTAAAGTACAAACGGCCAGAGAGAGAACCATGTGCACCTGGATTGGACCTGACCTGGAAAGCAAAAATGGGCTAGGCACCAGGGAAAGAGCGCCTCCCCCACCACACAGGAGAAGGACACCTATCCCCAGGAATACATACAGATACATAACATGATCAAAAAGAGAAGTCCAAGGAACAGCCACATTGAACTAAAGAAAACTTGAAACATAGCGGTTGAGACCATAAACGCATGTTTACAATATTTACTGAGATAATAAATCTAAAGTATTTTCTCATAGACTTCCATGTAATTAAATTAGACTTCTTTTGGCAACCAGAGGAGTTGCCCCCTGATGGCCAGTAGAGAGCATGCAAGTTTAAGGCACTTCAGCTTTGGCTTTACTTTTCTGAACTGAACATTGACGCCTATAAACTGCTAAAAATGTAAATGTAACAGCATTTCTTACCGTATGTCTTGTGGACCAGCATATGTTTGGTATTGTCCAGGTGTCCATCATTGATCTCGGGGTTGATACCTAACAGATGGCACATCAGTGGGTACACGTTCACTGTCTCAAAGGGCCCGACCACCAGGTTTTTCAGGAAATCTGGCCCCACCACCCTGAAGAAAGGCTTCATGTCCATCACTTGATTGTCAAAGCCGTGCTCTCCTTTGTTGAACTGCACAGGGAACAGCTACATATGGAAATAAACACGTGAGCTACAAGTTCATTATAACAATCTATCATTATTATTTCCCTGGGTTTCAATGCAGAGATCCTACCACGTTATTATAGAACTATAATTATAAGAGTGGATGCCATGATGTGGATTTTCTTACCCCATTGATCACATATCCAGGGTCAGCCGTGATGATGATGGGCAGGAGACGAGGATGGTTGCCGTAGTGAAGTCTAGCTGGCATCTCCTCCTTTTTATACACATGAAGATTAGGATGGCCTCCTTTCAGAGCCTTGTAGACCTTCTCCAGCATCCCCTCTTTAGGAAGCAGCATTCCGGTGGGACCATAATCCACCAGATGAAATTTAATATCCTTGAAGCTGAAGCCAGGGATCTTAGAGAGGATGATCTCCTCAACTAGTCCGTCCCGTAGAACCGTAGTCATCCCGTGGTCGGCAGTTATGATGATGTTGAGCCGGTCGGTAAGGCCGTGGTCTTGGATCTTGTCCCGGATGTAGCCCACCGTACGGTCTACTTGCTGCACCATCAGACGGCGTTCCGGGGAATCTGGTCCAAATTTGTGCCCTGTCGAATCTGGTTCTCCAAAGTACAAGGAGACAAAGTCCAGATCCTGTTGGTGGAACCATTCCCCAATCACCTTGTCGATGTTCAGCCTCCAGTCGGTCTCATTAGAGTGATCGTAGAAACGAGGTTCCACTTGACGAACCCTCACAGTTTCTTCTTTGTAGGTGGCTGCTGTGCCGGGGAAATGCAGCGAACCTGCTTTTAAACCCTGGAAGAATATCAAACACCTAATCATTAATTAAAGAAACAGCTATTCTAATACATATAATTGGATACTATAGCTGATAATAATAATAAAGTGAGGTATGCGATCTAAAGAACCTGTCTCTGTGCCGTTATCCAGATGGGTAGACTCCCATTGTCCCAGTAGGAATCAACAAACTGAGTCATGTAGTACTGCTTCTTCTCCTGAGTGGTCGTGTTGAACCACATGTTGTGGATGACTCCGTGATTCTCGATGTAGCGTCCTGAAGAAAAGAGGAAATACATACAATTTTGAAATGTGAGTTTGTACACAACAGATAAGATTACAGTGTGTATGATAGTACAGCAGAATATGGGGTTTCCAAATAAAACGGACGAACACACAGAACAAGAGACCATAAATTCATGTTTACAATGACTGAGATAATAAATCGAGTCAGAATTAAGGTCATTTTCTCACGCAGTCAGACATCCAAAGAAGCAGAAGCATTCAGTAAGAGAATGCAACTTAAAGTCACTTCACCAAATTTTGAAAATCAGCAACATAAAGAATGTTGTAATTTTTGTGCCAGTAATTTTGTGTCTCAATAACACTTCTATAAGTAAAAAAAAAAACAGCATCAAAAAGGTTTATTTAAATAACTTCCCAAATACCTGTGAGCAGGGTAAAGTGTGCGGGGCTGGTGATGGAGACGAAGGGTGGCGTGACGTATCGTGCCGTCCCCCCTTCCCGGGCCATCTTATCCAGGTTAGGGGTGTCCACGTCTCGGTCGTAGTCCCAGCGGAAACCATCGAAGGAGATGAGCAGCAGCTTGTTCCTGGATCTTGTCTTGCCGTGAGGCGGCACAGCAGCACAAAAAGAGTTGCCAATGAGGCTGAGGACGGTGAGCCAGAGCAGCAGCATCACAGAAGATCTACACCTATACCGGACGCTAAACTTGTTGTTTGTGCAGGTTGAAGGCACCTCCTCCCTTGACCTGTTCTCCTGTGATCTGTTTCCTCTCAGTATTGCAACAAACCGTTTTTAGGATTGGTACCTGATGAAGCAGATATGACTACGGCAGATAACCCCAGACTTTATCTGTTCTCACGCACCATCTTATCTTATCAAGTCATAAAGAAGACCCAATCAACATTTACACAAGCCCTTTCTCTTGGGTTGTAGCCTTATTACTCCAGTAAACAGTAAAGCAATTTTGGACGGTTTGGTCCGAGCTTTAAACTATGACGATATATGTTTAACACTTACGACATGTGTGGAAGAAAAACTCTGTAAAAAACTGTAGAAAGGAAAAGGGAAGGCGTCATGAGTGGATTTGCATTGAATCAACACATGTCTCTTTAAAGGGGAGGACACATCTCAGGACGCCAATGTGTGACTGTTCTCGGGACAGCTAGACAATGTCAGAACGGGCCATTCATCAGGCCTTGATCAATGTATGTGAGATAAAGATGTTTGGGAGACAGTTCAGGAAGGGGAACAGATCGAAGGGTCTTCTCATCAGGACGACGAGTTAACCACAATCAAATGGGGGCAGCAGGACATTTGATGAGTACAAGAGAAAGGAATATTAGTACGAGATAAAAAAATCAGAATTGTAAGGTAACACATTTTCTTCTACACATGCAAAACAAACCTCTGTCTTCACAGGAAGTTATCTTTCGGCATCAAAACGACTTTAGAAAAAGAGCGTGGAGTCGTTGCTCTTCCCATAATACCGCGGGTGGGTGCACAGAAGGTCTGATGAAGCTGAATAATGTGAATCCATGGCAGTGAGAACGGGTTGTACTAGAACAATGTGCCTACTAAATTAACAAAGAGCACAAATTATCTAATTATATTGTTGATGAATGTGCTCTGTCCCTGGTAAATAAATAAACTGGCCATTTACCAGCAGGACTTTTCATCAACCAGCTAAAATCTTTGGCCAGAATGACGGGTATTATATATTATAGAAATATAGATATGATATATTAGCTAAACCACAGTATGAGACTAGAATAATCACCCCTCAGGAACATGCAAGTCAAAAACAAGTCAGACTAACAGTACCTTGAACGACCAGTAGGTGGCGACTCTACTCCATGATTCAGTGTTGAGATTCAGGCCATCAGTGAAGTATTATTCTTTCCCAGTGTATTCCTTCAGTCCATTAAGTCCTCTCTGGCTGTCTCTTCTCGCTCATAGTTGGGTGAGAATGAAATTCACAAATTAATGTAGATGTTCACACGTGAATGAAAAGTACGGACAGGAATGTTCTCCGTCAGCTTTGTCGGGAAAGTTAATTTTTTCGGATCGATACAAGGCAGCTTGTAACTGTGAGGAGGCTCTTTATACACATATTTGGAAGAACGTAATAATCTGTTTAGTATCTAAATGCTGTTTCTGATTTAAATGCAGAGAATCACAGAGATGCTTTTTTCTTAAATTCTCACATGGATTAAGTACAATCTCATAATCTTCAGAGCATTTTGTTGAAAAGAATGTGCTATAATGAAACCTGCTATCTCCCTTAACAGTCGCACGGGGGAATGAGGTGCAGTATAACTGCCAGCCACAGTGGAGAGAAATTTATAATACTTATTATACTCGCATTATGTCTGTACTCAAAATAAATAGGTCTATCCTCTAAATCCTCCCACCCACTAAAGAGCATTTTGAACTAGACAGATGTTTTTTTTTTATTATTAATAATAAAACTTCCATATTTTATTCTTGTGGCAAAGACGAACTTTGGTTTAATGTGTTGCACAGTTTATTTTATGCACACAACCTGATTCCTAAACACTGGAAAGAAACAACTTGACATTCCAACCAATAAGTGATTTCTGTTATGTATTGTGGAATGTCGGACATATGGGATATTGCCTCTTCTACATTAGCTATAGAGAAGATGAGTGCATGTCTGCCTTTAAGGAGTCACAGACGTTAATGAACACTCCCACTAAGTCCATGATGTTACAATTACAAAAAAAAGAGCAGAAAACACTGATGAGGAGGCAGCAGGTGGTGTTCAGTGATTTAATAATAACTAAATAAACTCACTGGATACAGTCCAAGAATCGGCTGGCAATGGAGGCCGATAAAAAAGGAAAGTAGGAACACTAAAAGACTGGGAATCTAACACTAGTAACAGGCTGGATGACAAACTGACAACCAAGGCAAGTTTTCTCATAGACTTCCATGCAATCAGACTTCTCTTTGCAACTAGATGACTCGCCCCCTGATGGCCAGTAGAGAGAATGCAACTTGAAGGCACTCCGGCTTTGGCTTCACTTTTCAGAACCCGGAGGTCGCTTCCTGTGCCTTCATCTCTTTATATTATCCTTCTTCTTTTGCCTCTGCATAGTTTTTCCCTGTATGATGGTGTTTCTTGTGTACACACAATTCTTGTTTAGTGAATTCAACGAATTGCTGGAAAGTAAGGAATATCACAAAACTTCTCCTTTTTAATGAAAATCGTGCAAACTCATACCATCTGATCAAAGTGGAAGAATTAAATCAGCTTCAATGCTGTGGACAATATGTGACCAATCAAAGGCATCTCCACATCAGACATCAGTGAGCAAAAACCGGATTTCAATAAAAAGCTGATATCAGCGTAACCAAAGTTTGAAGTGCTGCCTCCCATCTCAGTGCATGTCTAAGATGTAAACACCTGAGGGCTTCTTCATTAATCCATGGAAATGTATCCCCGCAGTCACAATACACTTCCTCCACAGCTGTCCATCATGCGACCAGACAGAGGGAGCGTTCCATTTCTCCCCTGCCTCGGTTCAAGGCTGATGTTTAATCTATGAGAAGAGATCACCGTTGCTGTTCATGTGACAGGAAACAATCCCATCCATATGCATGAAACGTTAGTGGATTCAGCTTTGTTGTGAGCTCCTGTCTGCTGGGATCGGCTACTCAGATTTTGTAAGAAAAGGAAAAAAAAAAAGCTAAGATGAGGGATGGCCAGTGACTCAACTGGTTAACACTGGATGTTTATATGCAAAATGTTTACTTTAGGTTCAGACTAAAGGCATTCTCTCTGCTGGCCACCAGGGGGGTGACTCCTCTCTGATTGTATAGAAGTTTATGAGAAAATGGTCCTACTTCTCTCTTGATTTATTATCTCAGTAAACATTGTAAACATGAGTTTATGGTCTCAATCTCTAGTTTCATTTCGTAAATTATGGTCCATTATGAGTCAAACAGACCAGAAAGGGCTTTAGGGGCGGGGCTACCTACTGATTGGCTGGTTGCTATCAAATCAAATAGCTACTAAACGACTTTAACACTGTAATGTTGGCCTTGAATTATGAAGCAACTTCACACCAGAATCCAGATGGATTCAGATCCAGTAATGTTGCTGCTCTGTGTTCATCAGATCCACCCGTCGCTCCTCTGCAGTCCAAATATGGTCACTTCCTTCACTGGTTGCAAAACAATCCAAGTTGGTGAGTGCTGAATTTGAAGCTCATCAGGTGGATAACATTAACAGGAACTATTCACACACGTCTATCAGATTAGAAGGATAGACGTAACAGTGTGTATAGCGTGTTGCCTCTGTGTAACTGTATAGCACACCAACCAGCCCTCCAGCATCACAGCCAGTGGTCGTGTATATCGCAACGCTGCTCTGCTCCTCGATCATTTCCCAGTCCTCGCCCTCCTGCACACCAACCGTAGCAATCACTCAAACACTTGTAGGGAAAAAAATCTGCTCAGATGGCAGCGTGTGCAGTGCGCGTGGGCGTGCGTATTTGCATGTTCGCAGGGTGGGCGTTTTGGCGTACGCGCCACATGTCCCGAGGTTCTAATTACGAGTTGAGCGGGGAGGAAGAACCGGCGAGCTAACGAAGGCGACATCCATCAGAGTGTTGACCATCTGTGACCCCTGCTAGCCTTTAGCGGTGTAACGTCTCGGTGTTTTACTGCTGACACATATGGCGCTGGCCCCTTCACCTGCTTTGTAAGCCACGAGCAGTTTAATTACCTACAATTAAGATCCAGCTCGTTAGATGAGGAGGAGGAGGAGATGGAGAAGAATGCCAAGCAGAAAGGCAAAGAGAGGGGTGTGGAGAAAGACTCCCTAGTTGCACATGGTTCTGCAGTAGCACTTACATGTGTTTGTGTATTTAGTTTATACATCTATCCATTAAATATGTTCTCAGAGATTGCTTCAGCATTACTGCTTCATATTTCCATATTTTGCTTTCCTGCACGTACAAACAAGCGTGCGTTCGGGATTGCATTGCAAAGCTTTGGGTATGCATGTCGGTAAACATGGGATTGAGTTTGTTGAGTGAGGAGGGGGGGAGAGAGATGAGGTGTGTGTGTGTGTGTGTGTGTGTGTGTGTGTGTGTGTGTGTGTGTGTGTGTGTGTGTGTGTGTGTGTGTGTGTGTGTGTGTGTGTGTGTGTGTGTGTGTGTGTGTGTGTGTGTGTGTGTGTGTGTGTGTACGTACGTGCATGCGATCACAGCACTGTCGCCTGAGTCTGTGCCGCGGTGACAGTGATGTATGGGTAATTTAAAAAGTCATTCTTTTCCACAGAGCGGTCTGCAGTCAGGCCAGCCAACCGCAGCCCATTCCCCCCACAGCATTGAGAAAACTCATCTACATCCACTCCAGCACTCTCTCAAACACACACACACACACACACACACACACATTTAAATTCTCACATTCCTCACGCAAAGCCGTTTTGATGAACTTATTTTTTATTTGTTGCGAGACTTTTTTTTATTCTCATTTGCCATTTGTTGTGTCTAAACAACAACCCCGCTGTTTGGGGGTGAACCCGTGTATCGCCGCGTAACCCCCCCCCCCCCCCCCCTCGGTGCCATCTAAAGTGGACAGGCAAGTGCCAGAGGTCAGCAGCAGCAGCGTCGTCGTGGAAACCACTTTGCTCATTTGCTCTGCACTTCAGCCTCTGGCACTTCAGCCCATTACGGAGAAAGAGGAGGTGTGTGTGCATTTCTGTGAGTGTAGATGGCGCCATGTGATTCTAAGGGACTGGCTACAAGCCTAGACATACAGACCAGACTGTCTCACACACGCACACACACACACACACACACACACACACACCCTGGAGGGTCTGGAGACCCCACTGCTTAAATTACATGTGAAACGTTCATGTGGTCAGTTGCATTTAGGTCATACATGACCTGCGATATATGATGCAAAATCACAATCTGATTAAAACATGAAGATAACTTATTTATTTTGGTATCAATGATGCATCTTTCCCCTTAAAAAGAAAAGGCTCCCTTGAACCAAACGGCAGCTTTACATTTCATATTGGCAGCAGGTCTTTGCTGCTCTCTTCTGGACAACACTGACATATAAGACAAATTAGTTATTAAGGATCAAGCAACATGTTATTTAAAGTTAACATAACTTTCATTTTGTTCTATATCAGCAGCCCCCTGTGGACAGAAAAGGGTAGTGTTTCTATATTCATGTCATTATCAGCAGCTGCCAGACTCCCTTTAGAAAATCTCTTACTTTACTGCAGCAGTTTCTGCCCCGCTCAGTCCTGATCATAAACCATAATGTACTAAATGAACTGAAGAGGACCGTAAACTCATGTTTACTGAGGTATTAAAGTAGGGTCATAGACTTCTATAGAATCAGAGAGGAGTCACCCCCTGATGGCCATTCCTAAGAGTGCATGTTTCAGACACTTCTGCATCGACTCCGGTTACCAAAACCGGACGTTTCAGCCCGGTTCTGGTTCTCCTGCGCCCCCCTTTCCCTCCAACAGGCCCATCAATATGGCCAGGACCTCCAGTAGCTGTGTTTTGTTGTCTCCTGGAAAGCAGGCGATGTGCTCCAGGTCCTGCAAAATCCATACCTGTGCATAAAAGCCAGGTCCATGAAGCCAGGCTTTATCGCTCGATATCACCATCGGAGCCCACTAAGACTCTAGCGGCTGAATTTCAGCAAACCCCCTTGCAGCCATGTTCAACATCTGGTGGAAGCCTGAAAGCAGAAATGTGGAGCCTGTTCAATATCAACAGATTAGTGTCCATGCTTTTTAATTGACATGTTCAACTATCACATAGGGGTCATTTCGGTGACTAGACCAGATAATATTCAGTTAAAAACAGATCCTCATTGTTGCAGCAAGTTCCATTTAGTAATAGCCTTTTATTGGTTGATTGCTTGTCAGCAAATGGTCATTAACCAGCTTTAAAAGTGACGTTTTTTAATTTTTTAAATAAGTGCTGTGTGGTGCTACAAAGTATCGTCACGGTAATGAATTCAAGGTGGAAACTGTAGGGGGTGGATCCGCAGTTAGATGGTTTGCCTCCTTGTTGCCGGGTTATTTATTTAACTGGCCTGTAATACCGAGAACTGCAGCACACTCAGCTCCCGGACAGGCAACGCCAGCAGCAGGGATTATTGGTGAATCCACGTTTGGAAAGGTTCCCGTGGTGAAAAAGTTCCAAGTTGTTGAATTTTCTGCAGATAGAATTTTGAAAAACTCTCTCCCCTGATTTGTTTCCAGGGTCTCTCTCCCCCCCTCTCTCTCTGTCCTTGTGTCTCTGTGCTAGTTGCAGTGGAGTGGACGATCAGACAGCAGGGCTTCCCTCCTGTTGGGCGTGTGATGGATGAGGACTGTGTGTGATCACTCTACAATGACACACACAATCCTCTCCTTTCTGTTACTCTCCCTCGCTTCTCCTGACTCTTAACTTTTACCGTTTTATCTCTATTTTCATCCCTTCGTCTCATTTTTTTTTTCCTCCAAGGGGCTACAACACTGCTGTGGGACTATGAATCGTTTAGTGATATTTCCCTGACTAGTGTTATTACATAACAAACATAACAAAGTGTCCAACTTAGAGACACAAACTGAAGATTTTGTTTGTCTGCTTCATACACAATAAAGCACACAATTATAAATCCAAGTTATTATATCTGGTACATTTAAAACTGCGGTCAAGCCAGCCGACACTTAAATCTCTGTGGTCAAATGCAGGCGATTGCTCCCCAATGTTAATTATCCAGATATCAAACATATTTGAAAATGATGGGAGCGCCCGAGGGATCTCTAAGCGCCTCACATTACCAGATAATCCGGGCAGAACAAGGTGTCACAACAGAATTCCTCCTTTTCCCTTTCACTTCATCGTTCTCTTTTTTTCCCCCTTCAGTGCATTTCCCCATTTCCTTTATATTTCTCTCTGTTTACATGCACTCCTCCACCCACTTCCTCCTCCCTCTCCGGTCCTGTCCAGAGGAGTGATAGAGGGTAAGTCTGGGGGTCAATGATTTGTGCTCTGTGGTGTCAGCGTTACCGCAGTGACAGATCCTGACAAAGCTGTTCATGGGAAATGCAGTATGTTTATGCTAATCTCTCCCTGCATCCTAACAACATGTCTGGGAAATAGAACTGTCACGACGCCAGGCTGAACACACACGTACACACACGTACACACACACACGTACACACACACACACACACACACACACACACCTTTTCTTATCCTATCAAGTATTATCCCGTGCTAACAGATGCAGTCCCATCAGCATGATAGAATTGGTGCATAAACCAGGCTGCAACCCTCCAGGTTCTGAAAAGTGAAGCCAAAGCCGAAGTGCCATAAACTTGCATTCTGTCTACTGGCCATCAGGGGGCGACTCCTCTGGTTGCATAGAAGTTGATGAGGAAATGACCACCACGGCGTCGCTACCAATGCAATTAGCTACTAAAATTACGCTTAGCTGTAAAGTTTTGTCAAATTGTGTTTCGAAACACAGTCCAAATATGGTCACTTCCCTTCACTGGTGTAAAAGATGATGCAAAATGATGGCTATGGCAAAAATCCAAGTCTCTGCTCCTAACAGGGAAAGATATAATGCCTGCTTGATGCCAGGTAGAAGCAGCAGCTTCACATTCACTCAGAGGTGTGTTGTAAAAATGGAGGGACAGCTATTTACATGATGGCGTGTGTGTGAGAAGGGGATTTGGGCCCGTGTGATTGATAGTCCTCAGTCATGGAGTGTGGCAGCGGTGGAGGTCCTGTAAAGGTGTCTGTCCATGAATCAGGGGAGGGGGGGGAGCAGCCAGGCCAGGCCGGCCAGATTGATGAGGGGCCAACGCATGGTTAAGTCTCATTTCATTTACAAGCAGTGGCTAACCCACACACTACAGTGTAGGAGGGGGGGGGGGTTCATGGCTGACAGCTATGTGTGTGTGTGAGAGAGAAGCCCAGGGAGGGTCAACTACCCCTCTACTGACCTGCTGGTTTAATAGAAAAGTAAAATCCCCTCGGCCATAGGTGCTTTAATGAATAATAGGTTGGCTGACATGGATTGATTGCTGTCCACCGGCAGGCTTGATCAGCAGAGCTTGAAAAGCTTCCTCGGAACACCATTTCCCAGAAGGCTGTGGGAAAAAAAAAAAAATCCACGGCCTGGGAAAGAGGCGGTAGGATTTGACAGTGTGCTCACGTCCGGATAGAGTCATGGGGTGCGGGGGGATCAACACATACCGAGGACTGTTTCTACATTTCACTCGATCTGTTTCGCCCCCCCCAAAACCACAGTGAAGGTACGGAGGTGACCAACCAGGACAGGAAGTAAACACTTCTTCCTACAGTACTACACCCTATGTGATAAGATGGGTCTGCTGGGTCTACAGTCCGGCTTCATAACTCCTGAAAAATCAATATACTTTAGTCTTTTTCAGTCTCATTTGAATGAATTTCACTATGTGTAATAAGAACCAAGACACTAATATTCACAACTCTCAAGTCCCACATTGTTATTCTCACTGCTGTATAATCAATCCAATTGATTTTTGTGATAGCATAATTTTGCGTTTCTTCAAACACTGAGGGAATGTTTTTGTATTTTGTATAATTATACATCTGTGTTGATGTTAGTCTTCACAGCCGTCTCCGAGACCTCGTAGTTTTACAATCCACAGGAAAGCCGAGTGTCATAAGACGAAAAAACACTTTTTTAAACAGTTTTCTGTCTTGTTCTGCTCTTTCCTCTCTCTTACTCACTCACTCACACACACACACACACACACACACACACACACACAGCCGCTTGGTCTAGTCTAACTATTGAATGGAGATGTGAGCCTCACGGCTCCCCTGCAATCTACTGACATTGATCTGAGAGAAAGATCAAACTCTGGCCAGACACTCCCAGGAATCCTGCTTTTCATTAACTGTGTGTGTGTGTGTGTGTGTGTGTGTGTGTGTGTGTGTGTGTGTGTGTGTGTGTGTGTGTGTGTGTGTGTGTGGAAATGTCGAAGCGTTCACATGGTTGACTGTGACGTGTGCGTTGCGGATCTTCAAGCATATGTAAATGTTTTACCGCCCGCTCCAGAGTGATCATGAGTGAAAATCTGCTCTCGGTGATATTTCTGTCGTGGGGTGTACCGGCATCCGAGTGTGACAGAGCCCTCTCTCTCTTCTCGAGTGTGTCAGTGTGTCAAAAAAAAATGTGTGCAAGAGTGTGCACGGAGTCTGCACAAGTGGCTCCTGAGTGGCACCACCAAACCCGATAGTGGATTGGACCGGAGAGACGGGGCAAAGGCAATCAGACTCCATCCAGACGACCCGAAAGCCGGCAGCGTCTCCTTGTTTTATCAGTTAAAGGACAGTCGGACAGCTGATGTGCAGCGGGATGGGCAGAGCTTTAACTACATCATGGAGACGGTTCCCGGGACTTTTCAGTTCATTACTGCAGACGTACGGTCCCATACAACAAAACTGCATCGTCGTTTTCAAGGGAACGCATCTTCTTTACGGAATTACGTAAAACATTTAATCATAGTCAGTGGAAGTTCACGTATGGAGGGCGGGGCAATGGGTTGAACAAACACAGGACTTTCACCCAGGAACCTGCTGTTCGTGACACCAAAACTAACTAACTATCCATCCATCCATCCATCCATCTGTGGTCCCCCGGAGGTCTAGATAGTAGCTCACATTAGTCCAGAGACCAGACCAGACCAATATGGAGAAACAAGAGACTGTCTGTGGTCCCCCAGAGGTCTACATAGCAGCTCACATTAGTCCAGAGCCCAGACCAGACCATGTGGAGAAACCAGAGACTGTCTGTGGTCCTATTTATGTCTAGATGACCTTATTTGGAGTGTTGATGGAGCAGCTACAATGTTAGCGTAGCCTAGCACCATCAACCAGACTCCATTCAGAAAACAAGCACTTTAAAAGTTGCTTGTGGTCTTGCAGACAGACCAAACAAAGCCATGACTTCACACTTTTTACTAATCACCATCATTATAGAGTTATTTCAGCATCCATTTTATCAGCTTTTTTTACAATTACATCACAACAAAAGAGTTTATTTCAGGTTCATCCAGCTGTAATGTGCTAGACAGATGCCGTTTTTGGTTTTTCAGCGTATCCAGGAATTCACAACAAAACAGCAACAGTGTTTCCAGCATATCTAGCATGAGTGACGTGAATAAACACAAATGATCCTGCAAACAAACACAGATGATCCCTCGTTGGGAAATTTGCTCCGTGTTCGGTGTGAACGTGGCATATTTCTGCTTGCTTAAGGTTCTGATTCAATCGTGGAAATGTCGGTGCTGATTACACTTTTTCCACTGACACTGATACAATCATCCCATCACTTCCTGCATAGTTGATGTGGATTAGTTGCACAGGAATGAGAAATGATACTGATTTGATTAATTGTTAATATCAAAATGAGCTTTTTCTACTGTGTGTGTGTGTGACATTCTTCTTCTTTGTAGGGAAACGACGGTTCTGCAATGAGTTTATTCTTCTAAAAGTTAACGTATAAAGGTTGTTTAAGGAGTAACAAAAGGAAAATATGCAACAAAAGGCGATTTTGTCAATTTAGAACAGAAACATGAGGGTGAAAAAAAGCCGAACACCAATCAGTAATGGAGTAGTGAGACTGGAAATGCCACAGACCTACTGTACTTCATGAAGTGAGTGAGAGAATGAAGAGGAAACAGCTGAATAAGACACTACTTGTCATGCTTGAAAGGAGTAAGGAAGCTCCTTTCACCCTGCATTCTCATTCTTTATGGTTGTTCGCTCAGACACGCTTTTTCTGTCTCTATGACTTACAGATGAGAGACGTGATGATTTTCAAGGTGGCGGAGGAGAGAGAGAAAGCGAGACTTGAAGCTCAGCGCTCTGTCTAACTCTTTCATATCAGAGAAAAAATGAAGCGATCGATTTTCTGTCTGTTTCTCTCTCTGCTGGGAATATTAAAACAGACAGTGAGGTTTCACACGTTACACACACACACACACACACACACACACACCTCCTTTTCCTACCTGTCTGTAGACTCTCCTCCTCCATAACTTAACATCCATGTTGTTCACACCCCCACTGCCAAGGCCTCCGTTGATTTGATTCCTATATTTTTTCCCCTTTCCCGCTAAGGGATCCATCTATAGGTCGCTGTTCAAACGGAGCGCAGGCCTCCTCCTCATGGGTTGAAGGTAGAGGGCGGCCTTTTGATACATAGAAGGAGGCTAAAGATCTAGAGATTAGAATTTAAAGGAGTGCGAGGGGCAAGAAGGAGGGAAAGGAAGGAGGCAGCTGACTCATTCTTATAGCCCCAGGCAGTGGTCTGTCAAGTGTGGGGCTCCAAAGCACCGTATCAACTTCCCCTCCTAGCGCTTGGCTTCACATCCATGCTGATCTGAAGAGCTGTGGAAGGGGAAGGAGAGGGTTCGGGCAAATCGAAAGGTCTCTCTCTCTCATGTGTGTGTGTGTGTGTGTGTGTGTGTGTGTGTGTGAGGGTATTCCAGTCTTGCTATCTTTATGAGAAACCATTTTAAGGCTCAAGGCTTAAGAATTGACGGCTTCATTCATATTTGTGAAACACGTGTGTATATATTTGCTTCCTTCTACACAGTGGTGTAATGGAGGGTATACGCAGGTATACGGGGTATACCCACCTCTTTTTCTGGTTGTTAACAGCATACCCACATATCAACCAGAATCCATTGGAATATATAGGAGAGTATACCCACCTGTCTGATGAATGGTATCTTTATTTTTAAGATTTACATGCAATGATCATACTTTATTAAGTCCCAATGCAGGAAGGAGATTTCACAGTCATCAAAGAAATAGTATTAAAGTGAAGCAAGTTCATGATTTGTGATTTGAGGGCCATATAAATTCAAATGTATGTGAAATTGAATTGAATCGTATATAATATAGACAGAAGAGAAAGAACAGGGATGTCAAACAGCAGGAACAAGCTTTTATTTACGACCTTCCTGCAGATTTTCTGTGATTATTGTGAATGCTCTGATTAATTAATGTGAAGGCATAATGCTTGTGTTTGTTATGACAGTTTAGTGTGAACGTTGTCCAATGTGCTCCAGGCACTGAGGATTATTGATGTGTTACGTGACCTTTTTTTTTTCCTCAGAAATGATCCATCAGCTTGAGAACCACTGACATAAAGCACTACCGACAAACTGATTCATCCGATATGAATGTGATTTCTTGAGATATCGGGCTTTTGTTACCGTCAGAGAATGAATGATCCGGTTTGTCATCATTTTCGTGTTTGACAGTCGGTGATGTACAGTCATATCAAGAGCTTTCATTTACAAACAAAAATGGATGGAATGGAGAATGAATGATACAAGGCGATTGAACAGGATGATGAAAATATAGAATATTTATTTGGGGTCCGATGGTGCTTTCGTAATTTATGGAAAGTGTGAATGATGATGCTCCCAAGAGCTGATGAGAATTTGATCTCCGCTGCAGGCAGCGAGGTCGTTAGTGCTGCTGGAAAAGTTCAGATGGAAGACGAAAATCTCACACCGTTTGTTTGGATGCATGGATTTGAACGCACCAACACAGCCAATGCATGTCGAGATAAGATATTATATTTCCCTCTGTGGGTTCGTGTCCCATGCCACATGTTTGGGGCTTTCATTCGCGTGTGTTGGTTATCTGTGGGTTTCTCTTTGTATGCCAATATTTCACAGCGTTCTCTGTGTTTTATTGATGTGTGTGCGCGCCTCGGCGTTTATCTGCATATCTGTGCTCTTGTCATTCCGCCGTGACAGCCTCGACGACAGAACAAAACTTCAATCGGCCTCGGGAGAGATTGGGAGGGAGAGTGAAGGTCAAGTGAGTTGGGGAAGAAAGCAGGGGAGGCAGAAAACAGCAATCTCCAGTGATTTTAGCAGGAGGGGGTCAGGTATTTGTTTTACTTTGTAGTAATTAGTTGTGTTAAATAGAGACCAATTTAAATGGCAATGATAAGGGCCTAAAGGCATCACTTACATAGCTACCTAATAGTGAAACTAGGTGTTTAAAGGGTTGAATAATTCAGTGTATATTATGCTTACATGGTGAATAAAACGGTTTAATCAGGCTACAAACAAATAATTGCTAATTAATACAAACGCAATACACAAATTAGTGATTTAGGGCCCCTATAGGCAGACATGGGGCCTCCGTTATTCCTTCCTTTCACTCGTTCTCTAAATGGGGATGTTGGTAGATTAAATAATCTTAATACCACACTGTCACTGTACTTACTTTGCTTAAAGTCTTCAAACTGGGCCCAACAGGACTCAGGACTCAAATGCATGTGGGCGTGACACTTTTTTCTTTTGTTTCATATTTGAAAGTTTCCGAACATCCCAAACCTTCACACACTTCTGTCAATGTCAGCCGCAAGGGCTCCCGTATTCAGCATTCACCTGACAGAACCAGGGAGCGTATTCTTATTCTAAACCTGCCAGTCCCACTCTACAACTGCAGCTAGCCTTAGCCCCCTCTGCTCAAGGTTGTCCTGCGTCCTGCCTGACAGAAATACAACACTCAGTAACTATTTCAAATGATATCTGGTCCCTGACAACACTTGAACAACTTTTCGTCTTTCTTCTGTGTTGTCTTTTATTCCCCCCTCTCTCTTTTGTACTTTGGGGCCGTAAATTGTTTTTCGCTGGGGCCACGGCTTCTCCTTGAGCTTGTCATTGGTTTTCCCATTAAATGCGACTTATGATAAAGTTTGGTCTGTGGAGAGGGGTCGGCCAGCTCAAGCCTGCTAGTTTGTCTGTCTCTGATTGTTTGTGTGTGTGTGTGTGTGTGTGTGTGTGTCTATCCTAGCAGAGCTGAGTGGGACAGTACAGCACACTTTGTGTTTTGTGTGTTTGTTGTATTGTATGTGATTTCCCGGTGCATGTTTTTATGTTGCTTGTGAGCCCCTAACCTAAGACAATTTTCTATCATTATGTGTTTAACAATAAATGTTTTTTTTAATCTTAATCTATAGTTTTGATGTGTTTCGAGATCGATGTAACATTTTTTGTTGCCCTTTGGCTCTGGAACTTCCTGTCTGAGGTGTAGAATCTGCGACATCTTTTAAATCCCCTTTCACTTAAAAAAAAAAACAGTGTACAAAAGGACATTTTTTTTATTAATTTTTAAATGAAACATTTAAAAATGTACAAAAATATTTTTTTGTACACTATTACTGTTTTTTAGACACCCTCCCTACATTTAAGAGTAGGCTTGACACGCTTGTACTTAGGGCTGGCTCCAACTTGTCTTGGATCAGCCCTTAGTAGAGTTGCTATAGGTGTAGATTAAAACATATAGTTAGTTGTTAGTTGTCAGAATATTGCAGTCCAAAGTCAAGTCAAGGTATGGGCTTGTCAGTTGTAACAGTAAATGAAGACTATAGTTATATTCTTGCTAAATAAAACATCTTTTACTTTGTGCGAATCAAATGAGAGATGGCATGTTTTTGACCTTTGGAAAGATTCAAGATTACTGATGGCGTATGCTAAGCTATGCTATGACATTGATATCCGTCTGAACATCATAATACCAGTAATAAACTCAATAAGAATAATTGACCTTACTTTTTTTGTGCTACTCCCATGACTATCACCTTTTTTCACCAATGTGTATTTCCAGCTGTACGTGACTGTGCCGGCATTCTGGGTCGAATGGAGCCGCGTCGGCCAGGTGTTTAATGAAATCACTCAGGGTGCATTTCAGTACTTGTTTACACAGCCCTCTTTGACTTTCCCCGGGAATTTCCTCTCAGGGGAATCCCCGCTGCCATTTTAAGTGGTGCTTTATTTCTCTGAAGACTCGAGTGGACTTTAGTGCGATTGACCCTGTGATGGCTGAGAGAGAGAGGGGGGGGGGGGGGCAAGTACACGATAATGTAGACTCCAAATGCAGCCCTTACCCTTTTATGAGATAATTGGCTCTCCCATCACTCCTCCTACATAGGAGCAAGACACACTGACTTTGTTTAGCCTCATTGTCTCTCTGAAATACATTTTTGCCTCATTTTCTTTTGTAGTTATTTCTGTCCGAGGTAGTTTTGCCGCTTTTCATCGTCGCTTTGATGCTCTTTGTGTCTCTTTGCAGTTGTTTTAGCATCTGTAACGGTACGGCCACACCAAACGCCAATTTGCGACCGCAGGGTCAGATGTGTTTATTCACTTCATCCAAGCTGAAATAAACACTATTGCTGAATTCTATAAGTCCCAGATGAATTAACAGTTAATCAGACGCCATCCTTAACACTACAATATAGTGTATTATTTAACAATAATTTTCAAAGTTGTCTGTTTGTCTTCATACAGACAGACCTAATGAGGCCTGACTTCTGTCTTTTTTTCAATCATCATTATGTATCATCCTTTTTATCCATTTATTGTAATTTCCAGAATTTTGGCATCAACTTGATACAGAAATATTGTCTCCTATGACATTCCTAGTTTAATCTTCAGCAGAGCTTTAGAACAGCACTCCGGTCCTCTTAAACAAGGGCAAGCTACGTCATTCTTCAATCTGAGCGTTGAAGATCTGTCACCATACAGTTCATACAAACATTGGCATTTAAAAAAAAAATATTTTGGATGATTTCACCTGTTTGTTAAAGCTGGTTGGAAGTAGCCCGTTTTTTGTAGTTCCATTATTTAGCAGGTGCAAATGTGAGTGGGTGATTGAGGGGGCGCGGTTTCCTTTTTCCTTGAATTTCCAGCTGTGAAGCTTGAGGATTGCAAGTGAATGAGCACAAGGATAAGTGACTATTGCCAGCCACTTGACAATGATCAACTGATCTACCGAAGCTGTTGATATGCAACAATCTTCAGATAAGTGTAGCCTAGAGACCTTCGTGCTGACAAAACTTTCCAACATGAAAGACTCTTCCGCTGCAATTGTTCCAGACTCACTCAGGGTTTGAGTCTTTTGACGGTTCTGGAATGCAGCATCCGATTTTTAAAAAGAGAGTGTGTGCATGTGTAGAGTACAGCGTGTGTGTGTGTGTGTGTGTGTGTGTTACTTCATCCTCCTTGTTAGTTCGGTAGATTTGGCTCCGTGCACTCAGCTTGTCAGAATTGAGTTTTAATGAATTAGTTGTTATTGAAACAGCAGCTGAGGCTTATTGAGCAATGTCTTCATTGGACAGCAGGTCTGTTGTCCAGTCCCAGGAGTGGGTCAGGATTGTTGTCCAGTCCCAGGAGTGGGTCAGGATTGTTGTCCAGTCCCAGGAGTGGGTCAGGGTTGTTGTCCGGTTCCAGGAGTGGGTCAGGGTTGTTGTCCGGTCCCAGGAGTGGGTCAGGGTTGTTGTCCGGTTCCAGGAGTGGGTCAGGGTTGTTGTCCGGTCCCAGGAGTGGGTCAGGGTTGTTGTCCGGTTCCAGGAGTGGGTCAGGGTTGTTGTCCGGTCAGGGTTGTTGTCCGGTCCCAGGAGTGGGTCAGGGTTGTTGTCCGGTTCCAGGAGTGGGTCAGGGTTGTTGTCCGGTCCCAGGAGTGGGTCAGGGTTGTTGTCCGGTCCCAGGAGTGGGTCAGGGTTGTTGTCCGGTTCCAGGAGTGGGTCAGGGTTGTTGTCCGGTTCCAGGAGTGGGTCAGGGTTGTTGTCCGGTCCCAGGAGTGGTTCAGGGTTGTTGTCCGGTCCCAGGAGTGGGTCAGGATTGTTGTCCGGTCCAGGAGTGGGTCAGGATTGTTGTCCGGTTCCAGGAGTGGGTCAGGGTTGTTGTCCGGTCAAAGGAGTGGGTCAGGATTGTTGTCCGGTCAAAGGAGTGGGTCAGGATTGTTGTCCGGTTCCAGGAGTGGGTCAGGGTTGTTGTCCGGTCGCAGGAGTGGGTCAGGACTCACATCCTCTTGTTGTGGTGGCTGAAGGGGAAATGTTAGACCACGTTTCATGGTGATTTGGCTGAGGTTGTCTATAGGGTGTAATGTTTTTGCAAAGAATAAAACCATTTTCAGCATTTGTATTTATAGAGATTATTCTTGTCTCACTCTCTTTCTAATAGACCTTCTCTTAACCAATCCCGACCTTTCTTTGTGAGGTCTGTCAGTCAGTCTAACACACACACACACACACACACACACACACACAGAGGTCATTTTGGTGAGGTGGGAGTCCTTTCTTATCCATCCTCCTGGGTTATTGATAAACACTTATTGTGCAGCCGGCCATTGTGAATTGTGGGTAAGTCCTGGCGGAACCTTCTGGTGGCAACATCATTTTTCTTGATGACAGCTCACAGACGCTGTCCTGTTCTCTGCTTCTCCTTTTCTTCCTTTAAAAAAAAAAAAACAACATGTTTAAGCTCCTATTCTTAAAGGAGCACGCCTGAATGGAAGAAGATGCTGCACAGATGACAAACAAATGTCGCAGCCTTTTGTTTGTATGCGTGGCATTTTTCCCTCCCAATTCTATTTCCATTAATCAGCATTAGCTAAATCTTTGATTTGTTCTGAATGACGGCAGATGAATTGTTCATTTCTGCTTCAGACACCATTAAGACCAGGTTTCTCTCACTGTGAACCACGAGCACGGCTAGAATCTCAATCTACCATTGTGAAGAGGGTCACATTTGAGCACAGACTTAATTTTCTGACTCAGTGCTCTAGGTTCCAGTGGTGGTGTGGAAGGGGCTGGTGTAGTATGTGTATATACATGTGTGTATATATGAGTCTACATTTATGTAAGGGAAATTCTGAATACAGTGAATATAAGGCTTTCAGTCATTCTGTGTTGCTTTCAAATATGTGTTCCCCTCTCATATTAAGATATCTTTAAATTCACATGAAACTGTTCATCTGAATGACATATAATTTATTTATAAACCAATAGCTTATGTGTCTCACCTAGATTTTAGCTCATGTTCAAAAACTGATCTCCAGTGGTTGAAAGTCACTCATATACAGTACTAAATATACATTTTGAGGTGTTTCCTTTTTGTGTTGAGTAGATCTAGACTCAAACGTGGAACTCGGACAGAGAGGTCTGCAAAAGTTCACAGGCAGCTTTATTTGAGAAATGTGTGGTGAGAGTTGATCCTGGGATTGCAGTGAAGCAGGGCAGCTGAGCTGTCGGCTGGAAAGCAGACTGACGAGGCGGGCGGAGAATGGACTGGGGAACGGGGGGAAAAAAATACGAGATTACACAGAGTTCAGGCAAACACGAGGATCTGACCGCGGCATTAGCATCACGTTGGCAAACTCAACAGGTCGGGTAGATTATATACACTACATGAGCCTGATGAGTGGATGGGTCACGAGTGTAAAGGTGGATTGGCAGCAGGGTTGAGATGGAGTGCGTTGCCCAGACAAACCCAGACAGATATATAGAGAGAACAAACAGGATCAAACAAGAAACGCCAGGGAAAACTGGAAGACTGGTGCAGATCTCTGCCCGGTACAATCACTATTGTATCATGTGATTGAATGAATGCTACGAGAGTTGGCTAACCCCCTGTCTGCACACTTATAATAAACATAGAAAACAAAATTAAACTTGCATAACAGCAGCTGAGTGACCTTTAGTTACTCACGGAGGGAGGAGAGGCGGACAAACACAGGACTTTTGTCCAGGAGACCGCTGTTAGTGTCATGTAAATGTCATGTAAGTCATGTAAAGTTTACTCTACTACATTTTGGATTTAAATATTGTGCTTTTTACTTCCATTATCAGCACCACCTATCATTTTAAGGGTATCCTGGGTATCCACCTGGACAGGTCGCTAGATAAACAACAGTTTACACTAACATTCACACCTATGGGACATTTAGAGTCATCAATAAGCCCATCTTTGCAGATACAAATTACTAAAAGATTGTGTAGACTTCCCAGCAGTATGTAAAGTAAGAACGTAAAATAACTTCAAGTTAAGTGGTTTTGTTGACCTCTTTGTTGAACTAAAAGCTGTGAACACAGGAGTTTATTTTGAAGGTCCATGCAACAAGTATGTATTTAGAGCTGTTTCATCACCAGCGGCCCCAGGAACTCAATGGTACTCAGTATAAAATACACATTAAAAGCAAAAGCATGACTCACCCCAACCAATATGTTCTTTAGCATGCACCCATAACCGTCCACCCAAAATATGATGCAGCTTGCTGCAGAATGTGGCATTTTAAAACCCAAACAGACGAGAGCAGTCATACGTCAGATGAGTGTTGATGACCCGAAGTCACATTTTTTCACCAAATAAGCATCTTCTTTTATGATCAGAGGAAATGAAACCAGTTCCGTTATGAATGAGTCACGGAGAAGCAGCTGCAGGAGGATTCTCCAGACGGCTGAGACCAGAGTGAAGGCATGGTGATGTGCTCGGCAGTGTCTGCTCTGTGTGTTAGACACAGAACTCTTGGGTTGGTGTCAGACAATCATCATTATTATGGTTGCTCATAGAAAACAAAAGGCAAAAAAATCCACCAACTTAAATTTGTGGGGTTTTGGCAATGTGGATCTTTTAGTGGATCATCTTGAGATGTGCCTCTAGTTTGTGTGGGACTTAAACTGGTCAGTGTTTGCATATGTTTTTGCAAATGTCAAGCTATCATACTAGAAATTGTGCATTATGATCATTATTTATCTTGTGATGATTAGAATGACTGCCTGAGGCGTTCAGGAGGGGTTTATGATCGGGGTTTCACAGAGCCGCCTGGACATAGGTGCTCTGCTGTCGGACGCTCCCATGAATCACCTTAGTCAGGACCCCTCCTTAAGGGGGAGTGCCGGCCTTGAGCAAGGCACCGGGGACCCATTTAACGGTGACACACGGCACATTTGATCACAGAGGTCAGCTCCACGCTTGTTACCAGCCGCTTCGTCCCCCGTAATGGACACTGGAGCATTGGCGGGGTGGGCGGATGGGAGGGCTTCGGGGGGGGGGGGACGGAGATTTGTGCCGCCCTGCAAAGTCTCGACAGCTTTCTGAGCCGCGTTCCAATGGGAATGCCCGAGCTGTCTGCGATGTGATTGGACAATGACCTTGAAGGGGTTGTTGGCGTTTTGGGGTGGAAAGTGAGATTAATACAGAGCTGTTAATGTTTGTGCCTTCCATAGATCTCTTTCTCTGCCTCCCTTTCATTTCGCTCGCGTTTGCCTCCCTCTATTTTTTCTCTCTCTGTTTCGCTGATTGATGGCAGAGCCTGGAAGTCCAGTCCGCTCAAAACCACTTTACCTCACCTTCTGCAAACTTCCAGCCAACCCGCTCACAGCTGAAAAAACCTGCAGAACACAAAGCAGACCTGGCTGAGTTAGTGGTCTTCAAGTTGAGCACTTCAGAGTTTCCTCGCGTTGAGCCAGTTAACTAACTCGCCTAATGAACCTCACAGATCAGCTTTGGTTGGCCAAGGCTTGTGCGGTGATTTATGATTGGCCAGTGAGAGATCCAGCAGCGATCCATCATGGTTGAAGATGGCGATCATTGAGATGAATGGATCTGCTCCGGATTCACTCATTATCTCGGCTGCAGGATTTATGCCCGACCCTTCATCTTCAATTACACCAGCACTTCCACACTATCAACATTTGCATGGGCCGTGATGAATAATCATCAGTGGAGGGATTTCTAATTGCTCTTCTCAGAGTTTATTGAAGATTGTTGATGAGAGGAAGTTTTCATGGGGGCATACTGACATCAAGTTGTTCTTTGGAGCGTATGTTTTTCTTTATGAATATGCATGCTCTGGTGGTTGCAGATTTATCGGCTGCTGTCGAGCTCAGATTTGAGGACGCACTCTAGCCAGAGCGCATTTGTTAACCAGATAGTCTTGACTTCTAACTTGTGTCGTCACAGCCGAGGCTGAAAAAATACCTAACGAATGGACATCCATTATGGGATAACTGCGTTGAGTTGGTAACCAGGCAGCAACCTCCGTTTCTGAAAAGTGAAGCCAATCCGGAAGTGCCCGAAACCTGCTGGCCATCAGGGGGCGACCCATACACACACATTATTCAGAGTCTTCCGACAACAGTTAGGTGTGTGCAGACCAATCGAAACCTAGTCTGCCCTTTCTTATCCTATAAAGTGTTATCCCATCCTATCAGATGCATAAACCATAAGTGAAGCCAATGCTGAAGTGCCTTAAACTTACACTCTCTCAACTGTCCATCAGGGGGTGACTCCTAGGGGTGAAAAAAGATGTCAGATTGTATGGAAGTCAACGGGAAAAACGACTTATTATCCCAGTAAAGATGAGTTTATGGTGTCGATGTCTAGGTCCAAGTCTTCTTCAATACTGCCTTCTCACTATCTTTTATCAATTCCCTTTAAAGTTAATCTCATAACCATTTCTCTCTGTTTTCAGCCATGAATTGGTGAGGTTTATATCTAATTGCACACATATATACAATAACTAGTAATATTGGCTATTCTGCCCGGGTTGCAAATAGTATATTGTTGACTTCTGGCACCTGGGTGCAAATAACATCTGCGATATCTACTTTCATGATGACAGCTGCTGTTTTGGGAAGTTTTGAAGAGGAGGAGAACCCAGGTGAGACGGAGACTGCAGCCTCGGGAGGATCCTGATGTTTATTTCGTCAACAAAGGCAGGTGGAACAAAGCAGAAGGCTTGTCCAAAACAATAGACAAATAAAGGATATCTGAATAAATAGAAACTTCCAATCCGGTAAAAGAAGTGCATTTAAAAAAAAAGAACAATTTGAAAGGTGATTTCAGGGGTTTGAGCATTAGTGACAAACCCAAAGTGATCAGTGACACTTGGATGATGAAAGGATTTTCCAGGCATGGTTTTAAATACACTTATTTCTTCTCTTGCCCTGTGATCACAGAACACACATCTGCCTCATGTGCAGCTGTTCCATCTACTTAAGTGTCTGCTGAATTACTTCCCCATAACAGTCAAAATGTCTCATTTGTTACAGCATTAACAGAAGGAAAGTTGACTGTATCTCACGACTAAATAGCATATTACTGCTGTGCATCACCAAAGTAACCAAAGAAATAGCTTAAACATATGTTATTAATACAAACTTGGCACAGTAGACTAACTAACTAACTATTATTTGGATTTACTGATGTTATTAGAAATTGGTAGTTGGCTTCTTGCAATGAATTTTGAACGCTTCCAGTTGTGTCCATTGTAGTGGTGGCTGAGTTTGAGGCAGCACTGGCAGCGTCTCTGTGATGAAGGTGAGTGTTTTTCTTCCTCAACACAAGCCACATGTCTGCCTGTCTTCTTATTGATTTCCACTGTTTTATCCAAGGACACAGCATATGTACAGTACGAGACCTTGACAAGTCCTGGCCTGCTCCAGTTTACACTCAGTCCGTAGGTGATTGCTTGGACTGACTTACTGTTTACCTGTGTGTACGTTTGTGTGTGTGCAAGCCTTTTGCTGTTTGCTTGTACATGTCTGCCCAGCAATCTTTAAATATATTTCTACAATTTGGTACGCATATATCTGTGTTTGTGCACGTGTGTCTGGTCCGTGTGTGTGTGTGTGTGTGTTTATCTCCTGCCACTGCTGTCACTTCTGTAATCCTCAGAATGGCCGGCCAGCCGAGGAAGAAGAAAAAGAAAAAACAGAGGGAGGGAAGCAGCGTGTCAGGCCAAAGAGTGAAAGGTGCTATTAATCATATAGACTTGTCAGAAAATGAGCAACACAGTGATGAGCACACACACACACACACACACACATTTTAACAATTCATTTCTGTCCACGTAGAAAAGAAAGATACAAGGACACACGTTTTAAATAGAATACAGGGGACAACATCATGTTCCAGTGACAATAATTAAATAATCAATTAAAAAGTATTTTGGAAATCTTCCCAATCAGGTTATTTTGTTTGGAAAGCATGTGTTGTTCGTCTGAAATGTTTTTGAAATTAATTGAAAGAAATCCAATGGAGGCGTTTTGCGCTGTAAAAGAAAAATATCCAGCCGGTGCTTTCGGGGAACAAGTCCTCACTAAAAGCTGCTTCTCATCATGGAAAAATGTGGTGCTGGAATACATGAATGACAACATTGCACCAAATTATCTGTGTGGTTGTGTTCCATTTTTGTCAAGGAGGCCCAATTAGTTTCCTCCTAAACAGAACCTTTGTCCACTCTATCTAGACTAGAGAATGTCTAGAGGTTTAACATAAAAATGCAATACGTAAACTAATAGGACCCCAAATTTGGGGTAATTCATGTCTGACAACACAACAGTTTTAAATGCCCCTAATTCAATCACTTTGGCAGACTTTGTCATAATATCTCTTCTATAACTACCTCTGCCTGTTCTCTCAACATTATTCCAACTAAACTCTTTAAAGAACTTATTGGCAGTGTTGGCCCCACAATTCTTCCAATATCATTAGCTCCCTGGAAACTAGCCATGTGCCCAAATATTGGAAAGGCAGTGGCTCAGCTACTTAAAAATAGCTAGAGAAACTAAATAACAGCTAGATCCTGTACCCATTTCCAAACTCTCATTTATTTATTTCTTTTCTTTCTTTTTTTTGGTCCCATCTAACCTGAAAGAGAGGCTGGCTTCAGCCCTCTTCCCTTTGACTCAATGGATCATTCTATTCTCAACGGGTTAAGTGGGTCCATTCTGGTTCTGCCTCAAACAGGGAAGGGCAGTTTTTTCATATTTATTCAACCGATATTTCAGTGTTTCTAATAGCAATGTATCCCCTTCCTCTTCCCCCATGTCCCTGGTGTCCCCCAAGGTTCCATACTTGGCCCTATCTTCTTCTTACAGCATTTCTTTATGCTAATATGTGGATGATATACAGATCTACCTCTCCAATGAGCCAAATAACTGCAACAAATGATCTGACTTTAATTGTTGCAGACCTTCCTTAGCTCAATGACAATAATATTTAAGTCTTTCTCCTCATCTTGGCTCATTAGCCTCCCCTGTTAAAACACATGCAATAACTGTTGTTGGAGTTTTATTATTTTATTCAGGATTGAAGTTTGACAAACAAATCAATCTCCAAACTCAAGATCAGTTCTGTGTACTTCTGGAGAAAATCATCCATGCCTTCACATCCTCCCGCCTTGATTATTGCAACTCGTTATATTTTGCTGTCACCCGGCCCTGTTTACTCGGTTCCATTTTGGTGCTGTCTATCATGCACACTGAAGTGTACAGGGAGAAGAAAGCTGTGAGACGTCTCCTTAGAATTGTGAGGGAAGCTGCTCTGCATGTTTCAGTTTTATACAGTCGACTACTAACACAGTGTTCATGCAGTATATAGCACAGTGCTACAGGAGTAGAAGTACTAAGACGATTAATGAGTCTTTTTTATGTTGCATTCAACCTGCAGGGTTTTCAGATTTCTCCATGCTGTCCAGACAAAGATAATAATTATCACCACATGGTCTGATATTTATTAATAGTTTCTTTTAAATATGTTTCTATATGAATGGATGTTGTTATATTGGCATATATTTGACTCCATCAAATTAACGCTTTACCGGAGATTCACTCAAAGTAGCTGTCGTGTGTTTTTTCCACACTTTAAGAGAACAGAACTGGTAGGATCTTCATTTCAATGAGTCTAATTTGTATTTTTTTGTTTGTGGACTGCTCTGTGTTTTCTGGCTGCAAACCTAATTTTCCCCAGTGGGACAATAAAGCTGGAGTGAACTGAAGGGGGTCAAATCGGATCTCTTAGGGCAGGGGTCAGGGGTCAGGGGCTTCACTGGTGATACCAGTCAGATAAAGAGACTCACTGTTAACATTTAAGGTGCCGAGCTGCTGTAGGCCTTCTCCATTGAACCTGGTCCGGGTCACTCAATGTTGATCAAAGCCTGGGATCTGATGATCTGATGCTAACACAATGCAGCAGGACCGCCAGATGGTTGTGACTATGTCACTATTCAAGCACCACCACCTCGCAATACGCATTCACATACATAGATGCTTGCTGCATGCATATACAACCCCCCCAGCAGGTCACGGTCTGTTATGTAAGGTTAAGCAGGCATCAGTACTCTGTCTTCCCGTAGCCTCCTCTGAAGGCCTGTGGAGCAACTCATCTGCATAGTATGAATATGAATGACTGGGACTGTATGCCGAGAGCTATTAGAACCAAGGCCAGCCGTGTGAAATCAGCATAGAAAGAGCAGTGATAGGAAGAGTGACCTAGGTCACCAGCTGGAAATGGCTTTGGAGCGATGAGTTATGCATACAGGTGTTGTCCAGTGTTTGAACCTAATACTTATGTGGCAGGATTCGATTCCATAGTATCCCCCTCTTATTACCTTATGTTCAGGTTCCCAAGTTCATACAAACGAGGTCTCCTCTGTGAGATCGCATGAGATACAGATTGATTGACATTACCAATACAACACCACCATCAAAACTCTGATTAGCCCAACATTTCCAGCCAACAGGCCTGTACAACAACTACATAATAGGCAACAATATAGCCAGTATAATATACAAGTACAATATAACATGGCAACCTAATTCAGCACCTCTCATCAATGGACAGCGACACATGTACGGCGTGTCCTCCTAACTGGTAAAACAGAATAAGATGGAAGCTTCATTTATAATGTTGATATTTTAAATCAACGTTCAAATGCTGCTTACGCTCTACTAATATTATTGGTATTAAATTATTTATTCGATTCCAATGGTGGTTGCATAGGAATGTGATATCCAAAAGTCTCAATATTTAGATTGTGAAGTTGCAAAATTCACAGTATGTTTTTATCTAATGAAAAAATCTGCTTCAATCCACATTTGTTGGCGTTTAGCCTTGCAAAAACGACTAATTCCCTGCCATTGTGCACAGAATTGTTTCTGGCTTATGTGGTCCAAACATTTCAAATAAGTCCACCAGCGTTAAAATGTATTTGTAGCATCATTTAATGGGAAAAAAGAGGATTTGTTGTTGTCATAATTTTATTAACATAGCAAAACAATGAAACTTATTTAAAAAAAAATTGTACACTCGGAGCAAACAGGAATACAGACGCCAGTGCACCCCCAATAAGATCATACATTGAATAAGTCATGTCAGATATAAGTGTCGCAGAGATATTTCCTCCAGATGGAATTAGATCCAGAGCTGTGTAAGATTCCCAACAGCGGCAGGTCTAATTAATTCCCCAAGATAATTTATCGTGTGTTTGTTCTCTTGAAACTGCAATGCTTGCAACACTCACCTGATTTAGATGCAACATCTGTTCTGTTAATGCCAGGATCTATTCAGAGTCATTCACTTATAGCGAGCTTCACACCCAAACGTGAGTAGTTTACATTCTTGGAAGAATGCCGGTGTCACTGCAAATCATTCACCTGAGAGGACGGAGGGGCCGCGGTTAACACGTTGGCGGAGAGTCATGGGAGAGGCAGGAGTTTCTATTTTAGAGGCGCCTGTCCAATACACTTACCATTCACTGTCAGTCGGCCTGTCAGCCCGCTGCTCACTTCTGACGGCCTCACATGGAGGAGCTGCTGGTAGTATGTGCTCATGTCATTTAGCTGTTTTTATGGTTAAATCTAAATATTCTAGTACTCTGCAGCCGATCGCGTTGTGTTGTGGAGGTCTGGAAGCTTTTAAAAGCTTATTTTGAGCATCGTCATGGGAAACCAAATGTCATAAATCAACTTTATGCTCGTGAAAAAATAAGCTCATTTTGAAAAAAAAAAACATTTTTTCTGTATTTTATGTACGTAAAAGGAAAATACATGGTTAATGCGTGGTCGTTTTAATATTAGTAACATCATCCATCCATCCATCCATCCATCCATCCATCCATCCCTCCATCCATCAATCATCCATTCATCCCTCCATCCATCAATCATCCATCCATCCCTCCATCCATCCATCAATCATCCATCCATCCATCCATCCATCATCCATCCATCCCTCCATCCCTCCATCCATCAATCCATCCATCCATCCATAAATGCATCCATCCATCCATCCATCAATCATCCATCCATCCATCCATCCATCCATCCCTCCATCCTCCATCCATCCATCCATCCATCCATCCATCCATCCATCCATCTATCTATCCAACAATGCATCCATCCATCCATCCATCATCCCTCCATCCATCCATCCATCCATCCATCCATCCATCCATCCATCCATCCATCATCCCTCCATCCATCCATCCCTCCATCCATCCATCCATCCATCCATCCATCTATCTATCCAACAATGCATCCATCCATCCATCCATCATCCCTCCATCCATCCATCCATCCATCCATCCATCCA
>CM056842.1:15517866-15717866 GCA_029853015.1 Chelidonichthys spinosus | reverse complement strand
TTGATTATATATAAAGTGGAATGCCAGTTTGCAGTGATTTGTGATTTTTTTAAACTTTATGAAATGTTCAACGAGACTGGACATATTCAATTTAATATGATTACATAATGGGTCCCAATTACCCAGGTGGAATTAATTAATTCATAACATTCCTTTGGCTCCATAAAAGACAAGACATTTGCAAGTTATTCCATTTTTTACGGGCAACATAAGAGCAGCTGTAAAGTTCTGATTTTCCTCCGGATCAAACGGATATCTGATTCTGATTTTATCGACAAAACGTTTCCAGTTAAAGTTTGATTTACTGCCTAAAATCATTGTAAACCGCTTCCTGTCACATGGTCCTCATAGAGCCACGGTGACATCCGACAAATATCGATATCACATCTTGTTTATGAAGATCGATTCTCGAGTCAAAAACTGATACCTGTTACCGTTCAATAACTGTATTTAACAGTGGAAAGCAAAAAAATCAACAAAACGGGTTTAATTCAGTGTAATTTATGCTGTTTTACGTAACAAAGCCTAATAATGTAGCCTTCTTACCATAACAACACCTTATCTTAACCCAAACGAGTACTTTAATGTTGTTTTATGTCAACATGAAAGTGTATTTTTTTAAAGATCCCATGTTTGAGTCCGTAGAGCCTCATATTTAAAGCGTCCACTGACCGAACTGAAGAATTCCGTTCCCCCACACTGATGCAATCACATCTTTACATCTCCGGGGGAAAAAAAAGACATTTCTTTTTAATTCATATCTGCTACGTTTGCCGGCTTCCGGCTGTAAACTGGAAGCTTATGTTCCAAATCTCACATGTTGAGCTGAACGCGGTGAATAAGACTCCTGTAAACACTGGAACACACAGAGAGACTGAAGGGCTGATCCACGGGTGGCTGTCATGATAATGCATGTATAATTATTGATCTCGGCGGTTGATGCTGCAGGGCAGGACACACACACACACACAGACACACACACACACACACACAGAGCCGATTGAAAGGCAGATGACAGTATTCATTATTCATGCCAGGCCTTTTGTGATGGTTGTGCATTTATTTGCTCACTTTTATTTGATGTGCATCGGCGCCATATAATCCACGTAACACTCGGCTGGTAATCACTTTCAGCACGTTGTGTGTTTTTTGGATTTCGACAGTTTCACATGGAAGGAATAAAACAGTCACAAAGTGCACTCCGCTCTATGGAAATCAAGTTATGTTGGCTGTATCCTCTTTCTTATTAAAAGCAGCTGACTTTAGGGCAGACTGGGAACCAGTAATGATCTTTTGACGGGGAGTGAGCGCTCGTTTATTCACACGAACGCCGAGACAATTACTCCGCCGATATGAGAGCGAGGCAGGGAGTGGGCGTCGACTCGAGGAGGAGCTAATGGCGAGGCCTCAAACGTTAAACTTCGCTAATAGCATATCCCCCCCCCCCCACAACTCTCTTATTATCAGCGCTGACTTTCATTTACAACTCTTCCCACTTTTTTTTTTTTTTTTTTAAGAAAATATATATTTATTGCTACGCCGCGGCAGAAAATTGCCCCCGAAATTTGATGAGAACGCACACTCGCACTCAATTTTCCACGCGTCTGTCATCCAGGAGCTATCAAAGCGACGTCAATTAGGAAGAATGCCACGCGACGGCATCGTTTATAATCGAGAAAAAAATAATCACACACTCCGGGCCCTGGGGGGGGATCTGCAACACAATTTGGTTGTGCTGCAGATCCTTCATCGCGGGGCCCCCACCTGCCTGTCACTCCCAGTATCCGTTCCCACTCACATCTGGGAGCTATCAGGGGCTAATTAGCAGATAATCAATGTTTAATTAAAATGGGGTTGTTAATTAAAATGAGTGGTGGAGGGGTTTGGGACCCTGTGTGTGCTGCTTCTTTTCTCACAACCTCAGGCGTTCTTTTACGAACACGGGGCTCGCTCTGGGGAAACACAGTGAGATCTGCTAAAACTGCAACTTTGGGAACTTCACAAAGAGAGTTTAGCAAAGACATTAAAAAAATGAAACTCTCGTATCGTGTTGATATGAGGATTTGTGAGGAAGCCGTTGTTTTTAAAGAGGGATTATCACATTCTGTCACCTTGTTTCATTTGATATCTGATGAGCTCAGAGAGAGTAGAGCAGGAGGGGGAGGGCTTCAACTCAGTGTAAGACAATATACTATAAATGACCTCACGGTGGAGATATTTTCTTCTGGGTGCAGTTAATCCATACTTGTAGGGGATGACGGATGGCCTTTTGACTTGTTTTTAGTGGCTTTGATTGAATACCAGCCTCGACTGTCTTGTTTCCAGTAGAACAAATGAGTTTCAGTGTGAGTAGCCACCAGCGCCGGGGCTGCTCCTTCAAAATGAGGTATTTTTATCCGCTACCTCTGCTGGGAGTAAATGGAAGTTTGGCGAGAGACGGAGAGGGAAGAGATTCCGAAGTGATACACAAATAGAGCAGTGTGTGTGTGTGTGTGTGTGTGTGGTGTGTGTGTGTGTGTCGGGGGGATGCCTCCCGTCCCCCTGGCCGTGCCAAGAAGCTGTATTTTTAAGCCGCTGCTAATTGGAAACAGAGTACAACAGGTCTCTCATAAGAAAAATATCCCTTTTATTGCAGCCAGTGATTAACAGTGACCTTTAGCTCAGGAGGACAAGTGCTTCAGCGGAGAGGACGGCAGACGGAGAGGCAGAGGAGACGCAAAACGACAGAGAGAGGAGCGACAGATCACAGTAATTAAAGTCTATGGCAGGCCTCAAGGCGTTATGCAAATAAAAAGGACGGATTCCAACACACACACACACACACACACACGGTATAAAGGAATTCACTTTGTCTAATATACAAATATACACACTTTTCCCATTTTAAACATTTCCATTGACTCCACTGATCACTACAGTCCCAACATCAGTCCAACTTCACACAGTTTGCCTTTAATTGCATTTCCAAAGCAACAATTTGCAGTTTTTAGTTTGAATCCTCTCTTTTTTTTTTTGTGTAGCTGAAACAAATTTGGTGTTTTATTAGAAAACATCGATCAGATTTGTCATGTTAAACTTCTTTTACTTGTTTTTACAGCTTTAAATGGTTTAGCGCCTTCATACCTCACTGAGTGTAAACAGTATGACGAGGCAGCTTCTCTTTGTGTTGTGCAGAAACAGCTCAAAACTTAGTTTTATCAAATTACTTATTCCCACTTTTATTTCTACAGTCACTTTTACTGTTTTTCAATATATATTTTTTTATGCCTTTGTATCTTGAATGCTGTTTTATGCCTTTAACTTCATATTACTGCTAGTATTAGTACAAATATTTATTTTTTTATTTTATTTTTCCTTGTTATGAAAGATGCTATATATTATATATAGTATTATTATTATTTAAGATTATATAGTGCTATTTTTAGGTACTCGAATAAACTTTAACATTAGATGCTGGACAAAGAAATACAGAAATCCAAAGTAAAATAAAACAAAATGAAATACTCAGACACATGGAAGGAAAAGAGAGAAATAAAAACACAACATCTTAATCGCTAACTGCATTGGTATCGACCTGTCAATCAGCAGGTAAGCCCCGCCCCCTAAAGCATCCCCTGCTTCCTGGTCTGGTGGACTCTAAATGGACCATAATGTACTAAATGAACATCATGCTGGCTTGAAGAAGACTTGAAACTAGAGATTGAGACCATAAACTCATGTTTCCTATGTAACTTGCAGGTTTTCTACAAACATTCTTCGTCGTGAACGTCGTGTTGTCTTCCTGTCGTCGTGTGTGGAGGTAGACTCCAATGTGACACGGCAACACGAGCGCTGATTGTTTGGCTGTATGAAGCGGCGGCTCGGCCCGCCGCCCAGCGCCGCCCGGCCGAGCCTAGCGTGAAGAGGATGGCGGAGGAAGCAGATTGACTGTGGCAGCTGGGCTAACGTTGAGGGCTAGTCTGCGTGACACGGCAGGGTCAGAGAGGACACGGAGAAATCATTATTTTGGCTTTTCCTCACCATCATCACATTTCTGCTCGGCTCACAGCTCGCAGGCATGAGGCTTGAAGCCGGAGGTGGGGGGGGGGACATGGCTTTCTTGAAACTTCTTTCATTGTCTTCTTTCCACCTTTTCACCTCCTGACTTCTGTTTCCAGCAGCTTCCGTCTCCAGCAAATACTTAAGTATAATGTTGACATATCTGATTCTGTCTGGTTATTGTAAAGCTCTCCACAGAAAGTCAGAACAGTTAAATGTATTCACAGTACAGATATTTTGTTGGCTGCAGGACTTCGTATGATCTGAGGTGTGAATGTTCACAGCCTACGTTTTCTCTCTCTTTTTTTTACCCTCAATAATAATCTAAGCAGTCAGACACATCTCAACTCCCTTTTTCTTTGACAGTGTACAATATATAAAAGCAGCTGCATTGTCTTTAGTACCGGTATCTGTGAGCCACCTCATTACATAAACATTACAAAAAAACACAACATCAATCATTCTGCGGTGCACAAGTGTGCAGTTATCTACCAAAAATACGGGGGTTCCACATAATTCATGGCAATGTATAAATAAATTAAATAAATAGCAGTTCATCCAGTTTAATCAGAATATCCAGTAGTGCAGAGATCTTATAGATCTCTATAGGTCTTGGGGGTCCCTACACCTGGTCTCTGTATGCCTTGGGGGTCCCTCCACCATGTCTATAGGTCTTGAGAGTCCCTCCACCGTGTCTCTGAAGGCCTTGGGGGTCCATCCACCTGGTCTCTATAGGTCTTGGGGGTCCCTCCACCAGGTCTCTATAGGTCTTGGGGGTCCTCCACCAGGTCTCTATAGGTCTTGGGGGTCCTCCACCAGGTCTATAGGTCTTGGGGGTCCCTTTACCAGGTCTATAGGCCTTGGGGGTCCCTCCACCAGGTCTCTTTAGGTCTTGGGGGTCCCTCCACCAGGTCTCTTTAGGTCTTGGGGGTCCCTCCACCAGGTATATAGGTCTTGGGGGTCCCTCCACCGGGTCTATAGGTCTTGGGGGTCCCTCCACCGGGTCTCTATAGGTCTTGGGGGTCCCTCCACCAGGTCTCTATAGGTCTTGGGGGTCCCTCCACCGGGTCTATAGGTCTTGGGGGTCCCTCCACCGGGTCTCTATAGGTCTTGGGGGTCCCTCCACCGGGTCTATAGGTCTTGGGGGTCCCTCCACCGGGTCTATAGGTCTTGGGGGTCCCTCCACCAGGTATATAGGTCTTGGGGGTCCCTCCACCAGCTCTATAGGCCTTTGGGGTCCCTCCACCAGGTCTATAGGTCTTGGGGGTCCTCCACCAGGTCTATAGGTCTTGGGGGTCCCTCCACCAGGTCTATAGGTCTTGGGGGTCCCTCCACCAGGTCTATAGGTCTTGGGGGTCCCTCCACCAGGTGTATAGGCCTTTGGAGTCCCTCCACCAGGTCTCTAAAGGCCTTTGGGTTCCCTCCACCGGGTCTCTATAGGTCTTGGGGGTCCTCCACCAGGTCTATAGGTCTTTGGGGTCCCTCCACCAGGTCTCTTTAGGTCTTGGGGGTCCCTCCACCTGGTCTCTTTAGGTCTTGGGGGTCCCTCCACCAGGTCTCTATAGGCCTTGGGGGTCCCTCCACCAGGTCTATAGGTCTTGGGGGTCCCTCCACCAGGTCTATAGGTCTTGGGGGTCCCTCCACCAGGTCTATAGGTCTTGGGGGTCCCTCCACCAGGTCTCTTTAGGTCTTGGGGGTCCCTCCACCTGGTCTCTTTAGGTCTTGGGGGTCCCTCCACCAGGTCTCTATAGGCCTTGGGGGTCCCTCCACCAGGTCTATAGGTCTTGGGGGTCCCTCCACCAGGTCTATAGGTCTTGGGGGTCCCTCCACCAGGTGTCCCTTTGGTTTCTGCAGCTTCCAATAGCAGATTTGTGTTTTTGCTGTGTTTAAGGTGGAGTCAGTGTCTCCATAGTTACACCTGATGAACTCTCTCTAGCCAGGAGAGTACATCACATCTAATTTAACAAACTGTTTATTTTCCCAGAAGTTATTGTTGTTATTATATCCCAACATGCATGGAGCTTAACTGACAGTAATAAACTCTGGCATCAAAAATCTAATTTGGCTTTGAAAGCCAGACCTGAACTTAAAAAAAAAAGAAAACATTGGCATTGAAACGGCTGTGTTATAAATAAATAAATAAATAAAAAGTTGTATTGGCACTGAAACAGTTCTGGCACGGAAACTATTATTTTCAGTGACAGTTCTGGCGTGGAGAGGAGGGGTTTGAGGGGAGGGGGGGCGATGACATGGGATTTACATATAATCTGTAGACTAAAGAGGAACTCACAATCTGATGACATCCGTTTTTATGGAAGCTCAAACAGGAGGAACGGCTAAGTTGACACTTTAAAATGTTTATTTCATATATAATCCACCTTTATTTGTGGTTCATAAAGAGGGTATTTGCAATCAATCAACAGGTGATTACTAGTTATTTATGCTCCAATCTGCACGTCTCAAATGAGATAATTACTTCCCCGTTAGGAAAACTCTCCAGTCTGTTTGGTCCTTTACTCCTCATGTTCTCACCTGTGTCTCCTCATTCGTTCATTTGTAACGTGGTGTAAACATAAAAAAGAGGCGATATTCATTATTTTTGTCATTTACGTTGGTGCTCTTTAATTATGGATTCACTACAGAAACACTCTCTCTGTCTCCACTATCACATCCCCCCCCAAAAAAAGTAAAACGCTGAAGTGACTTCTCCTAACAACTTGTGCAAAGTATGACAAATAATGTGAACTGAAATGTGAACTTAATAATAACACCAACGACGGCTCTGTTCTGTTCAAGTGATTCGCCGAGAGCGAGCAAGCTAATTGGAATTCTGCCATCATTAATTTCATTATTTGAACCTGAGCTTCTCCGACTGTGACGAGGCTAAACGTCTTCCGTGAATTTTAAGAATGATTGAAAAGTAAACAAACACACTATTTAGACTCTGATCCCCCTTTTTTTGTACTTTCATTGCCTTTTTTTTTCTTTTTTGCAACCTGAATCATGTGTTGGGATAAAGGATGTTCTTAAAACATCACTGTTAGTTTCATATATTTACACATGGATTGGATTGTTTCTTATTTTTGGACACACGTGTGCTTTTGCAGTTTATAAGCATGTACACTTCTTTAAAAAAAAAAAAAGACAAAAGAGGCTGTTCCAAGCTCATCCCAGAGACGGGGAAACAAAAAGGAGGAAGAGAGAACGAGGGAAAAAGACGTAGCATGACTTAAAGAGATGGAGAAGGAAACGGATGAAAAGGACAGAATTAAAGGGAGAGAGACTGACATGGAGATGAAGGGGAAGCCACAACACTTCAAACAGCTCCCAGCTTGTTCCATGTGCAGTAATAATAAATGGGGCTTCATTATTTAGTTGTGTATGTCGGTAGTGCTGCAGCTTCCAGTTGCATAGCAAACCCCCTGCCTACTTATCACTCCGTTATTCTCCTATTTACTAATCCAGGAGAGAACCTGTTTGAAGAGTGTGTGTGTGTGTGTGTGTGTGTGTGTGTGTGTGTCTATTCTGCCAAGGGAGATGATTATCTATTTACAGACGCCACCCACAAAATCCCATGACCCTTTATTGTGGGGGCTGGCTGAGCGGGAGGTAAAAAAGAAGGATTTTATTGGATATTATTATCGTTTCTCACTCAAGCAGTCATTATCAGCGCCATCTTTGAAGTCCCCGACAGAGAGACCTCGCCCTAGCTTGATTTCCCCGTCACTCCCATTAAACGGAGGAGCCCTTGTCTCCTATGATTTCAAATACAAAGTCGTAATTATTTGCTACAAGTCTGAAGGAAGTGTGGAAAACATGGGCTAAGATGCTAGCGGTAGCTTTCACTTGTGGTCATAGCAATGGCAAACAAGTTAGCTAGCATAAAGGCCAGCTGTTAGCATGGTATAAAGTAGCAAATCTGCTACTTAAAAAAACGTGCAAATTTGCTGCTTTATGAAATCGCACATTTGCCAGTTTTAAAAGTTGTACATTTGCGAGTTTAGAAAGTAGTACATTTGTGAGCTTTTTTAGCGAATCTGCGAGTTTTTGTAGCAAATTTGCAAGTTTATAAAGTAGAAAATTTGTGAGTTTTTATAGCAAATTTGCAAGTTTATAAAGTAGAAAATTTGTGAGTTTTTGTAGCAAATTTGCGAGTTTTTAAAGTAGCAAATTTGCAATTTTATAAGTCTTTATTTCTCGGAATATTGCCCACCTCTCTCAGCTCTGTTTATTTTATTTTTTTTACAATGGCCCTAATACGCCTTCCTAGTGCCCCTACCTACCCCCCCATGACATTTTTTTAGACACTGTCCCCTGTCTATGGCTGAGTCTTGCCATGGAAGTCAGGTGACTTCCTCTCGGATACCAGGTCTGTGTGCAACCTACAAGTAAATCGGGTTATTCCACCTTAAAAACACAGCAAGAATGAAAGGATTTCTGCTCAAACACCACAAGAAAAACTTCTTCATGCATTTCATTTTTAGCAGGCTTTACTATTGTAATTACGTCTTCACAGGTCTTAGTAAAAATTCAATCAGACAGCTGTAGCCCGTCCAGACTGCATCCTGCCAGCGTCCTCGCCAACACCTAGAGAGTGGAGCACGCTACACCGGTCATTAAATCCCTGCATTGGCTTCCAGTGTTTTCAAAGGATGGATTTTAAAATCGTATTACGCGTCTATGAAGCACTAAATGGTCTCGGCGTTCAATATAGCTTTCATTTACTCGTACGTTTATGAAGCATCCGAACCCGTCGGGTCATCTGGAACCAGTTTACTCCGAAACGAAACCAAGCGAGGCGAAGCAGCTTTTAACTTTCTGTTCTCCACACCTGCAGAAGAAGCTTCCTGAATAGCTGATGTCTGCCGTCACCGTCGGCTCAAATTTATTCTTAATCTGTCATGATTCATGTGCTTGCAATAATTATGCTCAATTGTGTATAAATGTGCATCATTTACTTAATTTTAAACTATACTGGTTCACTTTAAATTGTTTTTCTCATTTCACTTCCCTGCATTTTCCAAATTATAAAACATTTGATGTATTTTTATTACCCTGTCAAACCCATTGAGTTACCCTGGTGTAGGAAATGTGCAATTCAAATAAAGTTTTTTTGTTGTTGTTTCATTGTCTTTTAAATGCAATTTGAATGTTTCCTTCAATCTTTAGTTTTAATGCATATTTATGCCCCCGTAAAGCACTTTGCATCGCCTCGTGTTGGAATAGCGCACCATAAATAAAGTTGCCTTGCCTACCAGCTGCTAACCTCCAGGGAGGGGAGGGTGTGAGGTGAGATTGGTAGCCTGTCAGGGGAGTGTTCAGGTGGGCTGCAGAGTGTCTCACCTCAGCCTGTTTGGAGCTGTGGTGCTAACTGGTTGTGATGGGGGACCTCCAGGGAGCTCCTCGGCAGAAGAAATCACAGTGTGGAGGGTCTGTGTGTGTACACACTCTCCGTGTATGCCTGATATTCAAGATTCATTTCTGTTGTTGGTCCATTTAAACGTCAGTCGAAGACGTTTATATCATGCTGCATTGCACTCTGGGTATTTAAAGGGGCCACTCCCATTGCACTGGTTAACATCCTCCTTAATTAGCATCGACATGGCCCCTGTGTTTAGTCATTAGTACATCCTGCAGCCCAAAATACAAAGTTTTTTCCAGGTACAAATATGAATTATACCAGCCTTCTCCTTTAATAAACCCAAACTGTTGAAATGCTGAGTTTGCCATAACACAATTAAAAATTTGACATGCTTTTAATCCCTTATGAACATTTATGTTATTTTTTACACCTTACCTGGAACCTCTGCCTAAAAAAACCTGCATTACTTAGAGTGAAACCACCTTTGAATCATAGGATAGTAGCCCAATTAATATGAAACAGTAAAGTAATATAGTAGTAGTAATATAGTTATATAACTGTGCAAAAAGTAGACGCTAAAAAAGTGAACCTGAGCGGTTTTACAGGTGTTTTAACACAGGTGTGTCCAGCTGGTAAAATGCCCATTTGACCTTTCTGAGGTACCAGATTGGAAAACTAATCATATTTCACTGACATATCACAAAACGTATTGATTCCATCCAAATACAATTGTTTTTGACTCATTTTGATCGGCCCTTGTCAACAGTAAGGTAAATATCTCGGCAACCCATTGGTCAATTAAATGATCGACACATCTATCGACCAATCAGAGTCAAGAGAATCGAGGGGAGGCGCCCAAATTAACGCTAGACTCCCCAATGGCGATCCGGAAGGAAGTAAAGCCAAAGATAGTATATCGTAGCAAGAGCGTACACTTCACTGATGCAAACAACCAGGTAACTCATTTCAAACTGACGCAGAGTCACAGGAGGAGACATTAGCAGCGTTTTTTCGAGCTGGAATATATTTTTTGACCAGAAAACAGCAAAGGTAAGACATACTTTTAGATGTCGTGGAGTTTGTTTGGTTATTTTGACGTGGTGAAATTAGCAGAAGTGGACATGCG
Source organism: Chelidonichthys spinosus (assembly GCA_029853015.1). Classification (NCBI taxonomy): domain Eukaryota; kingdom Metazoa; phylum Chordata; class Actinopteri; order Perciformes; family Triglidae; genus Chelidonichthys; species Chelidonichthys spinosus. The sequence goes on along the minus strand of CM056842.1, from coordinate 15,707,340 downwards.
TTGTTTCCGTGTTGTTACATGCCGATATCATTGCTTGGGGGTTTTAATGGTGTTTCGTTAGGGTGGCGATGCTTGGTAGATAATTTTAGCTAAGTTGCTTGGTGTGCTACGTGTTAGCATCGGTGCTTCCTAGCATGTCTACTGCACGCGCGTCCTGTTCAGGTGCCTCTCGTGACGTAGAGCTTTTACCTTATTCACCTGCTGCGTCTTCAAAATAAATGTACTTATGCAATGCAGTTTGTTAAAATATCATTCAAGCTTGATTTACATTTTTTTTTATTGGCTGCTTCTCTGATGGAGTGATAGAAGGAGAGAAATCAAAATTCCCCTCTGTAAACTTTAATATGTCGCACAAATAAAACCTGGCTTTTCTGATTCCTGCTCTGGAAACGTATGCAAATTACAACATATTTGACAAGATGGTACCTCGTTTGCATATTCAAACATAGATTTTCAGAAATCTCGTAGTCGCCCTGCAAGGTGTCAACTGGGGAAGTGAGATGGTGATACTAGCTAAAAAGTGTTCACCTCGGCCTCTAATTACAAGTACATGAATGAGGATGGGAGGATGGATGGAAGGATGGAAGGATGGATGGGAGGATGGATGGGAGGATGGATGGGAGGTTGGAAGGATGGATGGAAGGATGGATGGATGGGAGGATGGATGGGAGGATGGAAGGATGGATGGGAGGATGGATGGGAGGATGGAAGGATGGATGGGAGGATGGAAGGATGGATGGATGGGAGGAGTGGAGGAAGGATGGAAGGATGGATGGGAGGATGGAGGGAGTCAGGGGTGAAGGATAGGTGATGAGGTGATGGAGATCAGAGGGGAGGTTGACGGAGGAAACAGGAGGGAGGAGGAGTGAGGCAGGAAGTTGCAGTACCTGTCATAGCGTACTGAGTTAAGTCTCACTAATACACACACACACACACACACACACACACACACACACACACACACACACACACAACTGGCAGCATCTCTCTTCCCTGTTCATCATCCTTCCCTCCCTTTCTATCGTAAGCCCTCGCTTGCTTTGAGATGTTTAGTGATGTGTGTGTAAGTGTGTGTGTGTGTGTGTGTGTGTTGTGTGTGTGTTTGCATGTATGCATGCATCCACATGAATGTGCCTTTAAACTACGGCATGTATAGTGCAGTGTGTGTGTGCGCCTCCGCTGGCTCGCAACACACACCGGCTCTCCCCTACTGTATCTCCCCCGCACACACACACACACACACACACACACCACACACTCACACACACTCACACACTACACACACATGCACACATACTCTCTAATGCTCCCTGCTCCTCCTCTATCCCTCTTTCTCTCTCTCTCTCTCTCTCTCTCTCTCTCTGCTCCCCCTCTCCATCTCAATCTCTCGCTCAGAGCAGTCTGTTCGGCAGAGCGGCACAACAACAGAGTAGAGTGTGTGTTCGCCGTGGCTCGTGTGCGTGAGCAGCGATCGCAGTGAGAAAACGGAGAGAGAGAGAGAGATAGACTGATAGAAAGAGAAAGAGGAAGGAAGAGAGAGAGAGAGTGAGAGAGAGAGACATCCAGAGGCAGGACTGAGCAGAGAAAGCAACACTCCTCAGCACCGTGAGTACTGTACTGTATATCCATGCTTGTCTGTCGAGGGAGCTGTTCCCTAACTAACTGGGCTGTGTGCTGTACAGCATGGGGAGGATGCATACGATCACTTTGAGATCTTGTTGGATCCAGTGGGTTCCTGGCTGCAGTGTATCGTGTCTGTGCACACATTTCTTCATCAATGCGTTTGTGTTTTTTATTTATTTATTTAATTTGCAAATCAAGCGTTTTTCTAATTGTGGTTCCACTCGCCGGCGGGTTGGATGTGTGTTTTTGTTGGCGTGTGGATGGATTGCATGTTGATGGGAACTTGAATCCAACTCTGTGGACTCCGCTGGCGTGCAGGTGTGTAGATCTGGAGACGCAGATCTACACTCTGCAAAGCGGTCGTGCTTTTTTGTTGCTTTTTCCTGTCATATATATATATATATTTATATTTTTTTTTTTGCACATGATCTATATTCTGAACTGAAGCAATTGTGGCGCTTTCCTCGAGCAGGCAACGCTGGTGTAGAAATCTATCTTCAGTCACAAACCGCCAAGAGCCGAAGGAAAGACTGAAAAGCAGCTACTGTAACACTGTCTCTCTCTCTGCCACAGTAAGATATGATTTGTTCATTTTAGTGCTTCCGCTTCCTCTCAGATAGTGTTAGAAGGGAGGGATGTACCAGAGGCGTATTGTAAAGTGCAGTGTTGATGCTGAGGACAGCAGAGGAAAAAAAAAGAAAAGAGAAGGGGGTTAGGGGGGCGGCGAGGAGAGAACTAAAAAGAGGGATTACGATAACCTCTTAAAAAGAGGGATTATGATAACTGCTGACGTGCCCCCCCCCCATCCTCCTTCCTCACTCAAAGTAATTATTTCTGGAAAGCCACTTTCTTTTCTGTGGTTTCTCCGTGGCTTTTGTCAGCTCCGTTTTTTGAAAATTGTTTTAGAACGCCGTCGTCTCGTCGGGAGGCGTTTCACACGTTTGGTTTCCTGAAGCTCTTTTCCTTTATTTTGCCTTCTTAGATCAGCGTGTCGTCCCCTCTCCCCCTGCCCTACCTGTCTGTCTTCGGCTGCAATGTAACGAGCCGAAGATAGACAGGTATGACGGGGAGAGAGGCAGAGAGCCGCCGGTCGGATTCAAACCCTCGGCCTCTGCTAATAGCCGACATGGGATGCCCCGGAGCTTTTTACAGCCGGTGATTTAAATGCGTCCGTTATACGCTCAGATTTGTTTTATGGTCATCTCGACAAGAATATCATGAATAAAAAATCTCTCCAGCTGCAAAAGAAGTGTGTTTATCAAACATCTCAGATACAGAGCAGGTAGGAGGCTTCCAGGAGCGTGTGTGTGTGTGTGTGTGTGTGTGTGTGTGTGTGTGTGTGTGTGTGTGTTGTGTGTGTGTGTGTGTGTGTGTGTGTGTGTGTGTGTCCTCCTGGAGGATCAAGGAATGTACGCTGGAGTCCGCCAGGCTTTGGAGGGAAGTGTCGAGGGGTGGGATATCTGTGGCTTTTGTCGGGATTTACTCTCACAATAAGGATTTAGTGGGTGACACTTGGACAGGGTGTGTCTACATCAAAGGGGCTTCTCAGCATGGAGCAGCAGCAGGAAGCAACACCAAACGCTGCTCCGCTGATGTGTGGAGCCCGAGCTGGGAGAAAGTTCATTGTTTTCTTTGTGAAAGGGGAAATAAAGTCCAGGCTGTGTGTGTGTGTGTGTGTGTGTGATGCAAGTGCAAGTTTGTTTCATGCCGCCTATACGTGCAGATGTAAAGTTTCCACACAAAAAGTGCAGGCGATACTCGCCCCGTGAATATAAAATATGCAGGGCTTTTATTGTGGAAGGCTTTTGTCGAGGTTGAAAGGGAAAAAAAATAAAGTTTGACATCTTGGTTCAGACGACGGAGACTCGACTGTCGTTGTTTCGTAAATCAAGGCGCAACTAAACCCCGTTCCGCACAACGTGATTGGTGGATGCCTTTATCTGTGGAGAGAAAAAAAAATGACGTCACTTTTTTTCCACCGCGTCATATTGAGGTTCTCTGGGAAAGTATTCACGACAAAAAAAACGTTGTTTTTAACTCTTATTTCCAACAGGAAGATGCACAGCTGTGTGTGTGTGTGTTTGTGTGTGTGTGTGTGTGTGTGTGTGTATTCTCTAGCATTTCACAACCAAATCATGTGAAGAATAAAAGAGAGAAAAAAACCCCAGAGTTGGATGCAAAATGAAAAATGCGGCTGTCGAACGAAAACTAATGGAGAATAAACCTCCGCAGTCTAATTGCCGACTGTTTCATCATCATCACCCGATAATTTCTACAATAACAATTCATTCTGAATGACATATTCCATTAACATCTTTCTTTTTCCTCATAAACATCCATTTTCATTAGAGAACATTACACTTTACCCTTCAACCGCTTCTGTGATTTATCACACACTTTTTTTTTTTCCGGACTGTCAGACGCCATTCAAAAAAAAAAAAAAAAAAGTTCCCCCACTCTGAAAGCAGCTCCCCTTCATGAATACCAAAAAACCACAGCTCTCTCCGAAGCGAGAAAGAAAATCATCTTTTTTCGGTACAGTATTTCACAAGCCACCTAATCCTGCACCCAGTTGTTATCCTCGTCCGCCATGAATTGTATCGCCGCCGTTTGCTTGTTGCACCTACGAGCTGTTGTTGAGCATCTTTGTGGCTTTTTTAAAAAAAAAAAAGTGAGCGTGTGTGTTTGTTGCTGCTGTCTGGAGTGTTGTACTGACAGCACAGATAAGTCTTTTGTCCTGAGGCCTAATCCCTCCTCTACACAAGAATGAGCGATGGATAGAGGAGGGGAAAAAAAGAGAAAGATGAGAGACAGCAATAGAGAGTGTGTGTGTGTGTGTTGTTGTGGTGCTTGTTGGTGAAGACAACGCAGGCGACGGAGGCTTTCAGAAGGCAGCGAGAGCAGGATTTGCATGTGAACAAGGGCTTTAACGCCGCAGCCGTGAACCACTCAGAGGTTTGTGTAGCAGCGAGTGGACGCAGTTGTTTGGAAACAGGTGTTCTGCTCTCTCTCTCTCTCTGTCTCTCTGTCTCTCTCCCAAAATGATTCTACTCAGCAGCTCTGTTCTCTGGATTCTCCGTCTGCCGTTCGCTCTGCCAGCGTTCGGTCGGACTTGGGCTCTTGTTCAGGAGGAAAAAAAGAGAAAGAAACGAAGGACTGCATCCATGTTGTTGTGTTTTGTCGTGATGGAAAGTTTGCAAACATCCGGGGTTTTTATTTTTTATTTGAGGGTTAACGAGACTGCTGGTTTAATTTGTCAACGACTAATTATGATATCAGCCAATCAGTGAGCTGCCATTGCTTTCTGACACAAACGTTCAATACAACATCCTCTGGTGGGAACGGCTACAATGTTGCCAAAGATGAAACAAATAATGAGGGAATGAAGATCAAGGTATAAGGTGAAATTCATAAGTGTGTGTGTGTGTGTGTGTGTGTGTGTGTGTGTGTGTGTGTGTGTGTGTGTGTGTGTGACAGTGATGGTTGTGTATTTAGCGTCACATTATTCTACATTAGACCCTCCATCACACAGCGAGTATCAGAAGAAAAAAAGTATTCAAATATATACAGAATTATAATCATAAAATCATACATGGCATAGTAGTAAATGTTATATTAAAATAATATACATTAATAGTATTCATCAATTAATAATAATAATAATAATAATAATACAACCAGACTACTTACCAGGTTGAATCTCTTGCTCTCTCTCTGTATGTTTGTATATATATATATATATATATTCATAGAGTGACTGTAGATTTGTGTCATGTCATGATGACATAAGGAATTTTGCTCCCACTGTCTCACATTTTCCCTAAGTGTGAGTTTCTCCGTCTGTTCTGTTGTTAAATGCCGGGTGTATTGTCATTCTCTTGGTGAAATGTTGGGTCTTTGTTGGGAGGTGAGGCTCCACCTCCTTCACCTCCGCCTGTGTTGGTAGATTGTCGATGGCGTCGCCTTCAACGCTCCAACCAAAGCGGTGAGAGAGCAGAACCCCGGATGTACAAGCTGGTCGGCGATGAAGGGGAGCTCGGGGGGAAATATGACAGTCGAACATTTCACCGTTTCATTTTTTACAAGTCACGTTCCCGTAGTGTATTATAGAGATTTACTGGAAGTCACGTTTTTTTTTTTTGGACTCTGATATGCCGAAGGGTCAGCAGAGAAGATCACGGCGTGCTTTCTTTTAAAGCTCCACATTTGATTCACCTCGTCGGAGCTCGTTCCCAAATAATTTGTTAAACGCGGGTCGGCGGTGTGTCCAGGACGTCCTCAACGCCGACACTCGGGAGAACAATGCATGCTGGGAGGAAAGAAAGCCTCCGATTATAGTGACGATACATACAGGTCACGAGCAACTGAGTTTATTTCATAGTCATTCTACTGAACATGCTCTGTGTGTGAACACACGTTTTCCCCCAGAATTAAACTAAGAGAATAATTCCTGCGTTGCCTAAAGGCATGCGGTATAATAAATCATGGGCAAAATTGCTGTCTGTCTACATACCCATCGGCCATTTTTCTCACATTAATAGAATTCTTGATTTGAAGTTGCGTCCGATATTTTGTTGTTTAAATGACTGGTTTTGATTTATTCATGAATTCAAATTAAAAGGAATTCTCTTTGTGAAAACAGAGCAGTGCAGTTTAGATGTTTTTTTTTTTTTTGGTGAAAATTTAAAAAAAAGTACTGAAAGTTGTCTAAATTTTATAATCCTTTGCTTTATTTTTTAATCCGACAATTTGTGGTTTAAGGGGAGACGGGTTTATGTTTCATACACTGGACAATTTTGAGATATTGTGTAGACGAGAATTGAAAATTGAAGTGTGTATTTTACTTTACTTTATTTATTTCTATCTGTTGACACCTTAAATTCACCAAAATTAGCAATATCTCATTTGCATATTTTGACATAAAAATGAACATTTTGAAAAACATTCATGAAACAAACAACAAACATATATCCCTAAATGGCCCTTTTACCCGTTGAAGATCACATAAGGTGATGCGGCAGTAAAATAAAGTACTATATGCATAAATTCAGAAAACCTTTTTTTAAATTTATTTATTGTTTTTTCCTTTTTTTCTTTCATTATGGCGTCAAGTAGACATCCGGAAGTAACATACATGTACATAACTTCCTCATTTTAACATGAAGTCTTAATTGACAAAATAGAAACAAATATATTATATTAATAATACAGAATCCAAATAAATATTCTTGAGAACCCGTAATAGGCACCACATGAGTTCGAGTCAAGTCTTTGAAACATCCATTCACAGTTTACTGTATAAATAATATCAAATAAGATAATAGAAATGTTCCTTATTGCCCTTTCCCCTCTCGTCCTCCTCCCCAACCCTCCGGCCCGAGTTCCACGTTTTTTAGTCTCGTGAATTGAAGCTAAATTTACTGAATTATTGCAGGATATTACACTCGTAATTTATCAATGAGGCCAATAGTGAACATGTGTTTCGAGTGGATCCTTAAAACCAATTCACCTGATTAATGTTGAATTCTAACAGAAATGCCGATTGTTGTTTCCACTGCAAGTCGCTTCTATTTTACGTCACGGCGTACTTTTTATTCCAAGGCTTGCTTGTCAATCAGCCTTCGAGGAGGCGGGGCCTAACGTTCTGGTCGTTCTGCGGCTCCGGGTTCACAGTGAGTATAAATATGTGAAGATGAAAAGGAAGATTCAGTGAATGAATGTGTGTGTGTGTGTGTGTGTGTGTGTGAGAGATGCTTTGGTAAGAGATGTTTGGCTCATCGCCACAGACTTCCTCATTAGGCCGCCTCACATTTTGCTCCATATTTAAATCTTTGCGAGTGTGTGGGCCACATGCAATTTCTGCACACAGTCAAAGTAAAGTTAAAAGCAATGGAGGTTGACATTAGAGGTGCTGACCTCTCCTTGCATGTGTGTGTGTGTGTGTGTGTGTGTGTGTGAGAGAGAGAGAGAGAGAGAGAGAGAGAGAGATGAATGGCACTCTAAAGGATCCACTTGATTATGTTCAATGGAGAGCTTTCTCCCCTCAGCCTTATTTATGTCCGCACACTGCAGCCCGGACACACTCCTATAAATCTGCTCCTGCCGCAGACCACACACACACACACACACACACACACACACACACACACACACACACACACACACACACACATCACACACATCACGCGTCTTCAACAGCTATGACACCCCATATTTGCTCCCATTCCTCTCGCCATCTGTTTAAAGGCGTATTTTTGCTTCAGAAGCCTTTTTCAAATCAGAAGCTCCGTCGCCAGAGGTTCCCCCCCCCCCCCCTGCAGGACAAAGCACCTATAGCGACTCACCTCTTCCACCCCGGCACACGCTTTTCACCCATGCAGATTACCCCCGACACACTTAGCCGACACTTTTCTCTCTTTGTATCTGTAGCCGGAGGCCAGAACCGCTGGGCTTCGTGACTCGTACCCTCTAAATACTTCACCTTTGTATGTTGAAAGGTTCTTCTCAAACAGAGACTCCCGAGGAGAAGGATGGAGGGGGGGGAGGGGTTTTGAGAGATTGAAAATCAATCATGTGGACTGAAAGGGGGAGAAAAAGTTGAGCGAGCGGAAAGAGACATTCTTGAGAAAAAAAAAAAAAAGGCGCCATGCGGTGGGCTCAGCTGAGGAGAAAAGGGAGGATGGGTTGTATAGAGAGGAGCTGTAATAATGCAGTGTACACCCTGAACAAAAATTGTAATCAGTGGACTGTGAGGTATATACCTTTTTGATTAGAATGAGGGTGTGTGAATACGAATAAAGAATAAAAACCTTGAAAATGTTTAAATTACAGCAATATTTTTGACAAAAAGGTCCTGGACAGAAATATATGTAGTCTCATTCTTTTTAGTGAAAAACAATCAAATTATATTAATTTGATGAAATCATAAATAAATAAAGGATGAATAAATAAAATATGTATCTGTGTATCCTGTATTTTTTACATCTCGCAGCTAGCGTTTTCAAATATGGTGACAATATTAACGTTTTCCCCGATTAATGGAAATTCACCACAATAAACCTGTTTTATCTTGATTTGTGAAATCCTGCATGACCTCATCACTACTCCCTGACATCGTAGTGTGTCTACTAGTTTTAACCCGCTACAAATCTTTGGACCACATTTAATTGACCCTTATTTTTGTGTTCATGTAAAAAAACGAATAAAAACCCAACAAATCGCCGATATATTATCAGATTTTCTTCTCTTACTTTAAACGATTGCTTTTGTCCTGAGCATTGTGCGTAAATCCAAAAGTATTACATCAAACATTTTAATCAAATTTTACCGCAAAATTCAAACGCATTGACAAAGCCGAGCAGCAGCAGCCATTTCTATAGTGAGAATCTCACGCTCACATGTGAGAAGATGTCGCTGACGTCTTGAACAAAGGAACAGAGTTTCTCTGGATGGAGTCTCTGCTGTTCTGGAGTCGTGGAGATTCCTCCGCGGACACCATTTCCAACGCGATTCACTCTTTTTCTTTTCCTGCTGTGTCTCAGTTAAGACAGATGGGACTCTGTCTCCGTCTCGCTGATGAAATGGATGGATTTTACATCTTTAAGAGCCTTTCTGTCGGCTGTGATATCGGAATTGGACCCTCCATCAACTATCTCCATCTCTTTCCGTTCGGTCCGTGTCAGACAGCATCTTAGGCTAGCTGGAGTTAAAAAAACGCTCCTTGTTGTAAATCCTACGAACCTGAAATTCACTTCATCGTCGGCATATTGTGAAAGTGTCGTCTGACGCGACGGAGAGCGGAGAAGAAAGGAGGTTGCATAGCGACGCTTTTATTCGGCTCGTTCCGACGTTACAGAACATTAAAGATTGTACATGAAGGTGTCTTTGATGATGGAATATGTAGCACATAAAGCACAATATTTGAACCAATTTAATAGCCATTGTTTTCCCACAGAAAAGATGATTGGTATTACAGTAACTGGCTTTCAGATAAGACACATGTAGACGGAGTCTTCCAAAGGTGAGCATTTCCTCTGAGTAATGGATCCCTTCCAACGAAATAATGAAGCAAAGACATTTTTATTGTTTGGTGATGAGTCGGAGGTGGTACCTGCGTGTACCGTGGTGCATCAAGCAAAATAATACGATCAAAGAAAATGACAATTACATGGAGTCGGTGGTTAAAGTGTTTTTTCAGGGAGCTTTTCTTGATGAGATGGTCCAGGCACACGGGATGTCCTTTGTTGCTCCGATTTTAAAGCCCTCCGAGGCAAATCTGTGATTTTGGGCTGTATAAATAAAATGACTGGATATGAAATATTCATTTCTATTTTTTCTGTTGTATTCCATGAAGTGATATAAGTGTAATAATAATAGTTATCCCCCTCTCTTCTGTTTTGAAATGTGCTCTGATCATTAGTAAATGTGGCTGAAATGCAGGCCACTGTAATGAACCATAAATAGGCTGCAAACAGACACACTGGGGTTTGTAGTCCAGGCTCACATGTAGAAGCCACTTCTCACAAACAGATTTAAAAATACCAGCTGGATATACAAACTATATTAAAACATCTAACAGCAGGGAAAAGAGAGAAGTTTTGTTTTTCTTTAGTGTTTTTTTCTTTTTTGGCAGCTGGTCCAGCCAAAAAACAGACAGCTCTTTTCTTCTTCTCTGGCAGATTTACCAGCACCATTCCCACCGCAGCGTGCTGGTTACGATGTCACAGCATCGGTGGAAAGCCGCTGTTGTTCCAAATATATGTTGAATATTTCATATCTGTCAAGCAGCTGATTATTTCTACAGGGTGTATGACTTGTATGATGACAAAAAGACTTAATTCAAAGGGGAACTACGCCCTTTACCAAAATTATTACATTATTCCTCAGTCAAAAATATAATTTAAGACATATTGGAATGCTTAACGTTCAACGCCGCCTGGTGTGAATGCTGTGTCGTCTCTCTATGGTCTAATAATGCAGAGCAGCTGCAATGTTAGCATAGCCTAGCACCCATCAACCAGACTCCATTCAGAAAACAAGCGTTTTAAAAGATGTTTGCTTGTCCTCTTGCAGACGGACCAAACAAAGCATGACTTCAGACTTTTTAGAAATCACCATCATTATGTTGTTAATTCGGCATCGTTTTCATCCAATTATTGCAAAAATTATTGTAAAAATCCACCAGCATGGACTCAGAGAGGACGGCATATCTGGGACCCAACATGTACACAGCAGCAATGGCGGTTATTTCAGCCATGATGGAGGAAACAAGGTTGGCGTCTGCATGGAGGTAAGCCCCGCCTCCTCCTCCCTGTCGCATCTAGAGAGTAATGTGAGGCGAAATTATTAGTTCTAACATATTTGAGTTCTTAATGTCGACCCTTCCTCCTTTTTTTTCCGATCAGCTCGGCGAACTTTCCTTCAGTCCTTCAGCGCCGGTTAACGGTCACAGCTGCGGCGCTGGAGTACATCTGCTTTCCTTTTCCTACTAAACAGCCTTATACTGTACATCAATGCCACTCGTGCACATCTATCAACCAGTGCATGATTTGAGAAACCCTTTTTTTTTCTTTTTTGGTTCGCAGTTTCCTTCCACTGCTGCATGCTGGAAATGTGTTAAATGTATCACATTTGTGGGTTTTGCCCACAGCAGGTCACTTGCTGTAGGTGAGAAAGTGCCTCGGCGGTTCAGACCGAGACCCCGACATACAATAGAGGGCTTATATTCACCCCGACCAGGCAGGATGACAGGCCGAGGGGGAGGGAGGGATGAAGGTGGAAGGGAGGAACTGATCCTTCTTGGACGAATGATATATGAATTCTCATCATTTGTCACCTCTTCCTCTCTCCTTGGCGTCGCCTCTTTGGTTCCAGCTCTCCCTCTACCCGTTCACCCTCGACCTCTCAATCCATCCACTCGTTCATCACGTCGTTAGTCTCATCCCTTCTTCTTCTTCCCTTGAATTCTCCACCTTGTCCTCACTGTTGTCCACCTCCTCCCTCTGTTTCTGCACTCGCTCTAACTGCCTCCCCCCCCCCTCCATCCATCGCTGTCTCTTTCTTTCTCACCGTGGTCACCCTCACCCCCACCACCCTCCCCCCCCTCCCCTACCGTCTCCAGGCCGATTTGCCTCGCTCGATGGCGGGGTATTTGACAGGCCTGCTGCTGGAAGATAGCGCGATTGAATGCGAGTCCCCGGGGTGGGAGGAGGAGGATGGTAAAAAAGGGTGAAGTGGTATTAGCTGGTGAAAAGGGGTTGGCACCAGGCGGTGACAAGGAGAGGAGGAGAGGGGGTGGCTGGGATCTGGGCTGCAGGGGGGGAGAGAGAGAGAGAGAGAGAGAGCTTAGGGCGAGCCAGGCACGCCGACGCCCCAGAGAGAGAGAGAATGAGTTGGAGCAGTGATGGCGACGGGGTGAAAAGCTCGTATCGCCAAAGACGTCAACTGTTCCCCAAAAACTCTGGGCGTGATGTTCAGTCTCGTCCTCGGCTTGGTTTTGAAGGTCCGGAGAGGTTTGACGGGCTTTCACACGCACAAAGAGACCAAGAGTCCATGTTTAATGGGAGCTGGTGTCGGAGTACGCTGCGCTATTGTCCACACGTCCAGGGTCAATGGAGGGTTTACAGTCGGGGCTGCACATTCATGCATGGTGCATGATGCCAGCGTCGGTCTGTTCCTAGCTTCTATTGATGTTGCATCACAGCGGCGTTTGAGGCTCCCAGTATATTCCAAGCTGGCACATTTCCAATAAATGTGGTCATCGTGACGTTGGCAAGACGCTCCCCCCGACAGCTTTCCACATAAGCATTTCTATATAACTGCACATCAATAAATACAAGCTGTCAGATAAAACTCTAACGATATCAGACAATAACAGTATTGTATAAAAAAGCTGCATTTTTTAGTAGCAGTAACATCATCATCATTTTAGATAAGCATTCATTTTTCAAAGCATTTTTACCACTGTGTGAGGAGCTTTCTCCAAATCTGAAAATCAAATTTTTGTGCTTGCTCTCATTATTCAATGCAAAATTAAAAATTAAATAAAAAAGTACAACATCTGTGGAAAAATACAGAAAAAAAACCCTTCACATTGAAACGGAACAGAGTCCACCTCAGTAAATGAACATAAAAAAAGCCCCAAACATAAATTATTCTGCAGTGCAATTCAAGTCTGCTGTAATCAAATAAGCTATTCAACGAGCAGCTGAACTACGGGCCGATCGATGCCTCTGCATTAAAAGTGAGTGAATGAACCTCGCTGAGCTGGAATTAGTGGTAATGCTGCTGTTCTTCGGCTCCAACTTAAATCATCTTCCAACGGAACGACGCCGCCGTTGGATTTCAGCATTATTGATGGCGAGAGCGACAAGTTAGCGGACTGACGAGTGTTTGAATGGCATCTCTCTCTATGTGTGTAAGCTCCGCCTCCAGTGACACATCGACGTCCAGATCCCACGCTATGTGCTGATGCAAAATATATGATTTGATGGGAGTCGTGGGCACTTCAGCTTGTCCCATTTACTCCCACCCACTGACATGTTTTAATATAAAATGTGTATTTTCATCATAAACTGTTTAGAGACTTATAAAAATGATGCACACAACACAAAAACATAGTAAATATGAATGAATTTAGCTTCCTCTTTAGCACCATGGACAGCGGTGCTCTGGAGCTCTAAACAGTCTTGAGTTCAGTCATAGTGCGACGATACAAATCCACCATTTAAAAGTAAAGAAATGCTCTGTGAGGTGGACTATTACCAGGTAAAGGGACCCTAGTCTGGATTTGGATGATCGCACCTTTAATCCTCTATTTGAATGTTGATTTCTGTTCTGAACACTGAATGGTTTGTTCCGATTTTGGCTTCCAATGATTCTGAAATACTGTGCCATTTCACACTGACACCCTTGTTTTTACAAGTAACCATCGACTGCATATAAGAAATGGATTCGTGATAATGATTTTTTGCGACTGATTAGCGAGCGGTGGGGGGGCGGCATATGTGAAAACCAGGAGGATCCTGACAGCTGACAGACAGACCGCCTGCCGGCTTCATGCGTGTCACTGTTGATCAATGGCTTGTCTTCTGCCTGCTCAGGCCGTGTCACTGGGATATTTCAGTGCTCCTGCTAAATGATTGGCCAGTCAGTGTGCTAAAGCGACCGGTTGGGACGATGACGATGACATTTCCCATCGTACCTGAAGGGGGCGTCCTCAAAGTCACTGAACCGTTGTACAGGAGGAGACTGGAAACAAATGATTTTGTTTCCTTTCTGTCCTCCTCTATATCTTACTATGGCAACCTTGGGTTCTGGAAAGTGAAGCCAAAGCTGAAGTGCCTTTAACTTGCATTTTCTACAATGGCCATCAGAGGGCGACTCCTCTGGTTGCAGAATTGCATGGATTAGACTTAAACAAACCTTTATTGATCCCTTTGGGATGACTCCCGCAAGGAAATTGGATATCCAGCAGCTTACAAAAAAACTTAGCGAAATAAATATACAAAGTAAACAATACACAGTACACAATAAACTTTTAGCTAAATAAGTCAGATTGCATGGATTGCACTAGTTTCAAGTCTTCTTCAATATAATAGAATATGATGGTCCAGTTGGAGTCAAATAGACCAATAGACTACCATGCTAACACGCTACCATGCGACAAATACATTAGCTATTACATGACTCTTAACACTGAGCTGTAAAGTTGACCTTGAATTACGAAGGCTTTGTGTGGAAACGAACAAAACCGCAGTCCACCAACCGATGTGTGATGTCACGATGACTACATCCAGGTCTCATATGTAGTCTATGGGTTCAGCCATAGCCTGTCAGTGTCCATAAAGACTGTTCCCGTATCAGCCCTCACCCACTGTTCTACCTCTTGCTCTTCCTTCTCCATCTCTGGCCTCTCCTCATTACATCCTTCTCTCTTTTCTCTTTCTTTTTTTTTTTTTTTTACACCGATTCCACCGGCTCACCTCCAGTCACCCTCGGTGCATCTGACAGCCAAGCAAGAGACAGAGAGAGAGGGAGAGAAAGACGGAGAGGAAGGAGTACAGGGGGTCGTCAGACTGCTGTAAAGGGCCTGGGAGTTGACAGCTATGGGAAAGGACAGCTGACCCTTATATAAAAAAAAGAGAGTGGTAGATGATGGTAGAAGGGGGGGGGGGGGAGGGAGGGGACGAGTGTGGGAGATGGAATGGAGTAATATCAGGGCCATAAAAAGTCCATTCAATTTAACCATTTCAAGCTCTGTCTCCAGTTCAATCTTCTCTTTTCTCTGCTGTTTGAGGTTCGCCTGCCTCTGACACCCGGCTGCAAGCTCACGGCTGCTTAGAGGTGAGATTTTATTGGCTCGCTTCGTTCCGTGTAACGTCATACACCCTCGCTTTATTGTATTTCTTTTTTTTTTTTTTTCCACGTGTGTGTAAATGGGATTGGGTAAAAACAATGACGGACAGTACAGCAACGTTTACACCCGGATCAGAATCGGAAGCAGGTTTATTGCCAAGTAGTAGTGAGTAATACTACATAAAACATATTTACAATAAAAGTATGTGCCATATAAATTCTATAATATACAAAAGTTGTGAAATAAGTCAATGGGAATGATGGTGCTGTATTAGATTTGCATTACCGTAAAGGGACGGAGTCAGTCCTTGACGATGAAGAAGAGGAAGAAAGTGTTGTGGTGTGAGGTCCAGGTTCTGATGGACCACAGCCTCCCGCTAATGGGGGGAGGAGGGTTGCAGCCCGTTGCGTCCTCAGTGGGGCGAGTGAAGCGACGAAGTCCGCCCCCGTCCTTGGCAGCGCACCGGATGGTGATGGACGAGGTGAGGATTCGCGGCGTAGAAGTGCACCATCAGCTGATGTTCAGCTCAAAAAACCTTGAGGTCCTGGCTTTTTAAGTGCACAATCAGGAGCTTGGGCGTATAGGTTCCTCAAGGGGTCCAGGTCCTGGGAGTAGAAGGATTTACAGATAGAGAGTCCAGACCTGGGGACCAGTAGTGGAGTCAGTGTCACATCATTAAAGCAGCCACTGAAAACACCTCAACCTCATGTTTGGCCTGAGAGTCCTGAGTCGTGATCCTGTCCTGTCTTTACCCCGGAGCACAAAACAGAAGGTTCCTGTTTGACCCACCAGCGGTTGGGTCTACAAGCTGGACCGAAACCAAAGCAAATAAAACAACAACAAAAAACTCCTTTCAAAAGTGAAACTTCATCCCTCCGTGTCCCTTTTATCTTCACAGAAAGTAGCCGACGCTGGGTAGAAAAGAAACGTGGGTTTCTTTGAAGCGTGGCCACGATTGTTCCCTAACACGTTTTCTGATTGTAACCATGACAGCGAAGCTCACCTAACTGTAATGTATTAGTCATTTGTGTCAGTTTTGGGAGGCACAGACGTATGATGGCGTCCTGCTGAGAGTGGCGTCAGATCAACCCACCATCCTCGGGGCTGCAGAATCCTTTTGTGCCCATCGCTCGGCCTGCTGGGAGATATTACACAAATAACCCTCCCAACCAAATGCACACGTCTATTGCTCACTTCTTTAACTATCACAAGGAAAATCCGGATAATGAATCCATTTTAAGCTTTAGTCAACCTTTATTAAGTTATTTATATATCTTTTTATCTCTACTTGTCATGAAGTATATCCTATATGGATACTCTTATAACCATGGTTAATTTAACAAATATAGATATTATTATTATTGAAATTATTATTGTTGCTGTTTATTTTAGATATGTTATTATTATTATTATTATGGATCTTTTTATCATAATCATTTATTTTTTCACATTTAATTATTTATTTTTAAAACATTTTTTGGGGAGTTTCTTTGTTTATAAATACACGATACATATACACTATATATATTCATAGCGTATACTGTATGTTTACTGTATGAAGCAGTACATTCTGCCAAACATATTCTAATCATGTATCTTGGCAAGGAGAACATTACGTAAAATATCACATATAGGACATTCAGACGGCGGATTAACAAACAGCAGCACTGTGACTAAATGTGTCGAGCACATCGTCACGGCAACCAAAGGAAGACGGAAAGCTTCTCTGCAGGTCGTTCGTATAAAGGGGGGAAACTTTGATAACTTGGTCCACCTCCTCCACGCTGTCGTAGCCTTTAACATTCAGCAACCCGACTCCCGCTGCCTTCGGTCTGGCTGAAGGTTTGTGGCGTCGCTCCACTGAATCGCTGTTGTGTGTGGGAGCTGCAGCCCCCCTGTTGTCCAATCAGGACACATTAGCTCGCGGCCCCTCAATCTGCCAGAGCTGCACCTAAGGGAGCCCAGGGGAAATGTCCCATACTGTATCTAAATGCTAATCGGTAATCATGCCATTAATGAACACAGAAAAATCCCACCCACAACCCCTGTCAGTGAAGTGTCGCGACAAGGACAGGACAGGTGAAGGCTCATAGGCTGCAAATAATCTGGACAGGAATACTCTTTAAATTTCATCATATTCCTGCTTTTTATTTATATTCATTATTTCTTCATGCAAAACTAACTGTGAATAATAGTTTTAATTTGGATTTTAATTAATGATTATTATACAGTTGAGTGTAAAAGTTTAATCTTCAAGTTTCCCGGAGGCACTTCGGCATTGGCTTCACTTTTCAGACCTGGAGGTTCCGCCTGTGTGGAACGAATGTATTCAATACGTAGGCTATAATGTACAACACCGCCAAGACTTTGCTGTCTGAACCAAGACTGCAAACTTTATTACTTCTTTCAACTTTGACAAAGGCAACGCAGACCACATCCACTCCCTACCTTTCACAATAAAAGCCCAAAAGCTCAAAGGAAACACAATAAAACAGATTACAGTTTACCTGCCAGACGCTATTCTGGGTCAACATGATCCTGGGATTTGAACCTTTTATCGGAAACGTGCTGCAACTATTGCAAATTTGCGTGATTGCCGGTGTGAAAAGTTAGTTTAGTGGGCAGATGAGCAGATGTGAACATGTCGATGGCGACTGCAAGACCGACTGCAGTGTCATTCCAGCCATCTGTGACAAAAGGAAGTTAACTGTAAATGAAAATGTCATTATTTGAGGTGGTGAATGGAGTGTGGAGTGAGATCCAACAGAGAGGGAATTGACTGAGCAGATCTGAAGCAAAGAGGAGGTGAAGGACGCAGAGAAAGTGTGTGTGTGTGTGTGTGTGTGTGTGGACACACTCCCCATATGGCAGACGGTGGGATACTTCCTGTTCTGGATGACATGCAAGGGACCGGCTCTTTTCTTGGAGCACTAGTGTGTTGGAGTTTAAGTGTGTTAATCATGAAACTGTATGGATTTGAACGATAATGAACATAAACCTGAGTCTTTGTGTGTGAGTTTAGCTTTGATTGTGTTATAGGTTATAACAGCTTATCTCGACTGAAAGCATACGTTGCTAAAAACCCTTGATTTATTAACACCACATGAAAACTATGACAATAATAATGATGATACAAACGTATAATAACGGTTTAACCCCCCTCTGATACTGTCACTGTTTGTGTGCTGAACATGTGTGCGTGAGCAAAGATGAAAATGTCTTATTCCCGCCTCCTCGTGTGTTGCAGAAACACGCTGCGTTCATGTGCGCTCTGAGTGCTGTTTAAAAGTGATATTACAGCAACACGTAGGTTGATTCTGCTGTCAGCTTTGGGTTTTGTGGTTTTTCTCATCTAGAGCACTGGTGGGATGACGGCTGACTAAGAAGTACTCTCAGTGCCCGAGTGTGTGTGTGTGTGTGTGTGTGTGTGGTGAGAAACGGTGTGATTATGTGTGCAAGGTTGTGTCACAGTATTAATACAGATGTGCACGTCTCTCGCATGTGTGTGTGTTTTCATTTTCGCCGATGTCGTGTTGAGTGTGAATGTGTGTGTGTTTTCCGGCCCCGACGATAAATGAAATAATCAAATGTTTATGGTGCGTAAAATGGCAACTGGCAGCAGTGGTGACCCTGCGTGTGTGTGTGTGTGTGTGTGTTTGGTGAGAGCGTGCCACGCTGTCAGATGTGAGGTTGTTATTAACAACTCTCTACACAGAGAAATGGAGCAGAGGCAATAGAGGGTCTGTCAGCCAGCAGAGAGGGCGCGAGAAAAGGCAGTAAAAGTGAGAAATATGCTTTTTTTTTCCTACCACCACGGCAACTAAACACACACGCTCGTGCAAACACACACACATGCACAACAAAAGTGCAAGATTATTTAAGCGCTGGGTTCAGTTGAAGGTCAGAGGCAATGCGTGGCCCCGTTGCTTAGCTACATACCGGAGTGAAAAAGGTTAAAATTAGACTTGGAGGGATTCAGAGTATATGCTCTGACTTTCACCAGAAACGTCTAATAACTGCAGCCTCACCTTTTTTTTTTTTTTTTTTTTTGCCAAACACTATTACATTTAATCATTTCCCGTTGTATGTGGTGTGGAGACGCCATGAATGACTCACGGAACCACATTAGCTTTGACAGGCATTTGAGTAAACAGAGAGCGCTCTTAAACAGGAAGGCGTTCCAGTTCAATCAAATAAATAACAGCTAAATTACCCACTCTGTGCAGCTGCTACACCCTCTCCATGCTTTTTTTTTTTTTTTTTTTTTTTTTCTTCATCAATCAAAGTGTTTACAGGCAGATTTGAAATAGGAGTGTGAAAGGGCCCTCGTGGGAGAGCGCTACACGGACATGAATGTTAGATGGAGTGGAAATCACACGCGTGTCTGGAGTCAGCAAAAATGCAAATAACAAATTACATTAAGTCGTGTTTCCGCAGCGGAGAAACTTTTTTTTTATACACGGGACGCTTTTCCCCCGACGTCTGGCTGAATGTGGAGTCATTCACCGAAAACAAATCCATTACCACACATTATGAGCCGCGCTCCGACGTTATCCGTTGCATATGTTTTAGTGATTCCTGGTAAATGTGCTGATATTTGACGTGCACCTCCAATGACCATAAATAATAAAAGTACATCAAACAGTAGTTAACTAGGCGGCAACTTCCGGTTCTGAAGAGTTAAATCGACACTGAAGTGCCTTAAACCTGCATTCCCTCTACTGGCCATCAGGGGGCGACTCCTCTCTGATTGTATAGAAGTCTATGAGAAAATGGTCCTACTTCTCTCTTGATGTATTATCTCAGTAAATATTGTAAACATGAGTTTATGGTCTCAATCTCTAGTTTCAAGTCTTTCAATCCAGCATGATGTTCATTTAGTACATTATGGTCCATTTAGAGTCCAACAGACCAGAAAGCAGGGGATGCTTTAGGGGGCGGGGCTTACCTGCTGATTGACAGGTCGCTAACATGCTACCAATGCTAGTTAGCTACTAAAATGACTTTAACACTTAGCTGTAAAGTTTAATCTTGAATTATGAAGTTTGAAATCAGCTTCACACCAGAATCCAGATGGATCCAGATCCAGGAAGGGGTGCCGCTCTGCTGCTTGTAAAGTCTGAACTTGCCAATCCCTTTGCAGCCCACTAGATGGCACTCTGAGGGCCACCAGTTGCCCCCCCACTCACCCAGTGGTTGACAATATAACTGGTACTTTATTTGCTTCTCCTCCAACACTTCCAGTCAGCACTTATCACAATACTTAATTCAGTAGGAGTTTCTCACTGACAAATCACCATCATGCTCCGTTTTGATGAGGTTCTGAATTATTATCCTCTCCACAGTGATCCATGTAGCGCTATCTTAGATTCACGGTCCTATCTGCTGCACCATCAGCAGCTGGAGCACAGCAGATCCATCATGGCAGCATTGTTAATTCTCCTAATCTATCATTTGCTATGGAAATTAAATCCGGGGTCTGTTCAACTATTATTAAAATGAGGTGTAATATAAATATATATTTATATATTCTTTTTTTTTTTTTTTTACAAAAACTTTTTGACAAGGAAGCTGTAGTTTGTGGCATGAGGCGATCTCTGGTTCTGAAAAATAAAGCCAATGCGGAAGTGCCTTAAACTTCTCAGTCATGAGAGTCATTGTACGAGAAAATGACTTCCCACTTGATTTATTTCTAATTTCAAGTCTTCCTCAATACAGCATGATGTTAATTTGGTAGACTTTGGTCCAACTGAGACGCACATACCCCATAATTCAGGGTATGCTTTAGGGTGTGTCTACATTGTGATTGACTGGTCGCTACTACGGCGTTGATTGGTCTGGGAGTTGTCCTTGTTTTCATCTTACTCTGTTGTAGCTCCTCCCTCTTGTGTTACTTGTAGTTCTAAAAAACCAAGATGGTGACAGTGTGCATAAACTAATAGGTGACCATGTCCACTTCTCATAAACAGCCTAAAGGTATAAGGATGTAAAATATGAGAACCACCTCAGACCTGCACCCACTGAGCTTAAGGTGAACATGATAAGCCTCATAGAGGCAGGGATCGTCGCAAGGCTGCTGTATTAGACCTGCTTAGGTGTACTTTGAGGGGGAAAAGTGCCCTATATACATGTTTGCTTGCATGTATGCTTGCAATCGTGTTAGATTGGGTGGGCGGATTAGGAAGTGAAAGTTGCCGAAAAGCAAAATGCCTGTGCCAAGAAGATGGGCTGTTAATCCCCTAATCTACACGCAGGGATTGTGTGTGTGCGTGTGTGTGTGTATATATATTATATATATATATATATATATACTGTATATATATGGATGGATGGATGGATGATAAGTGACGAGCGAGGGAAGTGGATTGCAAACTCTTTGATTCACTTGACGAAAACATTAAGCAAAAATACCCCATAGCATATAGAAATGACTGCAGCTTCTATCTGCTCACTGTTCTGTTAACATGTCGTCATCCGTACACGGGACACTCGATACGTCTACATACGTGTGAGAATAGAAGCATCTCTCATTCCTCCCGTCCTTTCATTTCCTCCATCTCACGCACGTCCACACACCTTGATCTCTCATCTATTTTAAATGCTCTGCCGAGAGACTGAGCTGCCTGTAAACTCAAAGTGACAATACATTCCTTTTAATTAAGCAATTAATATTGGTTGACAACTTTGTTGGGTGCATCAGTTATTCTAATGTGCCGGAGAGGGCAAATGACTCATGAGGCGAGCTCGGAGAGGAGAGAGGAGTGCTATCACACACGGAGGCTTTATTCCCATTTAAAGAGGCCATTATCTGCTGCTGCTGCTGCTGGGGTGGGAGGCAAACTCATGGAAGTGTAGTTATGTTTCATGGAGTGTTGGATTCATTATTCAAGTTTAGTGCTATAAAGTCAGTTTTATATAGATAATTGTGTAGGATCAGACAGAGCAGTGGACCAGTCACATGGCACAGAATGAAATAGAGGAAGGTTTCTGGAGGCGGCGGCTACGTTTTAATGCATTAAGGCTTGAAATGTATTTGTTTTTTTTTTCTTCTCAAAACTTGTAGTGACTTTAAGCCGTCACATACGTTGTTTCAGGACCACGGTCAGCTCTTTGTAGACTCTGTGTAGGAGAGGAGCTGTCCGTAGTGCTGAAACTGAGGAGATCAACTGACGGGTTCTTACTCAGCTTGCTCTACGTGGAGGGAGAGACAGACAGACAGACAGACAGGCATTTGTAGATAAAGGAAGCTTTTCAATGACACAAATGATCAGATCCGTATAGTGAAGTTAAACATCTGTGTGTAAAATGTGATATATGCATCTGAAGAGGCTGCAAGGTGGTGTGTAGTACTGTCGCCTCACAGCGAGAGGGTCCTGGGTTTCGATTCCCGGGTTGGGTTCGGGTTCCTTCTGTGTGGAGTTTGCATGTTCTCCCCATGTAAGCATGGGTTTTCTCCGGGTTCTCCAGGTTCTCCAAAGACATGCAGGATGGGGATAGGTTTATTGGTACTCTAAATTGCCCGTAGGTGTAAATGTGAGCATGAATGGTTGTTTGTCCCTACATGTCAGCCCTGTAATAGACTGGCGCCCTGTCCAGGATGTACCCCGCCTTCGACATTTGTGAAATTATGCAAAAATTATTTGTAAATCTTATTTATTTCTAGATAATTTTATAAACATTTCCACCAGAATTCCACTCCATGCCATGTTCTCTATTTAACTCCCTGAGTCATATCTACCAGCAATTGTTACTGAAATGATGAAATTAAGAGCAAAAATCATGATAATCTGAATGATCCCCATGATAGAGGTGATATCTGGTCCTAATCTGGCTTCTCCCTCTGAACGCGGCCGTCTGACGGTCGACACAGGCGTGGATGTTTCCCAGGGAAATGCTGACAAAATGCACATTTGAGGGCAAATATGTGTTCCGTGGCTTTTACCTGTTTGTGAACCCTTTGTTTGTGTTTACGACGGCTTTCCTGGAAATCTCCAACAACATCCATAAGGAATGAGATGTGGCTCTCCAAACATTATCCTGCAATCCAACAAATATGCATAAAATATGCAGCTGTATGCATAATGCACGAGTGCTCATGCGGGAGCCCTTGACCTTCACTCCGCTCCCCTGGCTCCGCTCCGTCCGCCCTTGGATGTCTCTTTGACCTCCGATAGCGTGCCCGCCTCACCCCTCCTCACCCGGGCGTTGGCACCTCCCTGACTCACCGACCCCCCCTCCCCCACTCGTCCCATCCCGGCCTCGTCTGAGCAGCCATGCTGCCGCTACTTAATTGGTTGCTAGAAAGTCGCAGATTACCGACGTGTTCATTCCCTTCACACACACACACACACACACTGGCTGGTTTTAATTAGGGTGGGGTCTTTGTTCACTAATTCAAGTGTGTATGCATGCCACAGATGTGTGTGTGTGTGTGTGTGTGTGTGTGTGAGAAGGTCTCCTTTTCTCCATTTTAATGGGCTTGTTGGACTTTTAGAAATGAAATTGTGGACAGTAAATGGCTTTGGTGTAGTTTGACCGAGTCCATTACACTGCCTCGATTTTCTCCCTGTTCCAGTTTGCTGGCTCACAATAATGAAGCAGGGAGCCAAACATGCTCAGAGGAAAGTGTTCATCTCTCCCTCTCTCTCCCTCCCTCTCTCTCTCTCTCTGTCTCTCTCCTTCGCCGTAGATGGCACTTGTGAAGTGAGTAATCTAATTCAATTCTTATTATACAGTGACGGTTCACGGTAATTGCAGCTGTTCTAATGTCCTCCATTACATGTGACCGCGGCACAAGCGCTTGGCTTTAATTTCCTGGCCGGAGAGAGAGAGAGAGCAAGAGAGAGAGAGAGAGAGCGAGCGAGACATGAAATTAAAGCTGAATGAGGGTCACCTCGGGTGACGGGGGACGGAGAGAGGAGCCAATCAATGCCAGGCAGGCGAAATGGAATTAACACTGAATCAAGGTTTTTTTTTTTCTTCTTCTTCTTCTTCTTCTTCTTCGTGTTTTAGCGATTTTCTCCTTCCTCTTTATTGAGGCTGGAATTGCTCTCCACTCTTTTTGGAGTGTTAAAGTGAAGAGCTGACACTGAAGTGTGATATCCGCATTATGATCGTGCTTGATAGCTTTAAGACGACCTTTCATTACATTAGTCAGCGCCGTTTTTTCCCCCCCCCCCCTCCTAAAGTGACAGCGTAATCAGAAATGATGGGTGTTTTCTTCTAAGCAGGCAAAATACATTTTTTGGAGGAGTGCAGAAAGTTTTTTGGAGTTTGGAGGAGCGCTCGAGGCTGTTTCTTTGGCGCCTCGGAGAGTTAAACTCTTCATCTTTACATGCCGGAGAACATCTTCGCTCCGAGCTGAACACTCGTCAACTCGTATTCAAGTCTCGTCTCCGGCGCTCCGAGTGTCCCCGCGTTTTCTGTTTGGATTCTCGGCAATCGAAGCTGTGATTTTCTGGATGTGCTCCCCCATGGCTCCTACCTAGGCTTCCCTCATATCTCCATGGGGAACTGTGAAATCCATTTAGAGCGTATTGGAGGAGCTACAGGTCCGCGCCATTCTGCCTAAAGCTTCAGGGAACACACAACAGCATTAATAATCCATACACGGCGTAGATTCGCCATTTCGCTATTCCACATGACAAAACGCCTTTGATACCTGTTAGTTCCACCATGAAATAATGAACAATGTGTGAGCCTCGTCAACAACTGTTTAGATGAAGAAGAAAAAAACACAGTGTGGTGCTAATCTAGTGTGTCTCATTTAAATGTTTCCCCCCGCCGACACCTTGTTAAAGATACATTAACACGTTTGAAGACTCTTTTCGGAAGTCTCGCTCCCCCTTTGGGTCCATTATCTCGGCGATGTTGGAACTTTTCTCTGCGGTTCGGGTGAATTCTTCCAGAACAAAAAGTATCCCCGAGAGGTTAACGTTTCCTTGGCAGTGCATCACAGCCATTGTTACAGTAAACCGTCGATGTGACGGTTCGCCTGGTTGTCTCTTCCTGACGTGACGGCAGTGTTATTGTACGCGATCTGCCTAATCGCGGCTTAATCTTTTTCCAAGGTAATGCCTGGCGTCGCGATCGTCGGGGATGACGAAAGCCTCGGCGTGGTTTTTAATCTCGGTAACTGAGGCGGCCCGCCATTCGAGCAAATGAACCTAATCTCCAGTCAGATGAAAGGAAGGGATCCCCGGCTAACACTGAGATGATGTTGTTTATTGTTTCGCTGCACTTATCAGCTTAACATGTAAAGATTTCACAAGGAACAGCTCAGTGGTTTTAAAACAGATAAAGAAGGCTTAGTGCCAAAGCTGTGTTTTCCTCACACGGTCTCACCTCCTGTTTGGTGTCATCGGGAAGAAGAAGAAAATAAAAAAACGCATCAGAAATCCAGCCTGAGTGCAGAGGAAGGCCACCAGAAGAAGGTTGTCTTACATAAACTGGATGGAGGTGGTTTGTGTGTGTTTTTTCTCAGGCATTAATTCTGCCCATGTGTTATGTAAAGACGGGGCTGTTGACATGGAAGTTGTGGCTAATTAATGCATTAATTAGCCTAATTAGCATCCGAGAATAGGTGTTTATGCGAAATATATTGTGGTGATTATGGCCGACTCAGAATGAGGCTCCCATGCAAATAAGCTGCACTCTCAATTGCATTTCCAGGAAACATAGACTGGACTGTAGTTAACGGATAAAACTAAACAAAATAAAACGTCATGGTTTGGTTTGAAATGATCCGTCCACTACTTAGACGCAGACTTCCTACTACATTTGTTAAACCATGAATCCATGACAAAATAAGTTTCCCTCAAAATGAAAATCACAGTTAAGTTTCGTGGGAATGTATTTTTTTTCGAATGACATTGATTGTCTTTTGGCCTTTTTTTTTGCCATTTTGAACTAGTTTAGCGATCTCACCGGGTGGCCCCTGGGAGCCCGGGGACGGGACACCAGGAGACAGAGGGACCCCGTCACTGTTGTTTTTTTAAAACTTTTCATCAGCACATTCGCCGCTAAATAATGCAAAGATGAAAACAAACATGCGTCTGAAGTCTCCCAGTGTATCGCGCCTCCTAACTGGGTGTTAGCGCTAATTAATTGTGTGCTTATTGTTGCAAATGGGAAATGCTTTGGGATGGAAATCTCACACCGATGTTGGACGGATCATGTCGGGGAATTAAAATAACCCCATGAGCTATGCATTAGCATGCTCCAAATAATGAAAAATCATATGCAGATATGCCATCTTGGAAGGTCATCATGGCTGGAAAAAAAAAAAACCCTATTGCTGCTTTGTACATGTTTGGAGTTGTTTACCACAGCTGGATGAGCCCAAAATAAACAATTACACTGTGATTGTAATAAAGGGATTAAAAGGACGCTGAAATAACTACATGGAGATTATTTGTCATGCTTTGTTAGGTCTGTTTGCAAGACGACAAGCCACAAAAATGCTTGATTTTTAAATGGAGTCTGGATTGGTGAACGCTAGGCTATGCTAACGTTGTAGCCGCTCCGTCAACACTTAAAATACCAACATCAGAGGATGAAGTCTCTTCTCCGTGCTTTGTTCTATCTGTATTGTTTAATATATATATATATATATATATATATATATAAATTAAAAAAAGAAAACGCCACAACAGTGTGTCTCACTGATCCTGAAGCTCTATGGAATCCACTGAGAATACATATGTCTCTCTCTCTCTCTCTCTCTCTCTCTCTCTCACACACACACACACGCACACACACACACACACACACACACACACACACACACACACATCCCACTAGTCCTGCTGCCACCACTCACACCCTGCAGTAGAAATGATCCTTGATAAATGCTGAAGATGGCAAAGGATGGTTGGAGAATAGTGTGTGTGTCTGTGTGTGTGTGTGTGTGTGTGTGTCTGTGTGTGTGTGTGTGTGTGTCTGTGTGTGTGTGTGTGTGTGTGTGTGTAGCAAGGTTAAAGCTGGCAGACCTCGGACTCGGTGCTGGCTAAGAGGCAGCAGGCTAATAACTTCAATTATCTCAGCACTCAGCTTCGGGCCACAGCTGATAGGACAGCAGCGAGCATTATCTGCCTTTGATAGAAACTTGGGGCTCACACCAGAAGCCAAAGCCAAACATAAGTCTCTAAATTTGGGATCACCTCTAGACACAAGTACAGAGGATTGGGCAGAGGCAACGTCCACACACACACACACACACACACACACTGAAGACAGCTACTGTAATGCTGTTCTAGTCCCTGCAAGGACACAAAAAGCCGTGTTCGACATCACCACCGGTGGATCATTTCACTCTTTCGTGATAAAAGTCTGAAGTTTACTACTTTACTCAACAAAAACACACATCGTCCTATCTATCACTCAGCTTCAGCTTGACATTTAAGTATCTCGTGGTGCCGTTTAGGACAGCAGTAACGTGTGATAGGGGATGAGTGAAACGGATCATTGGACCTGCTGTTACTGGGTTAATGGCTGCTGTCATTTACTCTCCATAACGGGCTTTATCAGAGTCTGTGGACTCTTTGGTTGCTTTGCTGTTGTAACTTGTGCCACAGTAGCAAACCTCCAGTTCTCAGAAGTGAAGCCAAAACTGAAGTGCCTTAAATGTGGATTCTATCTACTGGCCATTAGGGGGCGTCTCCTGGATGCAAAAAGAAGCCTGATTCTATGGAAATCTATGAGAAAATGACCCTCACTTGATTTATTAGAAGTCATTTTCTCATAGACTTCCATTCAATCAGACTTCTTTTTGCAAACAGAATGCAAGTTCAAGGCACTTCAGCATTGGCTTCACTTTTCAGAGCTTGGATCTAACCGTAGTTCATCCTCTGGGCATTTGTTTGGTCGAATTGTCATGACAACCCATCCAATAGTAACTGATTGACGGATGGATAGAGCTCGTTATCCACACAGCTACAGAAATAAACCCCCGATCTCTACTTTTACGTACAATCGTACAATTTTTTTTAAGGAGCAGAGCTGCCAATTTTCAATACTATCCATGAGAAGTATACTGAACTAAAAATGAATTGTTTTTTTCCTTTTACATCCCTTGCTTGTTGCTCTAGTTTCACGATTTCCTGAATAGTGAAGCCGGCGCCCCTGATCAGTCATAGATATAGTTATTTCAAAATGTTAGACAGGTGGAAAAGAAAATGAAGGGGTTGCATGTCGATTTTATTCAGTGTAGATTGTTACATTTGTTAAAAAATATAGGTGTATCTTGTTCCGTGAGATGGACAAGTGACATGAAAATGGATTCAGGACGGCTTCTGAGGGCCCCGCTGGTGGACCGGCCTTTAGTCGAGTGATGCGTGGAGGGCGACACGGAGAGAAGCTGTGAGCGAGTCCGGGGAGACTTTCAGAAATGAGATGATTGGCTATCTTCGCCTGGCGACGGAGTGACCGGTGTGCACCGGCGTTACGGCTTTCTCGTTGCGAAACGGCGAGAGAGAGAGGGTGAGACGGGGTGAGAAAGAAAGTGTGTGCATCAGAAAAGGTGTTGCAACAAGATGAGACAACTGATGAGGCGCCTGGAAAACCAATCCGCTGGGTTTTGAACTCCTCATCTCCTCCTCCTCCCTTCATCATCTCCATTTCTCCCGGCTTTTTCTTGCATGAAATCTCTCTCTGCACACACAAAGTGGGTCTGCTGTCCTGTCAGCAGCGGTGGCAATAGCGCCGGCGTCGGCGGCGGCGTCGTCGTCCTGATGTTTAATTCATTGTCGGGGAGTCAGAGAGGACAACAGGAAATAAAGAAAAGGGGAAGGAGGGGAAGGAAGGATTACCATTTCTTTCTTTGGCTGCTTTGTTTCCAGCCACGATAGTGAAAGTGAGATGAAATACGTGTGTGGGAGGGAGAGACTGAGGAAGGAGAAGACAAACAAAAACAGATACGGGGAGAAAAAAGGCACAAAGAAACGAGAGGAGTGTTTGGTGATTATGGAGGTTGTCTTCTGTTTGCCTGTCTGTGGAGACGTCGTGACAGTGTGTGTGTGTGTGTGTGTGTGTGTGTGTGTACACACACAGTAGCCCTGACACTGTTCTGTCACCGCCCGTT
This sequence comes from Chelidonichthys spinosus, assembly GCA_029853015.1. Classification (NCBI taxonomy): domain Eukaryota; kingdom Metazoa; phylum Chordata; class Actinopteri; order Perciformes; family Triglidae; genus Chelidonichthys; species Chelidonichthys spinosus. Next base: position 15,678,280 of record CM056842.1, on the reverse strand, counting down.
AATCAGAGCCTGTTTAAATATAGAGCAGGATTAGGGGGAGTCCCATTAGACCTGGACCTGCTGGATCGTGTGTGTGTGTGTGTGTGTGTGTGTGTGTGTGTGTGTGTGTGTGTGTCACTCAGAAGTTAGCTGTTGTCTGATTCTTGCTATTGAGACAGAACAGGTGTGAGAGAGGAGGATTCTCGCACTAAGCTCTGACTTGATGATGTTATGAAGCCGATATTGGCTTTTAAATACAAAATCTGAAGTGTGTTCCACCTCAATGATGCCGTCTGATTCAACACACGACGCATTTACATTCAAATAATTTCCCGCTGTGGATCTTTTGATGCTCTTTTCCCCTTGATATGCCTCCACGGAGGTGACAGTCTGTCAAAAAATGTTAAGTAGAGTGCTTTGACAGCAGAGAAGGGAAGTCCTGTACGTACTTAATCCTGTCTTGTATCCACGGACTGTGCTTTTGAAACATATTCACATTGTGTTATGTGTTTTCGCTTGATGAATCCAGAAAGACAAGTTGTCAGTAAGCTAAGATCAGACACGGAGTATAAGAAGTGGACAAAAAAAATGAACATCATGCTGTGTAGAAGATTTGAAACTAGAGATTGAGACCATAAACTCACGCAATCCGACTTCTTTTTGCAACCAGAAGAGTCGCCCCCTGATGGCCAGTGGAGGGAATGCACGTTTAAGGCACTTCAGCTTGGCTTCACTTCTCAGAACTGGAGGTTGCAGCGTGGCCCGGATATATAAAGGATGAGTTTTTCCAAAAAACATGCGAAGAAACAAAAAACTGCCGTGAGAATTTCAGCGTTTTTTTAGAATGAAGTGAAAAAGATAAAAGAGGGAACCTAAATGATGTAACTTTAGATTTTAAGGTTTTTTATTACATGACTCAAAAGGTGCATTCATAAACCAGACATGAACTGCTTTTAAAGTGTCTAATTTGTCTGCTTTTTCAGCTTTAACTTTAGTCCCTAATGTGTAAACGCCGTCTGCATAACGGAGCCATTAACTAAATCCTGATCAGCATGCTGCTGTGTGACGGCGATGACTGAAATATCACTGCCCCTGATGGTTTGCAGATGCACTCGTGATGAATTAATGACACAAATAAAGCTGTGCCTAATGGTCGTGAGTTAGGACGCTCCGCTGATGTTTGCTAGACATTTAGTGAAATTGTGCTCTGACATTTTCTTTGAACGTATTTAAAGAGTGATGAGCAGTCGGAGGTACTGAAACACAAACAGCTGATTTCTTCTCTCATTGAAGGCAAACTCGGGGAACAATTATCAAAATGAATTAAATCCTTTGTTTGGCGTTTGTATGCTTATTTATTTCCACTGAGCTGTTGTCAGAAACTATAATTATGTGTTTGAATACATCTGGAAACACAATAGTAATTGTTTTCAGCAACAATACATCACTTTATTCAACCATACTTTTTATGTAGGATTCTAAGATGAGTCTTTTTGTGCTAAACGTTTGCACATAACCTCATTTAAATATGTGCAAAAAGCACAGGAGCACTGGGATCTGCTTGGTAGCACAGTTAGGGGCTTAATCCAGATTATTTTGTGTTATTTGTGCAGGTTTAGGAGGCCTCAAAAGCTACGCAATCCTTATGTGAATTCCACACGACTGCCTAAATCGCAGCGCCGAGGACTTACTAAAGTGCTTGTAATTATTTTATACTTTTAGCATGAATATTTTCCAAATAAAACTGCATGAATAATTTGTGATTAACAGTTCATGAACGCTGCTACGAGTGTGTGTGTGTTTGAGCTTCTGGGAAATGTATTTTTACATAAGAGTATGTTGTCTGAGAGACGGGTCGGGTGCAGAGATAAATCGGAAGCATCATGAAGAATTAACCTCCTGCCTTTGGCCTCTGGATTCAGGTGGTAATTCTTGGGTCAGGTCAGAGTTTTCCCGAAAGCATGAATTAATGTCATTAAGTGGCAAGCTTCAGATTAAGTCAGCGTTAAATCGAATTAACACAAAGCCGATGTGATGGACTAGATCAGCCCAGGATGTGTCGCGCTAATTGTTAGTGGCACGGCGTTTTTCTATCTCTTCCCCCGCTCGGCTAATGAAACCGAAGCGACAACTTGATTCCAGCACAAATGTTGCCGCGGGCAACCAGCCCTTCCCCAGACGGCGACCGCGACCACAGAAGACCTTTTGTAAATGATCCGCAGGAAACACACGGCTGCTGTTTTTTTTTTTGACTCTGATCAATAAGCTGCAGAATAAAATGCCCGTGACATCCCGAGACAAGCAGGAGGACTGGTGAGAGTCTGATGGGGAGTCGCTGGTCCGGTCCGGTGTTAGCCGGTAATCTTAGTGTGACTCAGGAGCTCTTGGATAAGGTGACGCTTAGCATAACAATAAGTGTTTTTGAGCCTCGTCTCATCGTTCGACACGCTAGATGCTCCTGCCCCAACAGACATTCTGAGCAGAGGCTCTTCATCTCCTTCCTCCCGTGTTCACATAGCATGATGTATAATTGATAAAGCCGATGTGTGCGTAAACAGCGCTCGCTGCTGCGTTTGCTGGCAGTTTTGTCTTAATTATTCACAAGGAAAATCATGATAGAAAAGGCGACAGATTCTCCTATTGACAGGGGGTTTAAACTGGGCCGCCATTAAAAAGCTGTTCCGGATTTGCGGAAGGCCCTCTAAGGACTTTGCAGCAGCAGCAGCAGCGGCGAGGCAGACAGTGACTGTCCTCAAATTCTTTCCCTGGCTCCAAACCAGAACAGAGGGAAGATTTGATGCAGCAGGAACGCCTTCATTGTGACCGGAGGTGGGGGCTGTTCTGCATTTAGAGAGACTCCCAGGATCACCAAATAAGCAATATAACACTATTTTTCACAATGGGGGGTTATCTCTTTGTACATTGTTATCTACTGCACCAAACATTTATGGAGTTCCAGCTGATTTCTCAATCAGATAGTGATTACAAGGCTAGCTTCAGACGGATCTACCTCTCCAGCCTGAACAAAACTTCAAACGCATTCAACCCCAAGAACACATCAACCAACTCAACTACGGAGGCCATTGATACGAGACGTTTTGGAGCAAAAGACATTTCTTTGAATGCAAAAGTTCAAATGAAACAAGTCTGAAAAGTGAAGCCAATGCTGAAATGCCTTATACCCTTATACTGCATAGAAATCTATGAGAAAATGACTTTAACTTGATTATTACCCAAAATATTGCTAAAAACCTAAAGATGGCTGCCTCTAAACTCAATCATACTTTTTCTACTACAGGAAGTGGTTTAGTTGCCACCAGTAAACTTCCTGAAGGTGGAAGTTTACTTTTGAAAAGACATTTTGCATGTAATGTATTCGACACCAGTGAAACATCAAAGTTTGGAACTTTTGAAGCTGCATTATTCGACGCGTTGGCGCGTTGCCCGGACGGATCGATACTTCCGATCATGCAGGAATGAATGCGTGCATGTGTGAGGGGTATTACCCCCCCGTCTCCCCTGATGCTGTGTGCAGGCAGCCATGGGGTTGGTGACTGACATCGCTCCGGGGTCCTGAACATGGCTTGTTACTGCTGTAAACTCTTTCATTTACCCTGCCACAGCTCTTTACACAGCCTATAACAATGGCCGTAACTGTATACACACTCTCTCTCACACACACACACACACACACACACACACACACACTTTTTTTTCTCCCCAAGCCAGAGACGTTGTTCCAAGTTATATCATTGCCAAACCTCATTGAATAATCATCATTACATCTCAGGTGTAATTAATCAGAATAATTTATGACTTATTTTTATAACCAGAGCAGTCGCCCCCTGATGGCCAGTAGAGAGAATGCAAGCTTAAGGTTGCCACCTGGTTTCCTTTCATTAGTACTTCTATTAGATTACAAACTACTGACAAATTTGGTGTTTTCTTAAATGTATATGGAACTTCCTACCATTCCTATTTTTGATATTATCGAAAAATGCCTTTTTTTAATAATTGCATTTACATAAATTAAATTATTTGCATATTTTGGTACAACAGTGCCAGGAAACGATGACGTACAGCAAAAATATCAGTGTCAGTCTTCAACAGCCGTATCGGTCAAAGCCTGTCTCATGCTCCATGTCTGGTCATGTGCAGGCCTCAGCGATGTCGGGACCCTGGGGGTCTCCATTCTACTACTGAATCACATGGACCCATAGGGACACACACACACACACACACACACACACACAGCTGCTGAATAGGCAGTGGTCAAGTGCAGGTGTGTGTGTGTCTGTGTGAGTTCCTGTGAAGGTGATAGAGGAGTGCGAATGAGCCCAGAGGCTCTGCTGAGTCGGCAGTGTTGTCGTGGAGACTGGTATTGAACCCCGTCTGAGACCAGAGCCACAGTTTGGACCAGGTCCTGGGTCTCCATTTGCATAACCAAGTGTGTGTGTGAGTGTGTGTATATGTTCCTTCCATCTAGAAGTATGTGCATATTTATAAATGTGTGTTTGGCTGATATAGGGACATCGGGTGTGTGTGTGTGTGTGTGTGTGTGTGTGTGTGTGTGTGTTTATGTGTGTGTGTGTGTGTGTGCATGTGATCAATGTGGCTTTAAAGTGGCTTATCTGTGAAGTGATGTGTCAATACTATCTTTGGCCCTTTAGTCCTCTGATAAACAACGCCTCAGTGCCACACACACACACACACACACACACACACACACACACACACACACAGGAAAAAAGTTTTCTCAGATCAGATCTGAAGGAAATATATATTGACTTTTTTTGCAAAAGCTTTCAAAAGAATGTGTCAAATAAAAAGCTTTGTTCCATCAAAAGGAAGCGGAGGATGCTATGAATGATAAGGACGCGGTTTTAAAGCGTGAGAGGCCCGGATGCTTCCGTCAGTGTGAGGCTGCCTGGGAGTCTCAGGGGAAGGTCAGGAGTCGAGCAGGTGAGTGTACGGGTTTCTTCAAGGACAACCTCCCTGCAACCTTCACCCAGCCTTCACCGGAGAGGAGAGAGGGATGGCTGCGAGTGTGTGTGTGTGTGTGTGTGAGAGAATCCACATTATTACAAAACAAATTGAACCAACGATGTATCAAATGAGAAGAAAAAAGAAGAAAAAATTTGCATACGTTGATAGTAAAAAAAAAAAGTTTATTTTTTATTTTTTACGTGAGCTTTTCTTTTTATTGTTGTCTCATGATAGTTTACAGAGGGGGGGTGGGGGGGCATTTCACAAACTGTTTGCCAAAAGCCCTGTATTGTAAAAGACTTAATGTAGTGTGAAATTAAAACCCCCTTTTAAAAAGCATCCTCGACACCGTTGAAACAGCATGGCGGCCACTCGTGATATTCATGCTTGGCCACCAAAAAATGAAGCCTATCCATTCTGGAGAGGGGCTGCTGCTGACAGGACAGGAAGGGGGGTGGTGGTGGAGGGGGTGGGGGGGTGGGGGGGTCCAGCGCTGGGTACGGGAGGGGAACACATTAGCATTTTGAAAAGCAGGAGCCCTGCCTGACATTTCCACGGTCGTGTATGGATGTGTTTTTTAGGCTGTTGGTGCTTCTTATAGAGAAAACACACATTAAGTCGAAGCACATCAGGCTGGTCATGTAAATGATGCCTTCAGGCAAGGATACAGCTCAACGTACTGTATATGGAGAATTATGTTTACATAATAAATTAATTCTTGTTGCTGCTCATAAAGTCAATGAAACTAAGTGAACTCAGAAGGTCGTCTCTGCTTCCTCTATGTAATCAGTTCCTTCAGAGAAAATGAGCATTATGGAGCTTTAAAAGAGTTTAGCAGACAGCATCCGGTTCTGAAGGGTGATACCAATCCTGAAGTGCCTTTAACCTGCATTCATTCTGATGGCCATCAGGGGTCGACTCCTCTTATTGCAAAAAAGAACAAACAAAGATGACTTTAACAATTTCACCTTGAACTATGATGCTAACTTTGTTAACAGCTTCACACCAGAATCCAGATGGATCCAGATCCACTTGGTGTTGCTCCACAGCCCAAATATGGTCACTCCCTTCACTGGTTGCAAAAATTCCAAGAAAGCGATGGCCATAATCCAAGATGGTGACTGCTTAAAATGCCAAACTCATTCAAAATCGTAGCCTACAAACCGATGGGTGGCGTCACCATGACGACGTCCACATCTTCTGGTCCAGACCAACTGAACCATAGTCCACCTCCTTTGGGACCGGCTGCTGTTGTTATCCAGTGAAACCTATTGAGAAGACGAATGTGACAAATTAATTCAATTGTTTTTGATATGATTGAGGATTTCCTGTTTAGTCGATGAGAGGCGTTTTATTTTCATGCTTATGAGTTTCAATGAAGTGAACCGACGAGACTGCATGTGTTATTATTGTTAATGAGGGAAGAGAAAAATATATGAAAGGAGCAGGAGGTGTGGCTAAGAGGGAGGAATAATTTAATTTATTAATTTCATTAATTAATTAAGTCTTACTCCAAAACAAATTAATATTTTAACCAAAAAAAGCTTAATCATGAGTGAATAATGATTTGGTAAATTAATAGTATTGCTATTATCATCATTATTATTATTCATACGTCTATTATTAATGTTTTTCATATATCACTGCCTGCTTAAGAGGCTGTTTTGTGTGAGAGAAATTCCCTGAATCTATAGATGTATTATGCATTTGTGTGTGTGTGTGTGTGTGTGTGTGTGTGTGTGTCAGGGTGAGGGTGCCAACATGTGGGGATTTGGCTCTCAGCTGCTTTGCTCTTCAGTATGTGTGTATGAATAATCAGTATTATGGTTACAGGCAGCAGTGAAGTGAGGTTTTTTGTTGTTGTTGTTGTTGTTGATGTTTTCGTCTCCGGGAGGACTTCAGGCTTACTACCAATTAGAGTTTGTGATCAAATGTTTTTTCCCCGACAGGTAAACTTCTCCAGCCCGGCTTCCTCTTTTAACGGGCTAACAGGTAGCACAGGAGGGGAAGATGGGGGGGGCAGTGTAAGGAATCAATAGGCAGCTTTTTTGCGTAATAAAGCGCTTTCTTTACAGGGAAAGGACCAGACCTGCTAAAAGGGATGGTGATGTGAACGGAGGGAAATTGGTGAAGAGGATGATTAGTGAGGTATTGGTAGATAGCTGGGGGGATAAGTGGGGGCTTCAAATGAGCAGCGAATGTGCAGAAAGGTAGCGGATGAGGAACGTCTCTGAAGACGCCGCCGACTGCCTCCAACATCTCGTTTGTACTCGCGGTTGATCGGTCACTCCGCCCCGATCAAAGCCCCGGCCGAGCCACCGCTCTCCGTTACTGTATGCGGTGGGGGAGCACGCTATCCACCAGGCAGAGCATATGTTCCCCCCAGATGTTGTATCTCCCTCCACAGATGTGTACAGAGACGCATTAAAATAACTGGAAGTGTGCACCGCCATGCCACTCCATTCATTCCCAGTGCTCACCCAGTAAATTTGCTGGAAGAAGTTATCCAGGTTTCATTCTTCTCTCCTGGAAGGAACGGACGAATAATAACTTCATGAGATGGATTAGAGACTCGGTGTTCTTTCTAAAAAAAAATCAGATACACCCTGAAAGGTTCTTTAGAATGCTTTGCACCCACCTTTTTTTAGAATAAATTCAAAGCTTTTAAATCCCATTAAATAAGGACTAGAAAACGTTATTATCGTACTTGTTATGTTTCAGATTTCTGTTTTTATCTCTTATTTACTTCATCCTATTGTTTTTTTACCTTTATTTTATCATTTTTTTAAATGACTTCACATATATTTGCTGATTTATTTCATAGATTCGCTACTGTAGAAGTTTAATGATGCCGCTATATTATAAGCACTTCTGATTTCCATATAGATGCAGCAAACAAAGAGATTTTTGATAAACCAATCAAATACACAAGTCTCCAGGTTTCTCAGGCTCATCCAGCTCACGTTGGACCTCCATATTATATCAATAAGAGACATTTTATTTGTCTAGACATGAGGATGTGTTTTATTTACCCTGACTTCCATCCAAACCAACACACTGCACCTTTGAGAATGTCGTACTTTAGAAAGAAATTATAGCAGATTTGAGCAACATAGACTTTTTCATTGGAATAATACGTTTGATACAATGATAAGAATAAAATAGTTACACTCTATCATTGACCTTCCAAGTCATAGATGGAGCCGATGAAACGCTTTCAGCCACTTTCTCCGGAATCCTTTGATATTTTTTTTGAGAAAAGAAATGTTTTGGCGAGTGAAAATTGAAGGCTTGTACTGTAAAATCCATTAGCCTGGTTGAGCTGGTGAGCCAAAAAGTTCATTTCCAACCCCCTGCCACCCTTTCTGTTCGTGTGTGTGTGTGTGTGTGTGTGTGTGTGTGTGTGTGCGCAATGCCCCTCAGCTACTCCTCAGCAGGTCCAGGGATTGATCACCCATCCTGCGTGAGCCCTCACACTGGGTCAGGAAAATGAGTCCAGCCCTGCTGTGACCTTTGGGTCATCCATCACTCTCCCTCCTCCTCCCCCTCCTCCATCCCTCCATGCTGTAAGATGGAGGGATGACACTCTGCAGTGGCTCTTTTATCTCCCTCCACTCCTCCACTCTCTTTGTGCTCCTCTTACAAGCAGCGCAATCCCTTCCTCAGCACTCCAGCCTCCTCTCTCACGTCATCCCCTCTCTCTCCCTGCTTGTATTAAGCCTCTCTTTGCTTCACTTTTATCCATAACACACACACACACACACACACACACACACACACACACACACACACACAGTGGGAAAAGGATCTGCACAGGCTGCAAAACCAAAGCTGAAGTGCCTTAAACTTGCATTCTCTCTGCTGGCCATCAGGGGGCGACTCCTCTCTGGTTGTATAGAAGTCTATGAGAAAATGGTCCTACTTCTCTCTTGATGTATTATCTCAGTAAACATTGTAAACATGAGTTTATGGTCTCAATCTCTAGTTTCAAGTCTTCTTCAATCCAGCGTGATGTTCATTTAGTACATTATGGTCCATTTACAGTCCACCAGACCAGAAAGCAGGGGATGCTTTAGGGGGTGGGGCTACCTTGTGATTGACAGGTCACTACCACGCTACCAATGCTATTAGCTACTAAGATGACTTTGACACTTAGCTGTAAAGTAGACCTTGAACTGTGAAGCTAACTTTGCTTCACACCAGAATCCAGATGGATCCAGATCCAGGAAGGTTGCTGAGACCAGATCCAACTGTCACTCCTCCACAGCTCAAATATGGTCACTTCCTTCACTGGTTGCAAAACAGTCCAAAAACCGGTGACGTAACCATGACAACGTCCACTTCTTACGGTCTGCGGTTTGAACACAATGACGCGGAGTTGACGCTCAGCTTCCGGCCGCTCACATCGAGTGTGGCCGAGGTGTGCGATTCCGTACGCGTGTGTGTCCTGACAGGGATGCCGTTGCGGTGGGCCAGGGGTCGGTCCACGTGTCCTCGCACATGCTGTATTTGGTCACTGCTCCTGTCACTCAGCCGTCCCCACTGGAGATTAATAAGTGACATGCCCACCGTGGCTGGAAATATTCCTGTCTGCCGCCTGAGCTACACTCGAATGTGTGCGTATTTGTGTGTTTGAGGGGACCGGTGTGTGTGTGTGTGTGTGTGTGTCAGGGCCTTGCTCAGCCTGGCCTTCCCTCAATGTGACTTAAGCGCAGCCATGTGGAACCAGCTGACAGCTCCCTCTCCTCCTCCTCCTCCTCCTCCTCCCTTCATCCTCAACTCCTCTTCTCTGTCTTGCCATCTCTCCTCTGCCTCGCCCCCTGCCTCTAACCCTCAGATAGCTACACCGCTTCCCAGTATGTGGTAACAAGGCTGCACTCTGCACTGTGTGTGTGTGTGTGTGTGTGTGTGTCCATTTAGTAAATATTTCTTCCCATCAATTCAGAGCAAACTCCACTCACACAGTCCTGATGAATGAGTTTTGGGTCTTAAACCTCTTAATAAATAACTAAGGGATTTTGCTCTTCTACACACACACACAAACACACACACAACACACACACACACACACACTTGGCTTTGGCAGAAAGTGGTGTGGAGTATAGTGACATGCAGCTAACACTAAGTCTCAGCTGAGTGCGTGAAAAGTGTTTTTCTTAATAAATACAAAACAAATCATTTTTCCTCTTCGAACCTTAACTTTGACTGTTGCTTATTTATTAAAAGGTATTAAAAGCCCAGTAGATCGATGCAGTGAATTTTACGTATTCGTGTCTTTACATTGACTTTATATGAGTTTCAGATACTCTGTTGTTCAGACTCAGCAGGTCAGGATCTGCTGCTGGGATGTTTCATCATAAATACCTGATGATTAACGGTATTCGCTGCATGGACTTTGAGGTTAGTGAGTGATTATACAGCACATTAGGGGCAATGCAGTACATACGCAGCCCCGGCTGGATGCCCCCCCTCCCGGCCTCCTGCCAGGCCAGAGGCGCAGGTGTGGGGAAGGTATTGAAGGTGGTCGGCGCCGGAGGTGCTCCACGGGCCAGACACAGGGTGTCAGGTTGGCCGTGTCAGCAGGAAACGATCCAGGGATCACGGTGGGATGGCATCTGATTCAGACATGTACACCTGTCACGGTGGGCTAATACTAAAAAAAGGCAGAGACTGATCTATGGTCTTGGTGCCTTAAGAGAAGGTAATCCTGGTATCATTAAAACCCCCATGGGGTCTCATGGGAAGGCATCTGAATAAGTCAACACATAAGGACGGTTCTGCATGTCATGGGATCGCATTTAAGGCAACTAAATCACGGAGATTCATCAAAAAAGGTTGGGCTTCAAATAAAGTAAAGCATAAATAATGTCAAAGAAAAAAAATACATCACTAAATTGTGTGCAAAAAGCTAAAATGGCACTGTTAATGCACGCCTAATATCTCTCAAATTGTTGATATCATCTGATGTTTCCTATAATTCTTTGACTGATTGTGGATTTTCTCTTTATAAATAAATATACAAGTCAATGACACTTGAACAGCAGCTGGTAAACGCAGTCGAATGAGCTCAAATAACCAAAAATGAATCATCCTTTGTATTGTTGATATTTCACTCTGTGGTTCTCCTGTTGTTCAGTAACATCCCGGGTTAAACGAGAGGTCGAGTGTCATTATCTCTGTAACTGAAGCTTCTCCACAACAAAACATATTGAGGGAAAAACTGAATACTGGGTGATTCTGTGTCGACTGCTGTTCATCCCCCCCCTCCCTCTTTCAGAAGACAGCGGAGAGAACAGAAAATAGACTTTTTTTTTTCTGTCCAATCCACTTGTGATGCTGCTGAAATGTCAGAACCAGCTCTGAGGAATATGCGTGTTGTTCTTGGCGCAATTTCTCCCAATCCAGATTTCACAAACACACTGTGTCGAGCTCTGGTGACAAAACTGAGAGGAAAAAAAAACACCAGAAACAAAAATATGAGTGGGACAATTTGGGAATCGCCCTGATTTCTGTGTGGAACCAGAAAAGAAAAGAGAGAGAGGGAAGGGTGCCGAGAAAAAGGAGGGGGGAGGGGGGGCAGTCCCTGCAGAAGAGGAATGAAACAAATGGATTTGAAATGCTATTTGATGCTATGAGGCTTTTTTTTTTTTTTTTTTTTTGCGAATCCTGAGAACATGGAGCTTTTCAATGTGCCCGGCTTCTCTACCCAAAGGCTGGCTAGGGGCTCTCGCTTTCAACACAGCCCTCTCAAGCTGTACAAAACAACAGTAGTTCAAATGGGAGTCGAATCCAAGCCGGCAGCTCCTCTTCATCCCCCAGCTAATTACCTGCAGGGTGACCGTATGCTTATTAAAAAATCCCCCCCCCCCCTCTCATAAAAAAAAAAGTTCTAAGTTGTTTTCAGGCATTCCAAGGCAACAAGGAACCCAAAATGGAGCTCAAAGCAGAGAAACAAACTGCCTTAAAAGTTCCCTTTTTTTACATTTCAGAGGGAGGGAAATTATGAAAATGGTCCACGGGGAGAAAAGTGAAGGCCTGACATTGCGGTAATCTGGTGTAAAATTGTCTGGAATTGTAAATTTAGAAATAAACAAGGCGAGTGTGAGAACTGATGATGCTGCAGTCGACTGTACTGAATAATTCCACAGTCGGTTTCTCATTCTGTTAAATGGATCAGCGGGAGATATCTGCCCGTCCTCCTTTCCCGACGGTTGTAATATTGTGACCCGGTCTCCAGACTTGTGACTAGAAAACGTTTCTGCTATCCGCAGTTCCATAGAACTCATTATAAACGCCGCATGGTGGCTAAAACGGTTCCTGCGACATAAAAGCGCAAATGACATTTAAAAAAAAAAAAAAAATCCTGTCCTTCTCTGCGCAGACCACACACTAAACTCCGTGACAAGATTTATTTATCCTAATGAAAAACCTTCTCCACAAGGCGCCTTTCAGGACGACCCTCCAACCTCACAAAATGTCTGACAACGGTGTTCAACTTATCTCTTCCGAGCTCTTTATGAAAGAACCAGTGATTTATTACACGGATCAAAGAAACTGTGGTTTACAATTAATTTTGTGTAATAGTTCTTTAATACCGTGGTTGAAATATGTCCCTTTAGTGATAGGGGTTGCATGAATTAGAATTAATTCCTGTTTAATTGTTCCTATATTTCAGTGGCGGTGATGGCGGCGGCCGCGCCGAGGTAATTTATTTCCCGCGTAGGATGAGAGATGGTCCGAGGCTGCCAGGGGAGGAGTGGTTAATTGCAGTAGATTGCCTTATCCCCTTGTAATTATGCCTGCTTCTTTGGAGTTCCCAGCCTCCAAATGGTCAATCGATACTATCAGACCACAGACAAGGAGAGAGGGAGGCGGACGCAGAGATGTGGGTCCCGGGCCGGACTCTACGAGGCTCCGGACAACAGATAGCGAGGGGCTTAAGGGACTAAATCTGATCAAAGTCGCCGAGTAAAACGTCTGCTTCGGTTGGGATAGTTTTGGTCGGAAGAGATTTGGAATCATTCACTTTGATGAACTTTACCTCCAAAAAGCATCCGGAAGGAACACACTGCTGCCGGGATGTCAGACGCTCTTAACTGTCGGTTTGGAGAAACCTTTTATATTCAGAGTAGGTTTGATGTCTGACAGTCCCATGAAACCCATTTAGAATATCCCACCCGAAGCCTGAGCACAAAGAAAGAAGACAGGGAGAATGTATACCTGCACATTTATGCACAAGGTCTCCGAATGGCAAGGAATTAGAGCTACGAGAATGTTTCTTCAATACATATCTCATGATTTCTTCTTGATTTATTGCATTTGATGCTTGGGAACCACTTCCGTAAGTCTTGAGGACCTTTGCAGGACTATCACCTTAAGCCTTAAGTTGACTGAATATCATTTCCCTCTAGTCTGACTCGGATCCAAGGGTCGTGTCATTGTTACTAGAGAACTGAGTGGACCCTTGAAGACCCCTATTTCAGGCTCCTTTCATCTCATATATGTGGTAAACACCATCCACGAGGGGCCGGCGGGTCTGTATAGCATCGGGTAGTGACAGCCCGGTCAGACTCATGTCAACTCCACGGGGGTCGGGGAGGAAATGATGGCCGTGTGGAGGTCAACGCGACTCACTGGGAGGCAAACATTCAACGAGCGGCGAGCGGTCACGTCCCACTGTTTTTGCTATCAATCCTGCGGCGGCCACCGGGCTGATCAATGGCGAATGGTGGTGAGGTGAAAATGCATCGGTAGGGGCGTCGACCGGAGACAGAGATCAATCGTACCCGAGCATCCTATTGACAGAAATGTGTTGGTATGGAGTGGTCGGAGCAGCAGAGGACTGTGTAATCACACCCATATATCCCAGCATCCATCTCACATCCTCGCACTCAAACACTAATTCGCCAGCACAAATCTATGTTTCCTAACCAACCGGCTTAATGAGCGCTCCCCCGCAAAAAAGTTTCCCTTCCCGTTTTGTCTTTGTAGTGAACTTGAGACTTGCACAGCGCTCTCTAAGAAGTCTTAGAGGACACGCTGAGATCAGAAATCTTTGAAAAGGCCAACTGGGCCTCTGGGTAGCTCCCTTTGTTTCACTTTTCTTCTTACCCTCTCTCCTTCTCATGCCTTTCATTTTCTTTAAATTATTATTTTTTTAAACATTTTGTTTTCTCACATCGTGATGTTTAAAAGCTTTAAGATCACTTGATTGATGACGCTCTTGATACGTCCTTGGTGATATGGACCGTATATATGTGGCTGGGATTGTGATTCGGTGTCTTTGAGTAGATCCTGTTGCCTATTAGCAATAAATCCTGATCAATTTTCTGTAATGAAAGCAAAGAGCTCTGAAGGACGGATGGAGTCGTGTGGACTAAGCTGACAACAGGCTGCTATTGGGGCACATACACTTTACCTCCTACGATAGCTGGATTCTCACGGTGTCTAGGGAATCGCATATCACACATCCGGTCTGGCTTCAGGGAATGCGTGGTGTCCGGTTAGCCTGGGAGGAGCTAATGGCAGCTGGAGGCGTGGCTAAGGTGTGTGTAAGACAACACAGAGAGACATGTGATAGCATCAGCACCAATCATCATCGATGTAGAGTCCTGGTCTCTGTCCTGAGGTCCGCCCGCCTGTACAGATGTGGGACCAACAGTCTCCCTTTTGCATCAAGTCTTATTTTCTTGTGACACCAGACAGCCTGGTGCATGCTGGGTAGTAGTTAGCTTAGCTTCCGTCTCATGTCTCCTCCCTCTCTTCCTGGGGCAGTCGCCTTTGCGTTCAATGGCGTTTGGTCTGGCAGGTTTAGGCAACATTCACGGAAGTTAGGGTTAGGATATGATTGCAAATACAAAAGGTTTTGCAACCTGTCTTGTCTTGTCAAAATGAAATGCACATGACTGTACCCCTTCTCTCTTGGTGCATTATCACTGTTCTGTATCTTGCGTTGTCAAACAACCCCACTTCACATTTAGGCCCACAGTCTGAACAGACAAGGGCAATAATAATAATAGTGTAACCCACCACGGGACTCAACCTGCTCAATCATCTCCATTATCACTCTGCAGCAGGTAACTGCCTTCCAGTCACATTTGTTTCAGCGTTAACGCTTCTTTAGCTCCTTTTCTAAAGCGGGGGGCGGGGGGGGGGGGTCCGGGGCCCTTTGAAGTGGCTGCAAGTTCGGGGGTTTAAAAGCTCTCCGCTTCTCTGAGGGGCTGATTGAGTGTCGGATTCTGTCGGAGTGGGAGGTGGAGGCGGGAGCTGCCTCTGCCTTTATCAAGCGGGCCTCCTTCAAAGAGCAGATAGGGGTTTGTGATAATGAGAGGGGTGGCGTGGAGCTCCCGAGTCTCAGGGACTCGCCGGTTGTCAGTGATGCCATCCAAGCAGATCGTAATTTTCGAGCACATTCTCTGTGTCTGAGGTGACACAAAGGGGCTGGAGGCAGAGAGAGAGAGAGGCAGAGAGACAGAGAGATGCACTGAGAGCAATCAGAGCCCTATTGGACCCCATGCTGGGTCCGAGGGACTGGAAGGCAGTATTTGGTGTATTCAGCATTCAATCTATATATTTGAATCTTCTCAGCTCTCTGTCAGTAACAAGGAAGAAATGTGTGTCTGTGTGTTATCGTGCATATATATGAACAATCTTTATTAATTTTGTTTTATTCCCTGGTTTCATTTTAATGGCAGTATTTTGAAGAATCCATGCAAGCGTTTTGTTTTCACTTTGTTTATTCATGCGGAGTATGAAAATGACAGTTGGCTAACAGCAAATTTCTGGTTTTATATTATTATTTAATTCTTATTTTTGTTGGTTTTGTCCAGCAATTTTAAGTTCCAGTAGTGGCGAAAGAGAGAAACATTATGTTTATGAAACCACCTGGACTCTAGGATGGTGGTCAAAAGTCACTGATCTCACAAAAACATGTTTTTTCTCTATAATTCATATGTAAATTATGACACTTTCACACAAAGATCTAATAGGATACAATTATAAAATGATGACATTTTGGACAGAAATTTGGTAGGACTGGCTGGAAGTTAATACTTCCTCTTTATGAACCAAGTAAATACCTGAGATCTGGTATATTATACATGTCGGTAATGAAATGTCTTCTGATTTAGAGTAGATTGTGGTCATGGTTACAATATATTCAAATATTTGAAGGTCTGACAAGGAGGCTCAGTGTCTGACACCTTAACCGTCTCACTACATAAGTGACACGCTTCACCCCGCTGCAGTGCTGGATGTCCGTTTTCAGGGGAAGCAGTGCCGGTGTGTGTGTGTGTGTGTGTGTGTGTGTGTGTGTGTGTGTGTCTGGCCTGGTGTGGTGGGTGTCTCCATGGCCCCGGCCTCGTTAAGAGCAGAGCAGTAATGGATGTCAACAGGCTGGCCTCTTCTTACTGTGTCAACATTAATCACCAGGCCCGGACGCCACCACGCTGCACCTCTCCGCTTAACATTCACAACACACTGCACCCGAGTCAGCAACCAGGCCAGCAGTGGATATACACACACACACACACACACACACACACACACACAAACACTCTCAAGCTTTCCTGTCTCACCTTTGCTCCTTTTTTTTTTAACAAGTTTCTTCTTTTTCGTCCCAGTTTTCTATCTTCATTTGTCTCTTTTCCTCACTTTTTTTTAATCCGTCCTCACTCATTCCTTCATATTTGACTGTTCTTTGACTCTCCCGTGTCTCCCCACTTCTATATTGCTGCCCCAGTCTGTGTGTCCTCTCCACTCACCAGTTAATCACTGCTGCTAATTACAAGCCCAGTAATTGCTCCACCAATGCAAATGAGAGCTTTTTCCACGAACAAGGCCAATACTTCTATGTACACACACACACACACACACACGCACTTTCTTTTATGTTTGCAAGGAGTGAAATTGAATTTGGAGTCAAATTAGGACTCCCTAAACTGTAACTGCAACGTTTCCCCGGACCCAAGAAAGAGCCACTCTTGATGGAGGGGAGGTTGACGTAGACCACACCCACTCAGAGCCGGTGTGTTCAGGTCTGGTCTGTATACTACAACATAAAGTACATATAAAGGAGTGTTTTTACATGTTGACACCAGAATAGTGTTGCGGACAAAGACAAAGGACGTTTTGTGCTAACTTTATTGGAATTAAATAGGGTGTGATATAGTCCCAGATCACTAAAGACCCAAGGTACGTAATCAAGACTATGATCGTTTACATCAGTTGTCAGGGGTTACAACTGATTTTAGACTTACTTTCAAGTCAAAATCCAAGATGGTTTTGAGATAAAGTGAAAATAGTGACAGTTGTGATAGGAGGTTTGGATTCTTATGTCCTGTGGGATGATCAGAGTCTTTGATGAACCTTTTGGCCTTCATCTTCTTCTTCTTCTTCTTGGGTGAAGAGGTCAGCTTTGTTTTCTTTAAAGTTCAGCTGCCAGACCATGTAGAGATGCAGCCGGTCAGGCTAAGGTCTGGGACACGCCTGTAGAGGCTGCATAGTACCTTGTCTGAACCTCCTCAGCCTTTGGAGGAACGAGAGCCCAGTCCCGCCTTATCTTTGTGATGGTGTCTGCAGGGTAAGACCAGGTCAGATCCTCACTGATGTGAACCCAGATGAACCCCCAACTTGCTTACTCTCACCACTGTAGTCCTGCAGATGGAGTTGAGGGTGCATCCTCCCTCTCTTGTTGCTTTCTGTAATCCACAATCAGCTCCTTAGTCTTGCTGAGCTGGAGGTTGTTGTCTTGGCAGCGACGTGTCAGGGCTCTGACCTCCCCTGTCCTCTCATTAAAAGGAGGAGTTTGTATGTGTGTCTCCTGACATTGTCGGTCTTCCTGCTAAGCCCCAGGCGCTGTGCTCCATTAGCACCAGGCTGATGGTGCTACTTGGCATTCAGGGGTCTTTGGCGCCGGAACCAACCCAGGAGACAGGGCCTTGCCTGGGGGGGTTAATGAACCCCGGGCCTGGCCCTGCCTCTAACATTAATTGTTTCTGCAGCTCTGGCAGACCTACAGTACTAGACTTCCTCTCCTCGCATCACCTCTCCTCTTCCTTTACACCATGCTGCATCCATCCATCCACACGTTGTTTCTCTTTCACACCATGTTAATGAAGTGGCTTTAATTGCGTTCGTCTTGCGGCGGGGAAAATATGTCTCGCAGTGTTACGTGATTTCTGCCTCACTATCTCTCTCCATCACACTCACTGTGTGTGTGTGTGTGTGTGTCTGCTGTGGAATATGGAGGCAGATAATAAGTCAGTAAAGACGATTTATTAACAGGTTCGAAAGGTAAAGGTTCGTACTCGGGTACTTGTTCAGATGGCTGGGGAACTAGGAACAAACCATTAATGACATTCTGGCGAGGGGGCGTGAGTGGAAATGGACAGGTTAGATCCTGCAGGGCTGGTGAGGGGAACGTGAACACACACACAAAACCCACGTGACATAATTCTCTGATCAGGTGCTCGGTGTTTTCTTGTGCTCATAAAAGTAGTGTGAGTCAAGAAGGAAAGCCTCGCATGTAATTTGACAGTCCACTGAAACTTTTTTTTTAGGATCCAGTCCAGATGAACTAGCAGCACAGAGACAAGCAGCTCTGTTGAGGGTGATGTATTTCAGTCAGGAGCTCATGCAGCCCCGGTTTATTTCAGCAAGTGAAGAGCTGAGCACTGACAGTAGGAGGCACACGGAGATCATAATGAGGGTCCAAGCTCGAACCAGCAGAAGTTTATATAAGGGTAGCTGTGGAATAATCATGAATAATCACCATTTCTAACAAAAAAAAGATACCATCTGTATATTGTTGTGGGAATGGAAAGATGCATGAAAGAAGGCGTATATGCACCAGAATTTGAATCCCTGACACATAGGGATGCACCGATACCGAGTACAAATACTTAAATGTCAGTACTTGCTGATACCGAGTACTGATATGAGTATTTAAAGTCCCAGTCAGTAAGTCCGGCGGATGGAGGGCACTCTGTCAGATTTTGAATGTTTAAAACTCTCACACTCCTCCCCCATGACCACGAGCTCCTCCCCCACGACCACCAAGCTCCTCCCCCTCGACTTTGTGCCCTTTGAAATCCGTTCGATCACGCCACCTTTGAAACGAGGGTCCGATGTTTTATCTCCTTGGTTGTTTTGGACCTCCTCGTTTCGGTTTTTAACGAGGAATTGGAAGCCTGTTGCTACTTCCCTCCGCCTCCCCCCTGTCATAGTGGAATGACCCGAGGGGGGAGTGGCTCTGTGTGCACGAACACAGTCCTGCGTGCTGATTGGACAGGATGATCCGGGCTCTGTTGATCTTTGCAAAACAAACAACAGTCTCTACGTGCACGTAGAGGCGCGCTTTTTTTTCTAAAACCAGATGATTTATGTTGTTCTATCGGAGCGTAGTGTCGACTTCAGTGAATATGATCAAACAAATGTTGCCGACTCGGGCTTTAATAATAATACCATTACGTGTTTAACAATAACATCAGTCCTTGACGGTTGTCAAAACCGATATTTGCATAATATCAATTTGACACCAGTATCTGGTCACTTTGATTTGCTCGATTTGCACTATTGTACAAGTTGATGGAGTTAATGGAGGCTAGTTGTAAAATGCTGCCGTCGTCATTGTCGCCCAAAGCCTGCTCTTTGTTCAGGTTAACTGCACTTTAAATGTGTGCAGCTTGTTCCATTTCTCACAAATAACAGAATAAATTGTTGCCATTTGTAAACCGCATCCAGAACTGCTTTCTGCTTGTATGTGACGCTCTACAAATCACAGTGAAAAGAACCATTTTAGGAATGAGCAGACTGAGGAGATTTGATTTGTGTCTGGTCGAATGTGTTCATTGTGCAGTCGGAGTTAGCCCAACCTTGCATGAATAGAAGAGGGGACGTTTTTCCACGACAACACGCTCCAACTTTACCCACTGAGCTCTAAAGCTTGTCACACTCATTTTATTTGTCGATTTCTAATAGAAGTCCCGGTAGCCTTAGTTTCTGGGTTGTGGTGCTGAATGAAACACTGGGTTCTGAAAGAGGAGGACGTCACATTGCAGTCCCGTAATCAGGGGTGTTGCACAACATCTGTGTGTTTCCAGTCTCAGTTGCCCCCTTAAATCCACCATTGTTTTCGGCAAAAAAGTTAGCCGATGCCAATAATGTTCATTTATTTATCACGTATAATGGGCACTTTGGAAATAGCAGATAAAAACTAACTTTCTTCTTGACTTTTAATGGCTCTCTACATGCAGGGGCAGGAGGAACATCGTCCTTCATAATTAATGTACATACGCATAACATTCTCCAGAGACAAGTATTACCATGAAAACAGATGACCAATAAAAGAGTAGAACTATTTACCATACCCTTTGCTCAATTGAACATGCCTCTCATGACAATAGTTTAGTAAGTAATCCTGCCTGATGCTACTGTGCACGGAAGTATTTAATTTGTTGCATTATGTATTGTGTTACTAGTTTAACCTTTTGCAATGATACTTTCAAAAATAATAATGACTCAGGTTAAAATACATGCCCGATACCATGTATTAAAGGTTGGTGATTAAAAATATACGTCACCTCTCTTAGTGTAGATACCTTATTGTATCTCCTCCCTCATCAGACTACAAGCACAAGAATCTTTTTGTTGTTTTTAGGGGTGAGTATTGGCAAGAACCTCACGATATGATACGTTGGTCACGATACTTTGGTCACGATACGATATGTATCACGATATTGCGATGTAAATGAAGATGAAAACACAAGTACCTGTATATGTACATCAGATGATATTGATCAGTGGACAAATTGAGTCAAACCTTTTTCATTCACAACAGCCTCTCCATTCCCATGAAATTCACTGGAATAAATATTGAAAATAAAATGAAAAAGGATAAAGTACTGCATTCACAATAGTTTTAAAAAAAAATCGATATTGTATTGGGCGGCAAAGTATCACGATATATTGCCGTATCAATATTTTTTCCACCCCTAATTGTTATGCTGTATATTCCACCATTAGTTGTGCATATGCTATTCTGTAACATGACACTATGTTGCATGTCATACATCATGTTGAAGCTTAAAGCAGATCGTTCTGCCACAGAACTCCGTGTCTCTTGTTTGTCAGTCACACCTGATCATTTGTATTCCCATGGCAACGCTGATCACGGTGGACTTAAACAAGTGTGCTTCTCGCAGAAAAACTCTTCAAGTCTCTTAGAAGCTAGTTTCCTGTATCCTCTTCATCCCATACAGTTCTCCAACCATGCATTACATTCACGCTGAATGACATGACATTGAGAGGATCTTCCTTTCTATACTATCAATTTCTTACATTCTCCTTTACATCCAACTTTGCCTTTACAGCTTTTAAATTGTCCTTCGCTGGTTTCGCGTTGGAAACGAGGTCAAGGCAATTCTAAATCAATGTAAAACACGGTTTGGAAGTTGTCGAAAAAGTATCCCCAACCTACACAATGACGTTCTGCTCCTTTTCCTTTCGTAATGCGGAGAAGAAATTGTCCTTTCGAGGGTGATAACAATTTAGACGTACTTAGCAAAGCACATAGAAGGAGGAAATAGGCTTTACAGACAGAACATAGACAACACAGCTCGTTTTAAAATAGGAAAATGGGCCTTCCTGCCGCTGCTATATCCTCCATCATGCAGTCAAATGATCCCTGTAGTTTTAAGCACCACCACCGACGAGTGATGGCTTTTCTTCCATGCAACTGTTTTATGGAGTCATTGAATGCACATTACAAGGATGCTTCTGAGAGGGGGAAGAGAGCGGCGGGGTCCGTGGATGGAAAAAAGGCATGCAGGGGAAGAGGGAGGGGGGGGGTTGTTGTAAATGGAGCTGCATCGTACGCACACACTCATTGGCGCTGGCGAGCTGGCAGCCCGAGCTGTTAAATATCCAAAGTAGCCGTGCGGAGACATTGCTTTGCGTGCGTGTGGAGAATGTTCAGATTGGACTGTTACAGCAATTGACCTTGTCCACGAGGCCCGTCTAGACCGTCGCCCACTCTCCGCGCCGCACCACCGCACAGTTCATTAGTTGTCGATGGTCTGATTTTGTTTGCTGATCGCTGACTGTACAGTAATAAGACATTTCCCAGCGACTGCTGAATTGTATTTGGCACTGTGGCGAACGCTCTTTAACTGGTCATCCAAATCACTGAGCAGGAATGGAATTACTTCACTAATGTGCTTATGCAAAAACATTATTATGACATTTAGGTGTAGGTTTAAAAAATAACATTTTTTTTTTCAATCCAGCCCCTGTTTCTGCTTGTGTGTTAGCACAGCGATGCCCTCCTGTAATCTGGTGTATTGTGCACGTCGTCCATCGTAGCCGGCGATGATGGTGGTCACAGGGACCCAGATGGGGGATGGCTCAGTAACGGGCCCGTTTACCCTCTGTCACCGGCCGCCAGGGCCAACACTTCCATGGAGGTTGTTCTAGGTCAACACTCCACTCTCATTGGTCCAAGAGTGCCCCTCGGCCAATCACAACGACCCATCGGAGACCATCTGTGTGTTTAAGCCTCAGGTGTGACTTTGCATCTCTGCAGCCTGAGCATGAAATAGCGTTGTTGCTGTTGTTTGGACTGTACAGATTGGAGACCTGGTAAAGGTTATGCGGGTCCTGCAGGACCAGGAGTCTCTGCTGCATCAGCCTTGCGGACGAGGGGGATTGTGGTTGGAGCCCGGTTGCACTTTATTGGTTCTTTATTCAATTCCCATGCCGACTGCTGTATGCAAAAGTGGCTGCTGGCTTCATCAACTTATGGTGTCGTGCAAAGTAAACATTTTATTTATTTATTTTTTTTAAATCCCTTACGCAAACAATTGTCCAACATTGAAAACACATAGTGTTCAAATAAAGATTACGGCCAGGTTAGATTAACAGCAACCTGAGAAGAAGAAATGAAGTATCAGTTAAATAGAAAAGATAATTCTACATCCTGCACTCCTGCACTACTTCTACAGAATGCTTGCCGCAATTATTGCCAACACTTGAGTAGAAAACACAAAGTTCTTTGCTAAAACTGTAGTTGGATGTCAAATAAATACAAGCATAACGGAGGAAAGGAACAGGTGGTATTAGAACTGATATTTTCTCATAATTTAATGCTGTTTAACATATGGTGTAGTGAAAAATAAACTTTTAAATGTCATCCGAGGCGGAACTCGTTTCCCATTTAACACTATGCATTACCTCAAACATCCCAAATAGCCCATGATAGTAGTCTCAGGTTATTCATTAGGCATACATATGAATTACTAAGAGTTATTTTATTAGACAGACAGCGCTGCTTGTTTTCTTTGGAAGTGTTGTATGCTGGTAAGGCGCTGTCCAAGGTGCTGAAATGCAGCAGAAGCCATTGATCTCAACAAAGCCAGGTCTTTCATTTATATTCTGGCATTAACTACAGTCTATTTAATTATTCATTCATTTATTAGCCTGTATGTAAGGTATGCAATGCGACTATTGCACATTTTGTAGCCATTTGGTCTCAATATAAAGAAAAATCCTTTAAAAATAGTCTTTTTTGTCCTCATCTGTCGTTATAGCAACGTATAATATCAGTAAATAAGTGAACATTTGAGGGAAATTGTCCGTTTCCTGTGGACTAGACCGCACAACAGTGACACAGAATGGTGTAATCCCATTACATGCACGATGCAAACTGTTGTTGAATGTAACTGTGATGTGCAGCCCGACCCTCCCAGTGTTCTGACACGTCCGGCTCCTCCAAGCTGACTGTCGCGTTATTTATGTGAGAAAGTGTGACCAAGGATATGTGTGTCTCCCCACGGTCTCTCACTTTAATTAAAACCTCAATCACCCCACGACAAGATCGACTGGTGTGTTTACTAGCGGTGTGTGTGTGTGTGTGTGTGTGCATGCGCGTCTAATTAACCAGTCAATCTCTGTTGTGTGACTGACATGAGGTACACAGGCCAGAAATACTGATTAGGAAGGTGACAGCGCCGGATGTTACCGTGTCATATCAAAGCCACTCAAAACAAGAATTCAGATTAAATTTGTTCCCTTTTTTTTTCTTTCTTCGTCTTGTTTTTTTTATTTTTTTCCTGTCCTTTGGCTCCGGTGAACCTTTTTTACACAAGAGCCACAGCGGGCTTATCTGTCCGACACCATGTACCATAAACTTCACTTCACCCACGTTCCCCCTTTTTAAAGCAGCACTGTTTGTTATGGCAACAAACCAAATTTCAAGCGATAACTGTCTGTTACGGTTGCGTCCACCTGCCCACACACACACACACACACACACACACACACACACCGACCAACACGGAGCTGCCTAACTGGCCGTCAAAGAGCGGAGGTGAATGGAACAAAGATGTGTTGTTGTGAGCGTGACGATCAGCTCCCCGTGCCTGACCATCTGCAGCGGGCTGGGCTCAGCAGGAGGACGGGGAAATGAGGTCAGCTCAGCTTTTGAAGCCGGCAAGCTGCAGGCAGACGAGGCACCATGCCGAGACTGGAAGCTCACATGAAAGGCAATCAACCAAAATAGCCAAATATTGTTACGACTGTAGACATGTGTGTCGCTCAGTCTGGGAGCCGAGAAATTCAAAGTAGAAAGTGTCATATTTTTTTTTTTTTTTTTCAACTCTGCAGTTGATCTAACCTGTCCAGTGTGATTCCCCCAATTTCAATGCACGACGTACAGAGGCCATCTTGAAATATATAGCGCCCCGTGGCGGTTATTCTTTTCTTCGGTTCTTTTGTACAATTACAAAAGGGAATAAAACATCTCTTCACAAACCTCAGATATCCAACCTGAACTGGAGCAGATGGTGAATTATGCATAAAACATACAAACATTCAACGCTTACAAAAGAAAGAAAAAAACAGTTGCGTCTCTTAAATTTTACACACGGCGTTTCTTAAAAAAAAGGTTCTGACATCGACCACACATTCTTTGTGAAAACTGCATCGTGCTGTGTTGTAGAGTATCACAGGGTTTTTTTGCTTGGTGCAAGTTTTCCGGCGGAGAGTAGGGCGGGGCTTATCTCTAGGTGTGCTTATTTTTGTTACCTTGCTGTCTAAGAAGTTAAAGTGTCCTCTTTGTTTGGATCTCACCCCTTTTACCTGGCTAACTGTTTCGAAGTTAGATAACGTGTATTATTAGCATTTGATGTGTCTAATTTGTGCAGTATAGTAGAGTTCAGTGATTGAAGCAGATTATTAATAGCAGTTTTACAGTAGGTTGTTTTATTAGTTTAATACCAATGAGCATGTAGCCTTTGATATGATGAAAACACTCCAAAAGTAGTTTTATTTATTTATTTTTTTCATTCTGGGCAACTATGTTTAGCTTAGAGATGAGAGGGCATTGGTTCAGGATTTGTGAGTGAAGAAGCTGAATCAGTACTTCTATTTGAGTGGAGAACGTCTACTCTTGATACCTCTGTTGACCTGTCAATCACAAGGTAGCCCCGCCCTAAAGCATCCCCTACTTTCTGGTCTATTTGACTCTAAATGGGACCATCATTTACTGAATGAACATCATGCTGCGTTGAAGAAGACTTGAAAAAAACTCTCATCGACCTATTTTCACAACCAGAGGAGTCGCCCCCTGATGGCCAAGCGTAAGGCGCTCCAGCATTGGCTTCACTTCTCAGAACCGGCGGTTGCTGCCTGATACACACAGATACACAGCGCTGTCTGTCTGTCCACTGCACTCTCACCCTCTCCCCCTCCCTCCCCCTTTGGCATACATGACAGCAGCAACGAGTACAAGCTGTTTTCCCCGCTGATAAATATTCCGACACACCGCGCCTGACAGGCCGGGTACACCAGGCAGGAATTGGGATGGACAGGTTGAGTGTGTGTGTGTTTGCACGCGTGTCTGTGTGACAGGCCGGTCGTCTCCATGGTGCCAGGCCGGCGTTCTGAATCGCCCCGAGACGCTCCCTCCGGTCGGAGCCCAGCAGACTCTGTGTAACTAGACCTGTGTTGTTCCCACCCCCCCTCGGCCGCTCCGCTTCCACCACGCTCCGCTCGCTGCCTCATCAGCTCACCCGGAGGAGGAGGGAGGGGGCGCTGCTTTCTTGCCAGCCTGGAAATGCTGACATGCACAGGCTGGCATCCCTTCACTTGGAACAATCTCCCTCCTCTACACCCCTTCTCTCCTCCCTCCTTCTCTCTTTTCCCTCGCCTTTGCTGTCTAAACCACGCGTCCAGCCAAAGCGGAAAATAGAGTGGGGTATTTATAGAAAGATGAGATAAAGGGAGGATAGTTCCTCTTTTTCACCGGACACGGGGGATTATGTTTTATTATTTATGTCTCTTTCTTTCTTCTCTTTCCCATCTCCTTTTTCTTCCCTCACTCCCTCCTTTACCGCCATTTTTTCCCCTTTCTTTCACCAGGCACTTGCCAGTTCCTGTCCCCTAATTACTGTTCCTCTATGGATGGCTGTCCTCTTTCAAACTAAAGAGGCTTAACACAACAAACACAGTGGAGAGGAACAACACATTTGGAAAGGGAAAGGGAAGTGGGGATGTGGATATAGGGTGAGGCCTTCCAGAATAAGCCAGAGGGAGGGGCCACTTATTAAAGAGGAAGCCTAAGTAATGTGCCACCGCTGGTGCAGCTTGCATTGCTGTGCGTTTGCCAGCCTTTGACATTAATTGATTAATGGATGTGCTAATTATATGAGCGTCGCTCTCGAAAAACATGTCAGAAGTGGCGGCGCGCTGGGCGTGGACGCGTTGACTAATGACACTCAGAAACGCATAATGCTTTATTTATTCTATGTATAATCATTCACACACAGGAGACGTGTGCTTGGAACGGGCATCTATCTCTTTAATACATATCTGGATGCTCGTTCCATGATGTGATGCGACAGTGGGTCCAAGTGGGGCTCGAGTGTGAATAATCACTTCATTCCTGCAAATGTTTCACAATAAAAGTATTGCTAGGAAATGAAGGCACCCTGTCTATAAAACACTAGACAGCTTTTTTAATTTGTATTACATACAGACACCCGAGCCCATTGGCTTGCTACTCCCTCACCGCCACAGCTCAAGAAAACGATCACGACTGTTTGCTGTCCTGGTTCAGCAATGGTTGAACATTGACATCAGGTCAGCAGAAACCCTACACATCCTCCATCGCAGATTTGTTTTGACTGTAGCTAGCCACTTATTTTTTATTTTTTTTTGCATATTTATCGACGTGGATAAATGCACGTGTTGTAAGTCTCTTTGGAAGGAATGTAATGTGATGTATTGCCAGCAGCAAATGCAGCTTATTTAACAGAGCAAACGGGAACAGACTAAAAAAAAAAATATGAGGAAAGGAATCAGAAATAAAGGCCTCACTCCGTTGCACAGAAATTAATTTTTAATAGCTTGTTCTAATACAACAAAAAAGGTGGTTCAGGCGACTTACATAAATTGGGGACAAATAAAAAGTTGAAATTGAAAGCTGAAGTATACATGACATACCTGATACAATACAAAGCAACGCTTCCATCCGAGGATGTTAATTATCTCATTAAAAAGCTTGGATGGGAGAAACATTTCAAAATATTTCACAATGTAGCCAAAAGGGTTTTAAACGTGCTTCAGGTGTCACTTCGGGCCTTTTGTCCATAATGTAAGAAATGGAGACATGTTTGTTGAATAAATAATGATCTAGCAAATGTTACATGACTGATAAGATTGTACAGCGCTGTGTTTAAACATACTGGAATTAAGCAGAAACGGACTAGAAGTTATCTGCAGCTTCACTTTCCCCGAGCCCATATTTCTTTCCTGACATTTTTAGACACTTTATTTTCCTCAATGCAGCAGATGGAAATGCTCCAAATTCAATTTTATTTGTTGCTAAATTAAAAAAGAAAGAAAGGCTAATTCCCCCTGAGTCGCTCCCTGATGGCCAGTAGAAAGAATGCAAGTTTAAGACCCTTCAGCATGGGCTTCATGTTTCAGAACCTGGAGGTTGCCACCTGGACAGACCTAAGCATGATATTGCTATTTGAAAGTGTATTTAAGATGCTGTTGCAGATGTAACCAGAGAAAATGATGTCTACAGTCACTCAAACAATTGGAAACACTGTAACTGGTCCTCTAAGTGGATACATTTTTCACTGAAATGTTCCTAAAAAAGGCTCAGAAATGAAGCCAACACGGGAGTGCCAAAAACTGCAGATCTTTGATTAGAAACTTGAGGCTGGCTCCAAAAGGGAGTCATGCCAACTCTACTTTTCGGTGTCTATAGCTAATTTCCCACTTACAAGAACTGCACGGTGATTTCTATACCACTCAACCGTTTATACAGTATTGTCTGTATGGTTGATTGTTCCTGCAGGTAACTTCAACTGTCAAAATTCACACTGAATGTGATTCATTTTGTTATTGGTCAACGCAGCGAATACATATGTAGAAATGTGTGTGTGTGTGTGTGTGTGTGTGTGTGTGTGAGACAGATGGTTTGTACTGTAAAGTTTATGTTTATGACGTGGGTTTACTCTTCTGACTGCTCAGAAGACACTCTGTCACTAGGATCTATAATCCCTTGGGGCTATAGCAGAATCACACACACACACACACACGTGTGTTAGTCAGACAAGTGGGTGACTCTCATGGACACGTTTTGACGGTGTTGACGGTGTTGCGCTGTCAGAGCGGCGGCGCTTCTGTTGTGTTTGGAGTCATTAGCTTCACGGCGGCTGCCTCTTTTACAAAAAGGTCAGCCACGATTCAACTAACAGCAGTTGATTTGCTGTCAACAGCATATGGGCTCCACGCTGACTGATGAGTCCTGACTGACTCACAAGTCTGAGTCTCGGTGTGGGTTTGTGTCCTGTGATGGATCACTCTTCTTCATGTAGAGGAGGATCAGTTTAATGACCCTGCATGCTGATACGGTATACCTTGTATATCCATTTCAGTTTTTATATATGCATCACACATTGTCAAATCAGTACCTTCCGTTGGTTTGTTCTCTATTCAGTCTGGTTTGGTTCCACAGTGCAGTACGTTAAAGTGGACCAAGGGGTGTTCATGAAGGAGAGGATTTATCTTTTTTAGTTGCCACTTCTATGCAGGGAATGGCAGACTTTGAAATATTGCTGTGAAGGGGTTTTCACGTCGACTTGGCACTGATCTACTGTGCGCAACAATTCCTTGTCCTCCAGTTGATCTACTATAAATTAATACACATCACTATTTCTGTGGACTTTTATTCAGCGTATTCTGTAAAATCTCTTCACCCCAGATGTCAAGCAAACATCGGACTTCTGCAGAAGTCCAAGCCAGACCGTTAACCTGTCCTACTGGTTTCCAACAAATGCCATGCAGGCAGCCTTGTTTTCGGTAGACTTCCTGTAATTGGATACAATAATTCCTATTTCAAAACACACTAGGGTTTGCTTGTCTAGACAACCATTTGTAAGTAGATTTGAACCTGTTGTTTTGGTCCAAACCAGAGAACGTTTACTGCAATCACAACTTCCCCCAAAAAAACGCACCACAATTTGCCAAAAACTGCTTTGTGAAAGCAACATTTAAGTCCCTTTTCATCTTAACTACAAAGAACACTTTACCCTAGTGTCATACCTTTGACTGACTGGATTATATTGTCTTTTAGAAGGAGAATTTCGTCATTCTTTTGTGATGCATAGTGTGTGATTCTTAAACTGTTATGTTCAACTGAGGTGTATGTTGAGAGTGAACTTGAATGTAGCCGTTATTTCAGGATAGGGCATATTTAGCTTTGACATGCCTCCATGTGTGTGTGTGTGTGTGTGTGTGTGTGTGAGGTTGTTCCTTTGTTCCTCTGAGCCAAGGCAGTGGGGAACAGGGTTCTTACTTCCGTCTCACACCAATGAACAGGTGTGGGGGGTCAGGCGTCTGCACTGTGTGTGTGTGTGTGTGTGTGTGTGTGTGTGTGTGTGTACTGAGAGTTGCTGTAGAACATGTCGAGACGTGGCGTTCAGTGGCATGGAACTGATTGCCCTGCCAAACCCTGACAATTACCATCCGGGCTTGGAGACATCACCACACACATACACACACTTTCCAATTCCAGGATTCAGTTTTTTCCCCCCCTTTGTCTCCAGCCACAGCACCCAGCGGTGCTTGTCGTTCTCTGACCATCATGTCATGGAGGGATATGTGTAACAACAGTAAGATACACTGCTGCTAATGTGGTTTCTCTGTGTTTTCTACATACCATCGCTTTCTACACGATATGCAGCACTAAACCACCAAAGTGACTTATGTGCAGTGACAGCATAAGACACTCGAGTTGCAGGTGTTATCTATGCTGAAAGGGGAAGAGGAGACTGACCAGGATGTTGTGCTGCTTTCATATGCTGTCAGAATTATCATAATTGCCAGTTGAAAACACAGACAACCTAACAAACAGCTCAATACAGCCGGAGGAAGGGTTTTTCTGTTAGCAACATTACTGTGACTTAAAGTATTTTAGGTTAACAATGACCTGTATTGATCCTAACTGGTTAAGGGAGATTGATGGATTATAATTCTTTGCAACATTTTTTTAAGATAAGATTGTCCTATCAGTGCCTTTTCCCTTCAACCCTAAAACAGAAAAGTCTGTATTTACAGTATATGGACTGTACCATACACAGACACAAAAAAAATAAAAAAATAAAAATAATATCACTATCAAACTTGCCTTACGAGTCTGAAAATAACTCTGCAAAAATATCCCAGGGATATCTTGTAACATTGAGACATACAGGTGAACAAAAGCTGAACAACTTGTTCTAACTCAAAAAATAGTGAGTTATAGAGAAGCACTCGCTTTACATTTTTTACCACAGAAGCGCTAGCAGAGCTTCTTGCTCCCATAATTCAATATATAATAAAATAATTGAAAACTCCTGTGAAAGATCAATAGAAAAAAAATTCCTTTGCATTGGCTCATATTTGTAATGACTTCTCTTTGAGTGAATATAACAAGAACCTGGTTAAATTGCACATACCTGCAGATGTTTAACTCAAGAAAGCATGAATACATATTGTTATATATCATTTAAATTGTGTTGGATGATGACTCTTGGCTCAGTTGGCTTCCTGTTTCCATAAGACAATCCGTTTATTATTTTTTTAACATTTTTGTTTCATAACTTTTCCCAAACTTATCAAAAAAAGTGAAGAAGCTGGTATTTCTAACTACGTAGGGATGAATACTTGAATGCAGCATTGACACGATGTGCAGTATGAAGAATATACTTCTGATTGCTTGTTTGACCTCGACATATTACCACTGACTTCAAACCTGTCAGACGTTCCTCATGCTGCATGAAAAGCCCAATTCATACATTTGTGTGTCTTTAGTGAAGGTGACATATTGTCTGGTAATGTTATCAACCACAAACTGACATTTAGTACACGTGCATATTGCTGGTGTGTATAGGCATGCATGACACGTGAACGTGTTCACAAGCATGAACGTTCCATGCAGCTATTTTGGGCCCACCATCATTATCTTTGTCCTCAAGTGGAACTCTCCTTTAAATATGCAAATTCCACTGGTGGAGGCTCTGGCAAGATAATTGTTAAGCTTGTTGGGTTTGACAGTTTGCCTTGTTGTGTTTGTAGCAGACACGCTCTCTCTAAGTACACACTTAACACAAAAACCTCTGCGCCACATGGCTTGGTTTTTTCTTTTTTCTTTTTTTTTGCTCAGCCTGTAATAAATGCTTCAGTTGTGTCTTTCAAATTCAAACCATATGGCAACAACTTCAACTTCCAACACTTCTCAACGTCACATCACAAACGACACTGTCAAACTGTTTTTATAGGTGACTCGATAAAACACACAGGTATATTAATAAAGTAATAATCCTGGTCAGGGAAAACACTGTGTTTGGTATTTGTCATACACACACTCACACCTGCATGGGTAACTGTGTATATCTGCGCCGACTCCAGTTATGGGGTGATTGATAGACAGTTAATTCAATCGAGCTCTTGGCAGGTGTTTTATTTTCCAGCTCGCTGCGGTTTACGGTGTCTGCGTTAGAGATTTACAAGTAGATGGTCGTGCTGTTGTCAAATGCCCCAAGAGATGAGGTGTCATGCCATTATTCCAAAAATAGCATCATTGGCCTGAAAGCCTGTTTGTGTGACAGCCTGTTATCCCCAAAAAGTAACTCCCATTTTTCTAAAGGCCCATTGTTGTTGTTTTTTTTAACCAGATCCACTTGGATACGTCAAACAAACTTAACAATCTCATAAACTAAGATTCAACCCTTCTAATCATTGATTCCTAGAGGGCAGTTCTACATAGAGGCCAGTATGTGGACAATATTTGTCCTTTGTATTTGTTAAATGACCTTTTTTGCAGAAGTTGAGCGGGGGTTTATGGCACAACTTCCTCTACTTCCAAGGTACATGGAAAAGGGAAAAAGGTACATATTTGGGAAGGTACATAAACACTCCCAAGGCTACCACTATGCAGATGACACCCAGCTTTACTTCCAGCTCATCCCGTTCTGACACCAATGTTGAGGCATGCATCACTTCCTGTTTTCGAGATATTTCAGATTTCACTTGCCAACACACCTCTGCTCCTCTAGAATACATCCTCGGGGTATTTTGGGTACTCGACCTCCCTAAGTTCTCATCTTTGTACACACCACTGACTTCCTAATGCAGCTCACATACAGTCCTAGATCCTAGCGCTTCCCTGGTGGGAAGTGTAGAGGGATGCTCTGGAGGAAGAGTGGACAGGATGCAGGCATGAAGGAAGAAGCTGCAGAAATAAAGAGGCAGTCGGCTCTAAGCAGAAAGAGAGAGAGACTATTGAGAGATCGGTGGTGGGAGGTAGAAGTGGAAAGAAAAAGACAAATGTGTGGATGGTGGATGAGTAAGCTAGGGAGAGGAGGAGCGAGAGGAGGAGAAGACAAGGGGATCTTCAGGTTTTAGGAAACCACATTTAAGAAATTATGTCTGAAACTAGATTCAACACGAGATGAGCATCCACGAGACCGTGATCCGTTCTGGTTTTACAGTTAGATAACTGAAGAGGTTCCGTGGGGAGCTGAAGACTGTGAGATAACAGAGGGAGGGGGAGGCAAAGAAGGAGACCACAAAGAGAAAATCCTCCTGAAGGGAAAGAGGAAACACCTTTCATGATGGCTGCTGTTTAATTATACATTTGTCTGCAGTTTTGCTGCCCGGAGCTGCAGTCCAATAACACAGTCTCTCCAGCACTCTGCCAAATGCTTCATACGAGATACACCACAAACACACTCCCGACACACTCCCTCAACAAGCAGCAGCAGTATCACACCCGTTTGCTTGGCAGCCGCTGAAGGTTGCAGTCTCAGCCTCCTCTGCTTCGACTGCTGTAGTGTCTGACATGAAGGTCGGTTAACATTCAACATATGGGAGTGAAGCCAATGCTGAAGTGCCTAAACATTGCACTCTCTTGGTCATCAGAAGGCCACTCTGATTGGATGGAAGTCTATGAGAAAACGACTCCTGCGGCCCCACTACCTTCGCTACAATTGCTACCACGCTAATGCAACCTTCTGAGTTGACCTCAAATTATGAAGCTCACTCTGTTAACAGCTTCACACCAAAAGCCAGATGGATCCAGATCCCGTCAGGTTGCTCCTTTGCTGCTTGTGTTAGTCAGATCCACCCGTCGCTCCTCCACTGTCCAAATATGGTCACTTCCCTTTACTGGTTGCAGAGATAACAAGACTTAGAAGGCTAAAACTAAAGATTGGGACGGCAAATATCCAATCCAGAAACCAATAGGTGATGTCCCAATGACTATGTCCACGTTTTATATAGTCTATGTTATTGATGTCACATCACATGCTTTGTGTCATGAATAGCAGCCATTGTACTTACCAGAACAATGCAAGTCAGAGAGATGAATAAAAGGTGCCTTGACACAAGCCATGGTAGATGTCCACTACAGAGAAGGACAGAGAGACAGATGCATTGATGGAGGTGGAGGGTAAAGTCACCTTTGTGTCTTATCCTGCTATTAAATGTGTGTGTCCTCTACACCCTCCTGCCACAGGTTTCCATAAGATCAAACCTTATATTGACGGAAAGTAATCACCATTGAATATTGACGGATGCTTCTGCAAAAGGTTAGAGCATTGACCAAAGCTCATGGGTAATCTCCTGCTGTCAGGCTACCCTTGAGCAAGGCACCCGAATCCACAGTTTGTCTGTGCTCAGTGAGTGATGGCTGTGTATCCGCTGGTGGTGGATCTGTGTGGGTTTTACTTCAAAGATGATGGGTGTTTGCTGTCTTTGCTAAATAAAAGGTTGCAGTCCATTGACAGGTCTGTCTTTATGTGTCTATCTTTCTCCATCAGACAGCTGGATGGACAAAGAGATGCTGACAGTCTAACAGAAATCCCTCGTATTTCTTCGACATCCCCGCCACAGAAGACCACAGCTGTTCTCACAGGTAGGCATCGACGGCACTGTTCCCTCCCGAGGTTCGAAATTCCATTTGATTTAGTTTTTGACAAAGACTAAATGCAATTCCAGCACACCACTCTTCACACGTACCTGCAGTGTATGAGTATGAAACGACATACACCAATCCACAGAACAAGAAAAAAAAAATCATGATTTTTGTTTTTTATCATTTTGATCAATACAGTAGTTGAACATTCGCTTTCTGGATATTCTGAAGTCATTATCCATGTTTTTCCATGACCTCCAACTTTAACCTCCTATAATTGTCACACACACTGTCTCTAAGTCCGTATACATATGGCTAATGTACTATTTTAATATAAAGGAATTTCCTGTAATTTTTAAAGGTGTATGACCATCGGAACGCTATATTTTAATCCACAAAATCTCAAAAGTCTTGTGTTGTAGTGGACTTTACAGGATATCTCACAAATGGAAAAAGGGTTATTCTACAATGGAAGTTAGACTATAAGATAAGAATAATTTTTTTCTTAATTAATCCATTATTAGCAACTGGAATAGTAACAAAGAGGATATTATGATCAGGTTTTATCGAGTAGCCCATTTGCTGTAATCTGAAAAGTATTGTTAAGCCATGATGGAACCGGATAGGTTAATAATTAATGTTAGTGTGTGTGTGTGTGTGTGTGTGTATGAGTGTGTTTGTGTGGATGTGAGATAGAGAGATAGAGAAAGATGTTAATAGCAGTTCAATGCCTTAGTTGTTCTCCGGAGGCTTGTTTCCATTCTCGACTCTCACAGAAAGTAGTGCCGGCGCAGAAGAAACTGGAAAATGAGAAAGGAAAAATAAAAGTGGCCTAAAGGCACCAAGGGGGTCTGAGAGACACTGAAGTGTGTGTGTGTGTGTGTGTGTGTGTTTTCTATGACAGTGTACTAATTTGGGTATTTAAAAAAGGAGCTCAGATTCTGTCGTTTTGGGGGCCATTCTTGGAGGGATGTTCAGCACTTATTCCCTCTCTAACCTCCGCTCAGCCTCAATGTTCACTCCCCAGGAGGAAAAAAATACCCAGAACCCCCCCCTCTGAACACCACTGAAAATGTGTGCATAATATATTAACATGCAATCCAAAATAAACCCCTTTGTATTTAGTGATGACTGCACAGATGCTAGAAAAGGTTTGTGGTTAGCTGCAGCCTCCAGGGGGAGATCCAGAGCTCCAGGCTCTACAGGGGGTCTGAGAGGATTACTTGCCTGGCAAGGTGCTCTTTTGTGTGGGGAGACAAGGCAGCAGAGTGGCCCTCAGATCCAGGCCACAGGCACAGACACGAGCTGAGAGGATAAGCGCAGCAGTTTATTTACTGTATGCGGATTTAATAGCATATCTGCCAACATTTTACCTTTACCCCAAACGAACTCCAGGACGAACTCCTACCACACTTTTCAACAACAAACAAAAGTTTTCCCAGTATGGAATGGGAAATAGTCTTGACGCGCACAATTTGTATTATGATACATGCATATATTTCCATCCCATTTAACAGTAAAGGTCTTAAACAAGAACATGTTATCACTGTACTTAGCATAGATATTTCTGAGACCACTGCCACGTTGCTAAAAAATGCTATGCTGACTTTCAAAAATACCACAAATAGAGTCTAGTTCCTGTTAGCTCCTGTTATACTTGAGGACCGTTAGTGGTGGGTAAGCATTGTAACAGTATTATGGTAACCAAGTGACCAAGACAATTCTGAGTCTAAGTCTGAGAGTCTCAGTCTCCAAACTAGAACACAAGTCCCCTCTTTGTCTCAGTCTTTGGGTCTTCCGTGCACATTGTTTTTCTGCTTCATGTCACCTTTCAGTTCGGAGCTTAGAAATCATTAGAATTCTGTTATGTTTGTGTGCAGCCATGGCTGAGTGGATGCCGCAGCAGGTGACTGACACAGCTATCTTGTTTTGGGGCTGCAGGGCTAAAACATCCAGCAGAGGGACTACCCTGCACCCAGTGGGAGGCACTACACCCAAACTTCCCACTTCACTTGTAGCCAACCCCCCGAAATGATGAAGCTCTGTCCCTGGGGGTTAGAATTTCTTCCATTTCCTGCAGTCCGGGAAGCACCCCTAGAAAACAGGAAGGCTCTTTTCTCACAGTCGAACACATATATTCACACATGTGGCGCACACATATGAAAGTATCATTTCCCAGTCACAGCAGCATATCACACCAAGGGCAGCCCTACGAGGAACGCTGATACCAACCACGATGTTGTGTCTCATACCTCGCAGTGCCGGGGATTAACAGTTGTGTGCACACTGCAGATCAATCGAGATGATGGCCTTGACTATGTGTCACTTGATGGGGAAGAAAGGTGAAAGAAGCCGGCATCTCATCTTGATACCGAGTTTGTGTCTAGAAAGACTAAGTAGCTAGCGATGACTAAGTAGATACCCTGCTTTTGGTTCGATTTGATTCTAAACGAGCCATCATGTATACTCATGTTTACGGAGATAATAACATAAAAAATCAAGTGAGAAGTAGGGTCATTTTCAAAAAGACGTCCTTTTTTGAAAGCAGGAGTCGCCCCCTGATGGCCAGTAGAGAGAATGCAAGTTTAAGGCACTTCAGCATTGGCTTCACTTCAGATCTAGAGGTTGTTGCCTGCTCTCTTCCCTGAAAATGCAATCTCTCTCTGTTTGTTTACTCCATCATCAGTTCCTGGAGCCTACAGTATATTTGCCTCGCTATCCTGTCTGCACACACACACACACACACACACTCACACTCACACACACACACACACAACACACACACACACACACACACACTAGAGTATTTCTAGGTGTAAATGTGTGATGGTGTGGGCAGTCCCCCGCGTGTCGTGTTCAGACCACTGATAACCTACAGTCCCTCTGGAACGGTCATGTTCAGGGTAACAGCAGCATGCTCAGGGTCACACTGCCTCTTTGTGTGTGTGTGTGTGTGTGTTAGTGTGTGTGTGCAGCCTAGCATGAAGTGTCATTGCGAGACCCATAATCTCAGGGGTAAAGGCCAAATGACTCACTCGCTCTACTGTGCCACAGTGCAGTGCGTGCACATAAATGTGTGTAGCCCTCTACGGATACCTGCGGTGTCTCTGAGAGTTGTTTGTAAGCCCACGCACTATTCACACTGACAGCAAGTCACCTCGGTGTGTTATCTATACACTACAGTCTTCATTTTCAATTATTACAATCCAAACCACACTAACTGTAGTAAACATTACAGTGGAGCAATGTATTGCATGTGTAATAAGGAATATCATTATGATAAGGGGTGGTTATGGTCATTGTTAAAGAAAACCAATATTGGCCGTTGGTAGGGAAACGTATACACACAGCTGTCTGAAGCTCTGCCAACACATCCAGTCCCACAGACTTCTTCCCTACAGGGATGTCGAGGCGCCATAACGACGCCACCCTACATCTGCCTTTGTTCTTGACAAACAAGAATCATAATTCACACGGCCACTAGAGATTCTAGTCAGGGCCCACGCACCATCCATTCATTGGATTTAATTCTCAAACAAAAGTACAGACTGTTTAAATTAAATTTGATCTCGACTTTTATGTTATTTTTTTCACAAGGCAGAAACCACATTTTTGTTGCCTCGATACTTGCACTCTGCACAAGGACATAAATCTAAATGGCATGGAAATAAAGATAGCGGTGATAATCCAAGATAATTGTTCTTCTACATTCTGTGTCATGGAATTCTGATTATTTGATTGGTGGTGGTCTGCAGATTATGTTATATTTTATTATTGATGATACATCAAGTGAGCAGTAGGGGCATTTTCTCATTGAGTTCCATGCAATCAGACTTCTTTTTGCAACCAGAGGAGTCGCCCCCTAATGACCAGCAGAGAGAATGCAGGTTTAAAGTGATGGTTCAGAGGAAAATGCACCGTAGGTCATTTCCACCATGACATCCAGCCAAACACTCCCTCAGAAGCATTTTTAGTGATGGTCAACATTGGTCAAGATAGGGCTCAAAGTTTCGCAGAATTTTTAGAAATGCTTGTATTATCAGGTCAACACTTGTCAACACTTGTTGACCTGATAATACAAGCATTTATAAAAATTCAGCGAAACTCTTTCATACTCTTGCGTGAAACTTGCGTAACGGAAACAGCTTGGTAAACACGTAAGTGGCGTCGACGCAGCGATAGCGTTAGCAGCAGAGGATAGAAGCTACCAGGCAAGTGTTCTTTTAAATAAACTCCTGGTGTACTTACAAACTTTCAAATGCCTCGTTTTGTGAGTACAGGCCCTATGTGTACTACTGCAGAAGTTTGGTAACATTCCATGCATTATTAGTGGGGTATTTTACAAGATATACATAATGTACAATCGCGCCAGTACTTATCCATTCGGCTGATAGCCCTATCTTGACCAATGTTGACCATCACTAAAAATGCTTCTGAGGGGGTATTTGGCTGGATGTCATGGTGGAAATGACCTATGGCTTTAAGCCAATTTAACTTTGGCTTCACTTTTCAGTCTCGGTTTGGAGTGAGATTTTGTCGAATCAAGATAAATCCTTCCATATTAACAAATCATGGCCGTAAAACATTTGTGGCACTGGAACCGTTTCAAACTGTTCCATATTTATTTTAGCAGAGCAGGCAGCTGTCTGTGGTAAATCAGTTGCACTGCTGAACTCTGCCGTGTTGTCACGTCTGCTCTCATCCTCTTCTCTCCCATTGTGAAGGACAGTTGGAATCGGCTTCATGAATAGTGATGCCGTCACTGGCGGCCATTGCTTTGTCTGCAGCGCTGCGTATCCCATTAGGGTCCCTTTAGCACTCTCAGGTCCAATCGGGACGGCTGATTGACTTTAATTGGAGAGTGAGGAAAAAAACAGAATAAAGGAGGGAAAGAAAAGAAAAAGAATAACAATTAAATTGCAATGGACTGGAGAAACAAAGTTGAAAACTCCTAACAGCAGTGACTTGCATCTGTAATTGGTGTACGATGCTTGGTGGGATGTAGAATGTGTGTAAAACCGACCTCCGACTGTGGAAGCTCTTATCCCTACCGTCTTCCCTCGAGTTCCTTCATGTACTCTTTACAGCTTTATGGGTTTTGATTTACTGTCGGGGGGGAAAAAATCCTTAAAAATTCTATAGGGAAGGTTGGAATAAGAATGAGTGAAGGAGCTGTCTTCACGGTGACCTCTGTGAAAACAATAAAATAAAGAGATAATGCTGACGGGGTCATATTTCTGCAGTTGTTTTCTCCTTTTCTTGCCCTCCTTCTTCCTCAGGAAAATCAAACACATGACAACTTTATTAACCTGAGACTGATTTATTCAGTGATGCACTTCATTTTGGAAATGGATGCTTGTTTTTTAAAAGGACAGGAACACTATCACTCTTTTAGATTGTTTTTTTGCGCTGCTGCATTTTCTCGCAGACCTCCGCCTCTTCCTCTCCCTCTGTCTCGCTTGTCGTTACTTCTGAAAAAGGCGGATGGCGGGGATAAATCTGGGAGGTTGTCATAAAGGTGCTTTTACCTTGTTCTTTCCCAGACCTAAGGAGTTGAGTACCTACTCCATCAAACTGATTACCCAGGCAAAGTACGCTGAGCTTACACTCCATTTGACCCACTCCGAACTACATCTGAGGGTCTTCAAACAACCACAGAAGTCTTCCGTGGTGGAGTTAGAGAAACAACCCGTAGTGATGCATGACCCCGTACACTATACAGCTGCTGTTCCCTTTAGAGTGCACTTTGTACGCTGTTGACAAAGTGTGCAGAAGCGTCTCATAAACCTGAAAGCTGAAGCGGTGGCATCGCCACGCCGTTAACGCTACCGGGTTGGATTGTGTCAAGATGGGCCGGGTTCCTTCACCAAACCCCCTCACCCGGCACACACACACACCTTCAAAGGCCAACCTGACAGGGCAAAGATGAAAGGCAGAGGGAGTAGGAGGCAGTGGGAGGTGTAGGGGAGGCAATGAGCGCTGGGTGAAAGGTGTGGCAGGCTGTACGAAGAGTGGGGAATTAAAAATGAAGAGAGCTGGGCATGAGGGGGGGGGGGAGGTGTGTGTGAAGGAACGCAACAGGGGGTTGAGTATGAGGTGTCAAACGATTCAGCACACTTAACGTCAAACGCCTCACTAGCTTCTACTTAAGATGTCTGACATCCAACCAAACCGCTGAATATGTGGCAACAATTTACATAGACTCACAATATAGACATAGACGTTACAACCAGGTGATGTAGTGCCTTGACAGGGTGTGTGTAAATGTGGGGGGTCTATGTAGATCATAGACTGTATCTATGAAATAGACGTATGGCGACGCCACCCATTGCTTTGTTGACTCCACTTTTGAAGCGTCGAGGTTGAGATCTTGGATTTTTTGCAACTAGTGAAGGAAGTGACCATATTTGGTCTGTGGAGGAGCGACGGGTGGATCTGATGAACACAAAGTAACCTGTCAATCAGAAGGTAGCCACGCCCTAAAGCAATTCTATTCAACTGAATAGGCCCGCCTATCAAGCTTGACCGGATCTGTTTTAAAATGAGATTTAAATCCCATAAATAACAGATTTATTGGGACAATTAATCCTTCATTTTCTCACAGAGCAACAAACAAATGCATAACTGAAATATAAACAAAATATACACAAATGTACTATATTGGTTTTCATTCCTGTGCAGAGATCAGAGTCATCTCAGACAGCGACTTCTCTCCTCTTCGACCGGCTCAGTCTCTGTAGCTCCGGAACTTTCTCTCAATAAACCATTCTTGATGCATAGTTGGTTTTTATAGCAGCTTCAATCTAACTAATTATCACAAGTGCAGCTGTTTCTTGACTTCATCTAAAAGTGGTGTAGAGTTTCAGGAAATTTGTTTTAAATTACAATATTTTTTCATTATCCCTCATGGCCCGGGGTAAGCAGCATAGATCTTCATGGTCCAATGTTTTGAAGAAAGATATGTGTAATATCTGGAGTCAGAAATGAACCCATAAACACAAACGCTGCACCAGAAGGGCGTCGAGTGGATCAAATCGAGTCCCTTAGCTTTCTGAAAATGTGGCCCACCTGAACAATATATTTGAATAGCCCCGCCCTAAAGAATCCCAGCTTTATGGTGTATTTGACTCTAAATGGACCATAATGTACTAAATGAACATCATGCTGGATTGAAGAAGACTTGAAACTAGAGATTGAGACCATAAACTCATGTTTACAATGTTTACTGAGACATCAAGAGATGAGTAGGGTCATTTTCTCATAGAGATCCATGCAGAGGATATCGCCCCCTGATGGCCAGTAGAGAGAATGCAGGCCACGACAAGGCCGCCCCATTTCAAAGACTCCTTCAAACGCGGCTTTCTTTTCCCCGGTTTTGGAGGATCCTGAATGATGGATCCTTCACGGCCCCAACTTATCCCGAGATTCATTGCGCGTCGGCGATGATTGGATTTTAATCAAGATGGCAACTGTGAGCGGATCAGCAGCGGGAGATGCGGCAGAAAATTCACTCTGGTCTGAAATAGATCATGTTGCCGATGGCGCCGGCGGGGTGAAGCACGTCGTTCATCATAATATAAAAATAAGAAAAATAAAATATGATCCCTGGCTCTTTTTTAATCATATAACATTAGTTACCTGTTTGATGCTTTTTTTGTCAACTGGAGCTGGTTGCTAGGCGATGGTAGCGGCAAATACTGCAATTCCATCTTCCTGAACCCCTCTGGGAAGTGACGCACCATTTAGCATCAACATTTAGCAACTACGTGAACACAATGTGGCTGGCAAGTCAGCAGGGTTTATTGTTGTCCGACACCAAACCTACAAACCAGCTCATTCAAACACAAGCGGCAGCTTTAGTCAGTCAGTTATTCCAACTTTTCCATCAATGTCAGCCAAGGAAAAGCTCAACTTTTCCTTCTGGAACTATACTAAAATAAAATGGTTGTATAATCGTTGATCCTCCAACTTTTGACATTTGAGACCCCTGCTGTGGCCCCGAACCCCCCGCTGTGACGCCCCATCAGCACCTCAGGCGCCACACACCTAAAAAAAAAAGAAGCTCTTTCAGAGCAAGTTCTTAGTATCACCGCTATTTTACCCATTTTATGCAAACTTTATCGGCAGCGGTGCACATTTGGCTCATAAACAGGGCGGGCACATCACACGAGAAGTTCAGTAAACGGTTGAAATGACACTTCAATTTCAGAACA
The DNA here is from genome assembly GCA_029853015.1 of Chelidonichthys spinosus. NCBI lineage: Eukaryota > Metazoa > Chordata > Actinopteri > Perciformes > Triglidae > Chelidonichthys > Chelidonichthys spinosus. Next base: position 15,635,638 of record CM056842.1, on the reverse strand, counting down.
CATTTTCTCCCCAAGTTAACGTTTTAGAGCATAACGTAGCACTTACCACAGTAATTATCATGTGTAGCACACACACACACACACACACACATTTTCTCTGCTCAAAACGTCTGCCTCTGATCCTTGAGGTTTGATCAGATTCTGCAGAAAGCTTATGTCACATTCTGAAGCTTTTCTATCCAAAAAGCCAGTCAGGGCACCTGTTAGTAAGATGTTTCATCCCACAGCAAGACATGTTATATACGATTGTCATGTGTCCTCGTCAGTCGGATTATTAGTCAATGTGTTTCGGTCATACTGTCCCCTGTGTCCTATTGTTTTTATAGATGATTTTTGTTGCAATAGTTGCTTTTTTTAACGCAGAAGAAGAGATCTAAAGGAAAAGGAGAGGAGAAGGGACAAATAACCTGGCTGGATAGCCAACATGGTTCCTCATGCCTATCATTAGATGTTGTACAGGCAAAGGCATCACCTGTTGGTTTGTGGACTGAAGCCTCGAGGTCCACCTTTTTGTCTGTCGCCATCTTGGTTTTCGTCTGTCTTTACACCAAATCGCCAAGCCCATTTTTTGTGGCGCTACATAAAAAGTCAATGCAAAGACGATTCAAAAGAAACAGCTAAAACCTTATGTCTTCTATCTTTCCTGTGAGAAAAAGTGGCTCCACACTAGAAACACTCATCAAGTTTGCCATTTTCTAAACTGAGCTCAAACTGATGTCAATTAAATTAATGAAAGGCAGCAAACTATAGTATTGTTTATATTTGTTCGAGCCTAAAACCCCGAATGGCCTGCGTAACCTTTTCCTCACTAAAGTCTTGCATGGATGGATCAGTCCACTTGCACTGCAGACAAGCACACACACGCACACACACACACACACACACACACGATGTGCATGTTGTTGTATCTCAGGCCTTGCAGGCGCTTCTCTAAACAGCCCCAACCCAAACCTCATTAACAGACAACTGCATCCACAACATTTGGTGCTTGTGCAATAACTTGTAAACACATTAAAAATGTAATTGCACCTACAGGCTTTGGAGCTGCGATGGAGCATTTTAATTCACAGGCCTACCAACTTCTATTAACGAGCACCGTCACCTCTAAAAACGGCCCTGAAAACGAATATTTGAATATTTTCAATAAATGCAAGACCTTGCCAATGTGGACGATTAATATGTTGTTGGGAACTATTTTGACTGAAAAAGCCCAATGTCATATGTTTGTATGAGTCAACATCAAGAGGAAACTAATGAACGGACATGAAATGTTCACATGCAAATGAATAACAAAATCCTCCAGACGTAAACAAATGATAACTTAATGATGCGCTTTCTGTGATCCTACTAGCATTTATCAGAAAAAAGTTTAAAAAAGTAGTAAATTGTCCCTAATAACTGCACTATTTCCTCCTGTCTGAGTATTGTCTGCCAAAAACGGAAATTTCTGAGCCTTTTTTAAAGATGAAACTATGCTTCTGTAAACTGTCTTTTAAAGATATTAATCTCCCATAATCCTTAAGAATTACTACAATATAAAACGATTCGGTACCTTGCATTTTAAGTTCCTCGGCAAAGATTAATTGTCGGTGGAGAGAAGTAAAGGTGTGGGGGCTGACCTTCAAGAAGAGACACTCAAGTTTATGTCCCGACATAATAACCAAGGTTGTTCCTTAACTTTAACCAAGTGTTTGAGTCTTCTAACCCATGGATGGATTACTGAAGAGGTCTACCTCTGGTCTTCACCCACAGGAGGATTATAAAAGAAACTACAACAAAGAGACACAGAATGACTACAAAGACGCCCAAAAAGACCATAAATACAACAAGAGATTCACAAAATGACCATAAAGACACACAAAACAAGATTGTAGAGATGCACAAAATGACCAAAAAGGACACAAAACACCAACAAATAAACACACATTTACAATAAACTTACATAAAACAGCCAGAAAGCCCATTATGTAAGCAGTTACCTTTATTAATTCATATTGCATGTCCATGTATGGTTGTTAATTTAAGGGAGATTTCCAAATCGTCATCGGAGCACAGCTCATGTTCAGTATTTTATCATCCCAACAGGTATTGTTATTGAAAAATGGCTTTAATGTGCCTTTGTTATTTGTGAACCATCATTTTCTGGTATATTTAAATATTTGAAATGAACCTACAGTGATTAAACGGCCCTGAGGGCATTTTCCATTAACTACATAACACTCCTGCATGGACGTTTTCCAAATTTGCCCTATGTATTCTTATTGATGAAACGGGACACTGGTGAATTTAGTGTTTTCAGTGTCGTTTAAATCATCAGACACAAGCTGTAATATCGCTCCTTTGATCCCTCGTCGTTGAGGCTGTATTCAATAAACATTTCAATTCATTATGTTGTTCAAACCGTAAAAAGTCCTACTAATACTTTGCATTAAATGTATTAAATACTTGCATCGTTGGAAAAAAAAGCCGTTGCAGCAGTCCATAACTAATGGATGTTAAGTGCAAAAAGTCTGGGAGGCATTATTCATCATGAGGCCCAGTGTGTGTGAGAGTTTATGTAGCGGCTTCACAGCTCTTCTGTTGGTTTCCTGAGGTCACGACGAAGGGGACCGGAATGCAATCTGACTGAATGGGAATGTGACCCAGCAAGCGACCTCTCAACCGTGGCGCTCATGTACCAGCACACTGATATTAACTATAATAATTGAGAACAGCGAACTCTGACCTCGTAGCGTTGTTAAATATTTTACAATTTGTTACAGCTACTCCAACATGTGGGCAGAGAGTGTGAAAGACTGGGAAGGGAGGAAGACGGTGGGAATCGGAGTGTAGGGAATGAGGACGAGCTAAGCTGCTAAGACTAAAACAGTGGCCAATGGAAAAAAAAACACATTGTTATAGTGAGATATGTTTCATATTGCAGCCTGTAGAGAGAAAGGCAAAAGAAAGAGCTCTCACACTTCTGAAAATACACTATTCCTTCAGCTGAGTTGTAAGAGAAAGTCTGCTATACCTTTTTGTTACATGGATCTATTGAATCACATTTATGGCATTGTGTGTTCACATGTCCACGTGCCATGAAAGAGATTCACTAGATGTATTTGATGCCTGATATTTATACTGGAATGAACATGTGGTGCAAAGAATAGCTCATTCATTCATTTAAATGGGAAAACATATATATATATAAGTTCAGTTAATGCTAATGTTGGCCAAATGTGGACATGCATGCAATTATCTAAGAAGATTAATTGAACATACACACATGATTTATGACTTTTGGGGACATTACATTGACATTAATTTACTGGAGACTGAACCTAACCTTACTCTAAACCAAGTCTTCACCCTGAAATGTCATGTTCTGGGTTTTTCGGGGACGTGGTGAGTTTTGTCCCCACATAGCGGATAAGACACGCCCACACACACACACACACACACACACACACCGGATGCCAATCTTGCACACAGCTTAGTCAGCCCACACTCTCTGGGGTAACAGGGGGTCTTACACTGGGCCTTGGCTGGCAGTTAGAGACATGTGGAGGGAGGAAACACACACACACACACACACACACGGTTGAAATCACTCCCCGCACAGTGCACAGATGGACACATGGACAGACCTTCAGTGACCAACAGTCTCCAAGGACAAACTGATGGCCCATTCACAGCCATGTCACAGACACACACACACACGCCTCAAACACACACTTACACACACTCACCAAGTGGGTTTGTTTAGGGTCATGGTGTATGTGTTTGTGTGTGTGTGTGTGTGTAGATGCTTTACACATGGACTTGCAGTGCCATTAGGAGACATAAGGGGACATGGCATCATTAATAATACAGCCAACAGCCTGCTCCAAGGGCCTGGGTTCAACATTAACAAGCTGCCAGCCTGGCACACACACACACACACACACACACACACATACACACACACACTGACAAACTGACTTACGACACGTTCTTAACGTCGCCTTACCTGACACAGCTCGGCATGGGATTTAGACGTCTTTTTTTTTCGTCTTACATTCAAACACACTGTCTGTACACACACACACACACACACACACACACACACACACACACACACCGCCACACTCCCACAGGCAACAGATGGTATTGTGGGCGTCAGGTACAGTAGCAGCCTCCTGACACCCCAAACAGCTGTTACCATTACAGCATGCTAATTGCCATCAATCAAGAAAGCACCTCTGTGCATTCATAGGTGAGCTTGATACAGTTGTTTCTTCTCTCTCTCCCCGTGTGTGTGTGTGTGTGTGTGTGTGTGTGTGTTATAGTGTAAGACAGAAATAGAAAAGGCAAAGGCAGAGTTTTCCCCCTCATTACCTAAATCCAAAATGATGTCCTCTCCCTCCTCTTCTGGAGGGAAGAAACCCCTCTGATGAATAATGAAGACAACAGGAACAGAGACAACGAGATCCATATCATTGCATGTCTTCCCTGCGCTCATTAGTGTCTGTCTGCATGTGTGTCTGTGGCCAGTGTTACATTTTTTATTAAAGTGAGTGGAGGTTTTGGGGGGGGGGGGGGGGGGGGGGGTGTGTTAGCACACTGCTGTGGAGTGCGAATTAGTATTTATCAGCAAGCGGCTGCACATAGAGTTTGATTTGTGCGGGCTGACTGGGATCGATGGTCTGAAACGAGCCTGTCGATGCGGGTCAGACTGTACATGGTCATATTGATATGGTTGCAAACAAGTAAAAAATCTGGTTCAATATTCCCTGGTGGTTTTGGAGACTGGTTGGAGCCATGCTACATGTCAACGTTCATTATTTCAGTTGGCGTGATACATGGGGACCAACTGGACCTTGAAAGCAACGGGAAGTGTGCAGGGTTTGTATTTGTTTGGTTTTCTGTTGCTCCCTGGCTGTTCAGGCTTGTCTTGATGCTGATCTCAAAGCTCTTAAAGCAATGCAGGGGGAAAAAAATATGTTATAGACCTTCAACGTTTTCAGGCCGAGACCTCTTGGCTGATTGTGACCCGGTGTAGAGACCCCCTATTACATATCGTATAAAATTGTATTCCTTAAAGTCCCAGTCGGCAAGTCCGGCGGATGGAGGGCACTCTGTCAGATTTTGAATGTTTCCAACTCTCATGCTCCTCCCCCACGACCACCAGCTCCTCCCCCTCGACTTCCTGCCCTTTGAAATCCCTTAGATCACGCCACCTTTGAAACGCGGGTCCGATGTTGACTCTGGTTTTATCACAGGCACTGTCGCCATCTTTCTTTTTTCCCTTCTTTTCCACCGGTGTTTTCTTCTCCTTGGTTGTTTTGGACCTCCTCGTTTCGGTTTTTAACGAGGAATTGGAAGCTTGTTGCTACTTCCCTCCGCCTCCCCCCTGTGATAGTGGAACGACCTGAGGAGTGAGGGGCTCTGTGTGCACGAACACAGCCCTGCGTGTTGATTGGACAGGATGATCTGGGCGCTGGCGATCTTTGCAAAACACACAACATGCTCTACGTTCACGTAGAGGCTCGCTTTTTTTTTCTAAAACCGGATGATTTACGTTGTTCTATCGGAGCGTAGTGTCGGCTTCATTGAATATGATCAAAAACATGTTGCCGACCGGGACTTTAAGAAAGCGGGCCAATAATAATGTGTACTGCAGCCTACAGTGTCATGTATAACAGTACTATTTTATGACATATATACATTTTTGGTAAAAACAAGCAGTGATACCTTAATGGTGAAAGAGCCGGACATCTTCACCTGTGATTTCCCAGAAGTCCCGGCAGTAGGACTGCTGTGATGGCAATGAGACCGGTGGCTCAGCTCCATCTATAGCAGGTTGCATTATTGGCCCTCCTCCTCCTCCTCGGTTGGAGCACTCGAGGCTAATGGCAGCGAGGGACATAAAACCCCCGTCTTTGCAGCTTTCCCCATCACCGCCGTGGCCGGGAGTCCCACAGCAGCGGGTTTCTCCATCTCACGAGAGGAATGCGTGATGCTCACAGCGATCTCGTGCATTCTCTCCCCGAATGTCGCCCAGAGGTCTCTTCTAAGCCTTTTCCCTCTTCCTCTGATTCCTCGCCTTTTGAGCACACATGCGGGAAGAGAATCTTAAAAGTCATTCTAGTGGCGCACACGTGCATCATGATTCCCCCGACCACGGTGCAGCTGGGATCCTCCACCTCCCGGAGATAGACCAGCTGCTCTGGCCTTGGCTGCTTGGGAAAGGGCGGGGCTATCCCCTGAAGTTCCGTGCACTATGCAGGATGCTACAGACCCTTCTACTGTATCTTGTCACCGGTATACAAGTTGTACCTAAAAAATTCACCAATTCTATGTTCAGGCGATTTCATCACAGCAGTTGCTGTGACATCACATGTAAATCAAGACTATACAGCAAAGCATTCTGTCACAAAAACCTGAGTCGACCCGACAGGCTGCTGGAATCAATGTCTGAAGTTCATCACTTCCTGGCAATAAAGTGGAAAGCTTTTTCCAACCCCCCCACCCCCTCCTCGCTCTCCAGCCAAACACTTTTTCACACCGCTGCTTGCCAATCCTGACCCCTCGGACTCCTGATTGAGAATTTCAGCCTGCAGAATCGATACTCTAATCTTCCTCCTCGGCCCACAGCAGATAAGTCTGTCTCATCTCGGGGTACTCTGCCCTCCTCCACTCGGAGCCCGGCCTCGCTGTCCGTCATCCTCGGGGATAGGTCAAGTCTCTCCTCCCCCCACCCAAAGGACATCCTCACATAAAAGATGACTGGCCGGGAACCTTGACTGATGGCTGTTAAGATAAAATGTAATACGCACATAAAACAATTGAATGATACCGGCCATCGTATAAAAATCTTGATATTCATTTGGGAGCCTTTGGAGGATGGATGATCGGGTTAAACCTTGAATGATGGCTGTTACAGTAAAGTGTGATGTAAAGGCTGCACGGTTGCGTAGTTGATCTTGATATTAATAGTTACCATTAATGTGATCTGTGTGTTCAGTAAGGATGTTCTGCCAGGCTCTGAATAGTGTGTGAGTACAGGCTATAGCTTGGAAACTGGTAGTAGAGTGTATCATGCAAGTGTGGCAACAATAATGACTCATAATCACAAGATGCATAAAGTTTCCACTATTTAGGGTTCCAGCAAATTTCCTCATTCACAGCTGAAGGGAAGAAACCACAAGCAAAAACAGTTTTTCATGCACTTTACTGTTTTTCTTTCTAACTCGTCTTCAGATTCATAGAAAGGGAATGTCCAAAATATACATTTAGGTGCCTCTAATGATAATTAATAGGTATCACCATACCATTCCATATTGTTAAAGGACATTTGATTGACTATCCCAGCCAGAAATCTCCACTCCACTTAGATACCCCAAACCTTTCTGTTTCATTACTATCTGAATGTTTATTTAATGATATATGTCATTCATAGCCTGACATATACAGCATGTTATAAGTTAAGAAGAAAAATTGATTATTTTATGATTTATGGAGTCATACAAAGCCATATCCAAAACCTTTGACTCTGATTCTTGAAATTTAGAATCTGGGTTTTTCTCATGTTCAGAAATCTGTTGTGGAAATGAATGTAAAGTAGCACATATTTAATAAGATAATGCCTTGTTTGTTATTTAAACGTGAAAAAATGTCTTAGTGTAAGTAATTAACTGTCAACTGTCATTGTTTATGTGTGTTCTGCCCTAATGCCTATGGTTACCACACACACACACACACACACACACACACACACACGCTATGAAGCCTCATTCATCGCGCTCTCCTTTTAATTATCCTGTGAAGAGTTTTGTCCTTGGTCAAACTTTGCAGGTTTGCATCAGCACTTCTGTGCTCGGCCACATTCAGGTACGCTGTAGAGACTGACTGACTGACTCCACGGCCACGTCGCCGGCTTCTACTTTAGAGGAGACAAACTTTCTGAGTTCTCCACATTTCCTCACTGCAGTATAATAATAATTCCGTGCTCTCTGTCACCTCTTCATTTCCATATTACTGAACTGCCTGTTATTATTTCCACAATTAGTGCGTTTTTTTTTAAACAGAACTTATTTGAATATCCAGCGTGGAACAATTACAATTGATCCGTCGGCCTTCATCAGCCGACATCACATGACGCCTCCCCGCGCTCCCTCGCTGAATGTTTTTTAATGCTGAGCTCTGCTCTCTTGTGAAGGAGATTTCAATGTAAGACACGCCGTGGTCACTGCGGTGTACACAGGGCGTAAATCGCTGAGTCGCTGGGCTCCCCCCAACTGCTGATATTCCTGTTTGTCATTTACCCAGAGGCTTTTGTTTGCCGTGTCCGTTTACTCAGCAAACCCAATCTAAAGTATGGGACTCACACTTCAAAGAGATCTCTCTCCTTCCCGCTGCTTCTCATCCAGCCTCGTTTGCATATTTCAACTTGCTCCCTGCCGAGTCGTGGATTGACTCTGCAAAGACTTCTGGGATCACCACATCCACCGGCGGGGGCCCCCGCTCTTTAGCGAAGCTCAAAACTAGCGGGGTTAGAGTGAAATAGGCTTTTGAATATTTACACTTTGGCCCATGTACAGACGACAATGGCACTTTGGGATATTACATTTTTTTTTTTTTTTTTTTGACTTTTGAGACATGAAATAACACAAAAGAAAAGTTTAGTTCACAAGCATTGATTATTTCCTTACAATGGGGGGTGCAGTACGCTTACTTGGTCTGCTTTAACCAGTAGCTCAGGGTAGAGGTCATTTCTCTCCTTCAGTAAAAAAAGTAGGAGGTTTTACCAGCATTGAGTTGGAGTTTGGCACAACACACACAATTTGAGTTGCAATTGCAGAAGTCTTTGACTCAAGCGAAGTGAAGAAAAGCATCGTCGGAACATCCAGCAGCAAAAGTGACCTGCAGTCAATCAGCCGTGGCCTGTAGCTGCAGACGACAAAGCAAACTCATGTCTTTGTCGCTTGTTTAGAGTTAGATGTGACATATCCAGTAATTGCCTCTCTTTTTAAATCAAGGTTTGACAGTCGAAAAAAGAGTTTGAATGAATGTTTCTCCATGAACTTACTCATTTAAAAAATTTTGTTTAAAAAGGACCACAATAGGGCCAAGATCACGACGGTTTTACACCGACTGAAGTGACCTTTATCCGTTTAACTGCATCATCTAATCTCACGCCCCTTTATCATAACGTGTAATTGCCCCATAAGACTGTGGTTTTAATTAATCTGCACAATTCGCAGAGATGATTCCAACCTTTTATATCCTCGAGTGACGGATGCGATTTGAGACAGGATCGTTCGTGGGACTCGGGGGGGAATTGGACTGGGCTGATCAAATATGGGTTAAGGGGAACAAGGTGGGGTGCTCATTTAGTAAACCGCCTTCTGTTGCCTTCATTATTCATCACCCGGTCTCAGAGAAGCAGGAATAAAAAAACACTGTGCCTTCTTTCACCTCCTATAAGCGATTCCCCACCTAAACCCTGCATTCTTCCAGGAGTCCCAGTCAGAGACTTGATTGACTTTGAGAGGGCGATGGAGCTCAGAGGGGCCTCCCGAGTGTCTCGCCAGAGAGTGGAGGACACGATTAGCTCCTCGTCTGTTGTTGTGCGTCCCAGCAGTGAGGCACCGCGCATGCTTTCCTGCTACAGCAGCTCCGCTCACGCCGGCAACAGCCTCATTTAAGGAGCGCACTCCGGCGGGGGGGCTTCGTGTGCCGACGTCTGTCTGCAGCTGCCGGCCTGTTTGGATCGTCCTCCCTTCTTTCCTTTTTTGTCTGCGAGTGTCTGCTTGTTGTCCTGATTCTCCAAATAGCCGGCTGTAACCGGAGGGAATCTCCTAGCAGCGCCAGGTTACCAACAACCCACCTCGCTAATCTCTAAATTAAAACCGGGAGGACTCAGCGGAGCATGATGGGACTCACGCTGCAAGAGCGTACGTGCAATCCCTGTTTATCTCCACATATATATGTGTGTACAGAAGTTCAACCGTGTTAATGCGTATGCGATTAGGTGATTTAGCCGTATGTGCTTTAATCCGCCGGCCCCGCACATTATTTTCCGATGTGGAGCGTGATGTGTTTGTCGCGGCTAATTTGGCTTCAGCCCCGGCTTGACATTTTCACACTATTTGATAAGAGGCGGAGTAGATCGGGCGGCCGCGCCGACAATCTTTTATTTACTGGCTGCAGATAAAACCATTAATTCCTGTTAATTAATGAGTGTGGAAGCCCAGAGGGTACGAGGTGGGAGCGAGGAGAGGCATCAACATCCGCCGGGACATCAGCGAGGAGACACGATTCATCACCATTAGACACACCGTCGCTCTGTTTCTGTCTGTCTCTCCCTCAGTCACACAGACGGGTATCTGTGGTCAGGACTGACCTTTCGTTAGGGCAGTATGATACCTGGACTTTACATATTTACTACACAAAATAGATCGTCATCTCACAGCTGATCTCATTGAAGGAGGAAAGTGTTGGGATTATTAACGTACAGCAATTTCCTTTTTCCTTTCCCCTAGGAGTCACATGACTAACGACTATCATGAAAAAACATCAACGTTACTTTTTTTTCACACGGGACACAAACAGCAGTATCCTGGGTCAAAGTCCTGCGTTTGTTTGACCCAACAAACAACTTTAGACCTATATCTAACCACATAACCACTCAATTTTGAGATATATAGCAACTAAACCTTCTTGAGATAAACGATAGAGCCTTTAACATGCAGTCTTTTTGTAGATGGAACCTAAAAAAATATAAAAATACAAAAAGAAGTTAACCATGCTAACGCAATGACCATCAACGAGTCTTTAATACATTTAGTTAAACAGATGTGGGGCTTCAAACAGAAAAAAATATTAGTATTTTTTATAATGAATACATTTCTATATAACATTTTAGTATTTTTTTAATACATGGAGATTGCATTTTGACTGCAACACCTCTGCAGCTGCATTGGTTGACTGGCCCCTTAAAGCATTTCCACCAGGATCCTGTGCATATCTCCACCATGTGATTATCACCCAGAATGCAGGTTAATGGCAGGTGGAAAGTGGGATTACTTAATATGACGCGCTCCCATTTCCCCCCTTCTCCCCCATCCCCTCTGGAGATGTCAGACAATGAGTCGAGGTGTGAAGATTAATTAGACGGGATGATTGAATTAATGTGCTTCATTACTGGCCTTTAACAGCCTCTGAGACAACGGTACTGCAAGACATATATCAAATAAGCGTGTGCACACACACTTTTTTTTAAAACGCCGTCAACGAACGCCGAGAAAGCTCCGTAGGTGCACGTGCGACCGCTACGTTGAGAAATGATGACAGCGTATGAGTCAAGTGTTGTATTAAAAAATGCAAGAGAAAGATTAAGGAGTGGCAGTGATGGAAAAGCTTGAGGAATGGGCTCTAAGGTATAACAATTTGCCTTTATCTGATGGAGATTACGGTGTGTGTGTTTTTCAGAAAGGACTTCATAAATATTAAATATGTATTTTCATGTCCATCCAGGTTGTACACAGTCAGTCAGAAAGACAGTTTTTTGTGTACATCAGTCCTTTTAGTGTGCATAAATAATGTGTGTGCTATACTGCTTTGCCAACAGGGGACATTTTTGCAGCCATATATAGCTTAAAAGTTAATTTTCTATTTGATTTTTTTTGTTGGAAATAAACAGAAACAATGGTCCCCACTTGGTTGTAGTAGCATGTTAGTCCGCTGTTGGTAATGTAGGACAGAATGCGTGTGTGAAATGGTTGATCTGGATGCAGCTCAAGGCACCGTCCCAGTCGCTGCTGCTGATTTATCTGCTGTTTTCTAAACCACTGACAGGAGAAAACAAATTTATGTGAACATTAAAATACAGTGCTGATTCTCTCTCTCTCTCACACATACACACACACACACACACACACACACACACACACACACACACACACAACCTAAACCTAACCTTAAACAAAGTCCTTACCCTAAATTGTAATAATTTACAAAAAGGGACATGCAATTGTTCCCATTTGGTCTAAAAGAAAGGCAAGTATTATCATGTATGTCCCCACGTGGATGGTCAAATCCACCACACACACATTATGTTACAACACACGTCTTTTATGATTACAGAAAAACAACCAATGCCAGACATGCAACCATCATACTGTGAGCAACACCAAAGAAGCAGATCTAAATACAACACACACAAACAGACATGTGATCCTTACATAAGCACATACAGGAGCACATAAACAAAGACACACATCCCTCCATGGTTCCTGGAAGAAGGCAGCTCTAGTTGGCAAACATGTAACCATTAAGATGATATCAAATCCGATGTTTCCCAAGTTGAAAGTGCAAGTGAAGGATCAAAGGGAAGGAAGAAGGAAAGGGAAGTGAATTCAAACATGAATATTTGAATGGGTGGTTGAATAATTCTGTGATGATGAGTGCTCTTGTGATGTATGTGTCTATTATACAGTACGCTGTATCAGCATTTCTACAGGTATATTAATCATAAAAAAAGATCCAGACATGGTTAACAAACCTGTTGTCACTAGTAACTTCAGTCAGTGGTCCTACACATGACACTGGAGGTGGATTATTTTACTAATGCACTAAATGAACATCATGCTGCAACGAAGAAGACTTGAACTAGAGATTGAGACCATAAACTCATCTTTATATCATTATATTATTTTCGTGACCAGAGGAGTCGCCCCCTGGTGGCCAGTCGAGAGAATGCAAGTTTAAGGCACTCTAGGAGGCTTCACTGTTCGGAACCAGAGGTTGTTTCAAACACTAGCCCTTTTTGGAAGCATGTCCGCGTGTCTTTGACCTGTTGTCATGACTGCAACATGAAACATGGAAATAAAACATGGGTCTGGGAGGACAACCTTTTTTTTTTTTTTAAAGGAACAGCAGGCTAATCCTGGCTGTGCCGACAGAAAACCCCGAACCATTGTTCGACTAAACCCTGCGGTAAATATGGCGACTCCTTTTTTTCATCCCGACAGTCTTTCTTTTTTCCTGAAACTCCCTGCTCTGTTGTTCTCGCCCAAATGTGTTCCTGTAGTTTTTGTAGCACTCTCTCTCTCTCTCTCTCTCTCTCTCTCTCTCTCTCTCTCTCTCTCTCCCATGTGAGTGTGTTGGGGGGAGCCCGGAGATGGAAATAGACCTCTGTGGGTGCTACGCGCTCCCCCACCGTCTGTCATGTACTCGTGCTGAAGAGCTGCCTGTGAGTGTGTGTGTGTGTGTGTGTGTGTGTGTGTGTGTGTGTGTGTGTGTGTGTGTGTGTGTGTGTGTGTGCGCGGGTTGTGCTTGGAAGTGTGTGCACAGAGCCAGCGAGGGGCGAGCAAGAAAAGCGACACCTCACTCGCCTATTTTCACGGTTATGCAACTATCAGACGTCAGAATATGCTGAGGCATTGTGAGGAAAATACATATCGGATCAGCATCAAAGGCTCTGTAGAGGGGGGGGGGGGGTATACACACAACACAGCAGCCCTTTATTACCCAGGGAAACAGAAGGAGCGTTATGTATGTCATTTCCTTTTCTTTTTTTTAATTCTCTTATTTGCTTGTTCAAAAATGACTAAAACACAGTCATGTGTACGGATAGCAGGGCATGCTTTAGGGCGGGGCTACCTTGTGATTGACAGGTCGCTGCAATGGTGTCGTTACGGCTACCGTTGCTACCACGCTTCCAATGCATTTAGCTTCTCAGATGACTTTAGCTGTTAAGCTTACCTTGAATTATAGAACGGTATTTCTCTTAAAAGAAGAATGTGAAGCAGCTACATGCGAGTAAAACCATGATCATACTGTTTTAGGACGATTGTCTGATATGATGCTGAATTTACACTATGAGTTATTATAGTACACAGGACACGGTTATTCTTATGCCATTTGTCTTCATTTGAAACCCAGCCAGTATTCCAGCGCTTGGATTTTTCGGGGGGAGAATTTACAATGCATGAGCTATTTAAAGTCCACGCTTATCGTTGTCAGGGTTCCAGAGCCCGTTTTCAGTCAAACTAATGAAACACTCCAGATCAAATAATTCACTCTAACCAATAAAAAAAAAAAACCTTGTCCCACTTGGGAGGAGAAGGGGGGAAAAAAAAAAGAGAGACGGAGGGGTAGAAAGCAGGCAAGGGGATGATCCCTCAGTTATACAGCGGAGAACAGATGGAACAGAGAAAGATATAGACACCAGGGATGGAACAAGGGATGGAGAAGGGAGGAGAGGAGGACGAGTGCCAGGCCTGTTATGAGAGAAGGAAGAGGAGGGGAGGAGGGCTGGAGGAGGAGGAGAGAAAGAGCAAGTGAGGTAACAAGTAGGAGGATGGAGGGAGAGAACAGCTTGTTTTGCGGTGACAGGTACATGGAGGTCAGGCCTTAGCAGGTGTTTAGCCATCATGCTGTTAGCGATAGCACATAATGAGACACACACACACACACACACACACACTCGCTCACAACCTGCTGAGGGCTAGACAGACACAATCACACGGACGTACACACTCTCACTCTCTTACACACACATTTCTTTTATTAAATTATATTCAGGTGTTTTGGCAATGGTGCTCTCATAATCTTTTGCTAATAAAGCAGATTGAATTGAAAGGACAAAGTGGTAGGTAGTTAGAGTGTGTGTGTGTGTGTGTGTGTGTGAGTGTGTGGACTCTTGTCCCTCTTGCTTTTTCATTAGGCCTGTGGGATGATGAGAGGAGAACAGGGTCAGACAGGTTCTTGTCTCTGATTAAATGATAGGGCGGGGCACGTCCTACTAATTACTCTCTGACTCTGTGTGTGTGTGTGTGTGTGTGTGTGTGTGTGTGTGTGTGTGTGTGATTCAGCAGCAGGGCAGAGCGTGTTCCTACTAATTACAAAGTTAGGGATGTAATTGTCATCTGATTGGTGATCAAGCCTCACTGTACTGATGTCAAATTCCATCAGGGTGGGTTTTATTTAATTTTTTTATTAAATATTTATATTAATCCCATTACTTTACAAACCTCCATCGAATGCGTAGTTCCTTCTATGCAACCTTACTTATATTTCTAGCTTGCTTTACGCCATATATACCCACACACACACGTGTCACAACAAAAGCTTTATGTGTTGTGTGCATGTGAAAGTGACAACATGATACACACCCACATAAGTGAGTGGTGCAGTGAGCTACAGCGCGTCCTGCGTTGCTGTCCTCCTACACTTGGTCTTCCCTCCACGCTTCAACAGCAGCTTGTGTAATAGTCAAGCAGCTCGCGGGGCTTTTTCCATGATGAGATTACATAAACAAATTCATTTATAACGTCCAGCAGTTTAGGATTTGTGAAATAAACCGGGAGGATATCAGCACGGATCTAAAGAGGTGCAAGATGTGCAAGTCATTTTACACATTTACGATCTAACTTTCAATCATTTCCCCTTTTTCTTTTATTTATTTTAGATTTGGATTTTCCTCCTGACTTACAAAGCACTTTGTAGAATCTTTATGTATATGAGCGTTATGGCTTAATCTTCGTTATTAATCCCTCTGATGTTTAATAATGACAGAGATAATATTGGAGATACATTCATTAGTGGTGTGGATGCTATACATAGCCGCTGCCGCTAACGGATGCCCTTAATGGCAGCTGCTCTGGAACAACATTAGACGGGTCTAATGAGGGGTCGGGCGGGGCACGAGTATCCTTATGCAAATTAGGTTTAAGGTCGTTTCTACATCCATTCAAAAACAATCACACGTACATGCGGCTTCATATGCATATTTCTTTCTTTTTGCATACACCGGTTTGAATTAACAGTTTTTATGCATCTTAAAAATGCTGGTGCATATCATTCCCCATCTCTCTCTCCTCATCCTTCTCCATCTCTTTCTGTCAAAACTCATATCGGCCAGTAAGGTGCTGCTAACCTGTTGCAGGCTCCTTGAGCACACAGTGAGGTACGTCTGCATGGTTAACTTGTCAAACATGTCAAAAAGAGCAAGAACAAGAGAAACAATGTGCAATTTTGAAACCTCAAATTTGGTTTCTGGGCTGTCGCCATCTTGTTGTTTTTTGGCCTTTGCCATCTTGGTGACATGAGGATGGAGCTCAGGACAACCAAACGCTGAATGAAATATTTTGGCCACCAAAATGTTAGAATCAACTTACAACAAGTGAAAACTCACTGGAAAGTTAGAAGAAAATATGTTGGTAGCGACCTTTCAATCGTAAGGTAGCCCCGCCCCTAAATCATCCCCTGCTTTCTGGTCTGGTGGACTCTAAATGGACCATAATGTACTAAATGAACATCATGACCATAAACTCATGTCTACAATGTTTACTGAGATAATACATCAAGAGAGAAGTAGGACCATTTTCTCATAGACTTCTATACAACCAGAGAGGAGTTGCCCCCTGATGGCCAGCAGATATAATACAAGTTTAAGGCACTTCTGGATTGGCTTCACTTTTCAGAACCAGGGGTTGTTTCAAATATTAACACCATTAAGACCAGATAGACACCATTATGTTTACTAGGAACCAAACAAAGTGAGAAGTAGTGTCATTTTCTCATAGACTTCTATACAATCAGAGAGGAGTCGCCCCCTGGTGGCCAGTAGAAGGAATACAGGATTAAGGCACTTCTGCTTTTCACGTTTCCGCTCCTGCAGCACAAACCCTGCTGATGGTTCTCATGGCGTCGGGGTAATTGCTGATTGATGCTGCTCTGACATGTTAAACACAGTGTTTATCCAGCATCATCGCCCCGTTCCCTCAAAACAAAATCAATGCCTCCTTTTTTCACGGTCCGTCTTGAGTCCTTACTTACTGCTCTCAAATGCCACCTCCCTCCTGCAGACACGCCCGGAAGCACTTGTGACCTGATCAGTCTGGATCTTCCCCGAGAGGACGTTGATCCTAATTGCAGATTGGCATGGGCGGTCATTTTGTCGTATTGTTTTGACAACGGCATTGCCATGTGGCATTTATTTGCATGCCGTTTACGTCTCCCGATGTGAACTTTAAATCCCAGACATAAATCATGTGTTGGTGCCTGTGATAGCTGGTGTCACAGCCGCTCTCAGCGGATGTCACAGCGCATCAGGTTCGCAGTCATTTCATTTGGCGTCACATAATGTCAGGTTGTCAAGGCATTATTGATATCCTTTTGCAACTAACACAGCTGAATGGAGATAAAACTGCTGTCATGGGCAATAAAAAAACAAGTTTCATGTCTAACTCACTTTTCAGGGGCACGAGTCAAGTCTGGTGTTTTTTTCATTAGGGTTGGCTTTTGTTAATCAGAAAATGATGAACACACAAATTAATGAATGTATTATTAGTAACAGCTATAGGTAGAAAACACAAAGCAGAATATGAATGTAAACAGACAGATAATGTCCTCTTCTATAGGTATACTAATACTCTCCTAAATGGGATTTTTCAAAGATTAAAAAAAAAAAAATACACTCAAAAGCCGATCACATGACACACTGATCATTAATAAATTGATTGCAAAAGCAATTGAAGTGACTTTAATCGAGAACAATAAGTGTTAAATTAAAAACAACATCCAAAATGTTGAATTATAGCACCAGGAATTGTCATAACAACACATTTTGGGGACATCTATCGCACAATTATCTCAAACATTCTGGATCAATTAACTCAATTCCTCTCCTGTCCAGTCAGTTTGGACTGGACTCATGGTGGTGGATTTTGAATGGCTGTTTATGTGTATCTCTGCTCTGTCACATTGCCCTTGTCATGTCAGATCAATACGGCGCCCATTAGCTCCCTGTTACCACATTGATATTTCCATTGACACCTACTGTCTGCGTTTGCCGACATATCCCAACACTGAAGCCTGGGGGGGCGTCTTCCACGCGGCAGGTGATTAAACCCAATCAACCCCTCACTTTGGGTGGACGGCACCATCGGGGGGATGTTAATGTGGGTCATATCGGTAAAGCTTTGGTGGATATTTGAATCCATAAACCTGGAATCAAGAAGAAAATGGGAGCGTCGAGGGGAGGTTTTTGTAGTCTGTTTTGTGGTTCTGGTGCTCGGAGCAGGCTGTCAGATGGTCAATTAGGTTGTTGTCTGGCAGGAGGAGGGAGGACATGATCAAAATGCATGTGTTGAAATATTAATGAAGTGATACATGTCTGAGAGGTGTCTGAAAAAAGACTTAATTTGCAGCTAGGTTGCCTGCTGACCACATCTCATTCATTCGGCTTCATGTTATCACGTCGGAGGTACTGGCAGTTGAATTCGGCATCAATAAACACACTTTGTAATCAAGCAATCTCGATCAGCTATCAATCTATCAATAGATAAGCCTTTGGGGGCAAGTGGCAAAACTTTTGTCTAAAACTTCCATTTGTTGAGTCGATAGCCGATGATTTAATCTTTTATTTTGCTCTCCACTCAGACTGTATACCAGGCAATCTGACTTATTTTTGCAACCAGAGGAGTCGCCCCCTGATTGCCAGTGGAGATAATACAAGTTTAAGGCACTCCAGCGTTGGCTTCACTTTTCAGAACACGCTTGCTCCCATCTAAATAGAATGCATCCATTTTTATTATTAATAATGACACCAAGCATTTGGGTCAAAAGTTGGATACCTTCAAAAACAAACAAACACAACGCAAAGTTGAATAGTCCTATTAAATTATGTTTAATAATAGAATTAAGAACTATGACAGAAAGACACTGAAATGAGGCAATTGAGATTGAAAGTTCCAATTCATTTTCCCACTTTTTGGGCACCCCGACTGTCAGACGGCAGAGTCATAATATCATGGTGTCAAGATATGAGCAGTGTTTCAGAGAAATGTGTTCCTTTTGCTGGCAGTTTGTCAGGCCTGAAGGCAGACAGGAAGCCTCCGTAATGCTGCCATTTCACTCCACGGAAGACAAAGCGAGGAGCGTTAAATGACCGGTTGGTGAGTCGAGAGAGAGAGGAAGGTGCTCCTCCTTCAGTCGCGGAACAAAAGCAACTAAACAGTGTGGCCAATGTGATATTTAAACCCTAATCTCTCCTCTTCCAACACCAGCGGGTCTTTATGACACGTTCGAGGACTGCTCAGCAGATGGGAAATTCCAGACACACTCGTGTACGTTTGTCCCCATCCAACACACACACACACACACTCTCAAGGCCATCGTGAAACTTTTCACCCTCTAATGCCCTCCTGCTGTGTTGTTAAGACTTTGAGCCGCAGTAAAAACTTTTTCAATTATAGCCATCGAAACTCCGGCAGAAACGAGTGTGCAAGCAACACTGAACTGTGCTCCAAAAAAGAAGAACCCATATTTGTGCTCTGGAGAGAAAATGTACACACCGCTAACATTACAGACTGTTGTGAGGCAGCAGGAATTTAGCGTAGATGAAGGAAGCCCAACCAACCTCCTCTGACCGGATCTCAAGGAACTATAAATTAGGGTTTATGATGACGATAAAAAAAAACCCGAGCTGGACTGAAGAGTTTGCATCTTTTGTTTAAGACGTGCCTGTAACCGGGTCTGGAAGCTACAGCGGTGTGTGTTTGTCTTTCGTTTCTCTAAAGGTGTTGTGGTTGGTCCTCCGAGGGAGGAGGAGGAGGGGATGGGGATGGGATGCTGCTCTTCTGATAATTAGCTTAATGAGACATTAATTAGACGGTAGCTGTAGGGGAGACACACGGGGGAGTTCAACTGAGATTACAGAGGGGGGGTGAGACAAAGGTATCGTTTGTGTAGGATAGCCCTATATGCATGTTTAAATACAGATATCAACATGTTGAAAGCACACATGAAAGAATCTTAGTCTGAATGAGACATTTAATGTGTTGTTGAGTTGTATGAGAGAGGGAGGTGTTCTTTTATTGATATTAATTGAAGGAAATCTCTGTTGGAGTCATGTAATAGCACTTGCTATTCCCCGTGTCTCAGTATGTTGTAACCAAACAGTAAAAGTTGCAAAAAAAAGTTGCGTTCAGGATCAACAAACGAATTAGAGGTGACAGCATACTTGCCAATCTTGAGACCTCAAAAATATGGAGGATATTGAAAACTAAAATTAAAACTAAATGTGTGTTTTCATTCATTTGTTTTCTGACTCGCAGTAACCTGCTCTCCCTTTCTCTCGCCTCTCAGACACAACGTGACAACGCTGCTCTCTGAAACCTATTATTTTAAATGGCTTGTGCCGCGGTACAACGGCTTTCCACTGCATAAAGCAAAGCCCGACTTGGGGCGTCGCAGCAGCTCTCTTCAGCAAAGAGACGACGTTGGGTGTAGCTGTATTGTCCGGTGGAACCAGTAGACCTTTGATGTGCTGGACGCTGCCGGAAAAAGGTTTGATGACAAAAAGGAACCAAAAATAGTGGAGTCGCACCGAAGAGTCAGGGTGGGGAAGTAGTTTGGATGAGTGTGTGACTTATATAGAGGACTATGTAGAGAACCATGTAGAGGACTATATATGGGACTATGTAGGACTATGTAGATAACTATATAGAGGACTATGTAGAGAACCATGTAGAGGACTATATATAAGTCTATGTAGAGGACTATATATGGGACTATGTAGAGGACTATGTAGGGGACTATATAGAGGACTATGTAGAGAACCATGTAGAGGACTATATATGGGACTATGTAGAGGACTATGTAGAGAACCATGTAGAGGACTATATATAAGTCTATGTAGAGGACTATATATGGGACTATGTAGAGGACTATGTAGGGGACTATATAGAGGACTATGTAGAGAACCATGTAGAGGACTATATATGGGACTATGTAGAGGACTATGTAGAGAACCATGTAGAGGACTATATATAAGTCTATGTAGAGGACTATATAGAGGACTATGTAGAGAACCATGTAGAGGACTATATATGGGACTATGTAGAGGACTATATAGAGGACTATGTAGAGAACCATGTAGAGGACTATATATAGGTCTATGAAGAGGACTATATAGAGGACTATATATGGGACTATGTAGAGAACCATGTAGAGGACTATATATAGGTCTATGAAGAGGACTATATAGAGGACTATATATGGGACTATGTAGAGAACCATGTAGAGGACTATATATGGGACTATGTAGAGGACTATGTAGGGGACTATATAGAGGACTATGTAGAGAACCATGTAGAGGACTATATATGGGACTATGTAGAGAACCATGTAGAGGACTATATATGGGACTATGTAGAGGACTATATATAGGTCTATGTAGAGGACTATATATGGGACTATGTAGAGAACCATGTAGAGGACTATATATGGGACTATGTAGAGGACTATATATAGGTCTATGTAGAGGACTATATATGGGACTATGTAGAGGACTATGTATGGGACTATGTAGGGGACTATGTAGAGGACTATATAGAGGACTATGTATAGAACTATGTAGAGGACTATGTAGAGGACTGTATAGTGGACTATATAGAGGACCATAGGACTATATAGAGGACTATGTAAAGGACTATATAGAGGACTAGAGGACTTTGTAGAGGACTATATATGGGACTATGTAGGGGACTATGTAGAGGACTATATAGAGGACTATGTATAGAACTATGTAGAGGACTATATAGAGGACTATGTAAAGGACTATGTAGAGGACTAGAGGACTATGTAGAGGACTATGTAAAGGACTATGTAGAGGACTAGAGGACTATGTAGAGGACTATGTAAAGGACTATGTAGAGGACTAGAGGACTATATAGAGGACTATGTAAAGGACTATGTAGAGGACTAGAGGACTATGTAGAGGACTAGAGGACTATGTAGAGGACTATGTAGAGGACTAGAGGACTATGTAGTGAGCTCATAGTAAAACACTTTTGTAAACTTCTCATGTCGTTTTCTCTCCGATGTTAATTACATCACAGCTGCTGCCAAATTAAAACTTGTCAGATCCACGGCAGCTGGTGGACCATCCATAAAAAAAGCGCCAACATAATTTTTTTTAATAACTACATCTTCTAAGCCATTTGGTTGAGATGCCTCTTTTTCGGAAAGCTCCTCGAGAATTTAAGGGCTTTTATTTTGAAAGGGAAGAGCGAAAGGAGTGGTATAAGCAGCAATCTTCAATCTGGATTGGAGTGCGTTAACTAAAACTTACAGATTGATATTAGCAGTTTAAAGTGGTTGAGCTGACGGAAGCACGCGTCATATTTCATTTTCCAGGGAGGAAAAAATGGATTTGATTTTGATATAAACATACGAAGGAATGTAATTTCAGCTCGGCTTTAAGGGGCCCACCTCTGTATTTACGGAGGCGACAGGAAAAAAGCTGGGCGCTGCTTGCTGAACGTCCTCACAAACAGGGGCAGATGTAGTGGATGACATTAAAGCCGCCCCGGTCTGTAGCTGGATGTGTCGGAGAGCCAGACGGCGGCTGAAGGGCTCCGGTTTATCTCTCAGCAGCGTGGGAGAGAACATGCCTCAGGTGTGAGGTGTGGCAGGCAGGCTAAAGCTCTTAACCCTGCTCTCAGACGCGCTACGCCCTCCTCCTCACCTCGACACACACACACACACACACACACACACACAGTCTTTTATTCTCTTGAGCAACACCACAACTGCGGGGAACAGAGTCGAAGGTGAGGATAAGGAGGCTTGTTGTGGCATCATCTTGTAGGATCACACCCCTATCTGTCACACACACACACACACATACACACACAGAGCATATGGCCCCAGAAAGCCCTCTAGAGCTCCACAGAGGGCTATCAAGGCCTAATTAATGGCGGGTGCAGTTATGTTTTATGATAGGACATAATCGGGCTCTAATTAGTGTGGAATGGGGCCCAGTGGTCTGATT
This sequence comes from Chelidonichthys spinosus, assembly GCA_029853015.1. NCBI lineage: Eukaryota > Metazoa > Chordata > Actinopteri > Perciformes > Triglidae > Chelidonichthys > Chelidonichthys spinosus. The sequence continues at coordinate 15,612,831 of CM056842.1, read as the reverse complement.
TATGACCAGTTAGGATGATCGCTGGGCGGTGATTTAGGAGCCGACATTTTCATCTCGTACACTCGCAGATACACTCTCTTGCCTTCCACAACATGTGCCGGAGGGCTGCGGGGGGGGGGGGGTCGCGGGCTGCTTTCCGCGCTGTTATCTCCTCTACAGAGTCCGACCGCTTCCACTCACAACCCCGAGATTTCACCCGTGAGTCTCCTCGACGGATCGTTTGAATTACCAACATTTTGAGAGCGGCCCCGAACGTTCCAACTGTGTGACCTTTTTCTTGGAGAAATGGATTTTGTGAGATAGTGTCAGCGTGGGATTGTGGGGATGCCAGAATGTGAGCCGGCAGTGAGGAGAGAAGATGAGAGGATGGGAACGGGGAAACGAAGCACGGCAACTTGACCAAAAAAAAAAAACGGGAAGAGACCTTCAGGGATTTCTGTCAGTTGGGGAAGTTTGAATTGTTTTTTTATTGGTAAACAAATGCCATTTATATAGTTAGCATTTGAGAATCATTATAAAAAAAAGCAGAAGCAAAATAGCAATATGTTTCTCATTCGTCAAAGGCAGACTTTTCTTTCTCTTTCCAAAAAAATATGGCTCTTAAAGTGTTTAATCTCTCCAGCATTATTGCTGAAAACACTGAAACCAATGCTCATTTAGCCCTGAGAGCATTAATATGCGACGTACCAACCCGCTGCATTGTGGGTAACAGACTGACGGATGGTTTTGTTTCCAAATAACTTAACTTCCTGTAAAGACTGAATTTTATTTTGAAAACCTCTCATTACGTTACATTCCATCTTGGAAATGCAGTTTTCAGATGTTTTGCACCATTTGACTGGAATATTTTGACACTGATATTAATAGGGCCAATCAAAAACAGTTTTTATAGATGTTTGGTGTTTTGGTTTCCTAATTAATTATAATTATTGTATCTCCTTTTTACGATATTTGAGAAAGTATTTGTCAAGTTGTTGTATATTTAAATCTTGTTGTTCTATTGCGATATTGTTACATCATTACCATTATGAACTTCAATTAATTGTATTTTTTATTCTCATTTGGACGTTTGCTCTCATTTTTAATATTATTATTAGCATTTGTCTCTGTACTCTTGTCACTGCGTTCTGGATCTCAACGTGACTGATTAGATATTTATCTCAAAGTTGTGCCCATGTACGACTCTTCTCGGTACTTCTGCATGTTCTCGTATCCGAAGATCAAACCCACAACGTTGCATTGTGTCCCGTTGCGTGAACGCCGGCGTCCAGCGGGGGAAAGCGGGGCGTCGGGGTTTTGATCAGCAGAGGGATGAAAGTTTGACAGAAACTCAGTGAAATCCCTTTCAGCACTCATGCATTCTTCATGTACACAGAATATCCGTTCACAGAGAATATCTTTGATGGCCGAGACATCTCGGCCTTCCTTCTCTCTGCAGGATCAGACACACGGACTCGCTCCGTGGTCGTGGTTACGTAACCCCCGGCTCGGCCCGGGGGTCGGAGCGGAAAGGAGACGGAGGAAGTTCACACATTGTTAAGAATACGACGGCAAAGTTCATGCTTAGAGAGCAAAGACTCTCTGGTGTTCCTTCCTCTCTCTGCTGCTCTGCTGTGCTCATATGCATGTGTGTGAGTGTGTGTGTGTGTGTGTGTGTGTGTGTGTGTGTGAGTGAGTGTGTGTGTGTGTGGGTGGATGGGCTCTCCTCGTTTCCCCCTCTGGCGTCTTTCTGACTTTTAAACTACCTTGAACGGAATTATGTCTCCAACTTGAGAGAGCTCATAAAGTAGCAGAGTGTGGAGCAGCTCTGTAGACCCTATTTACCAAACCTCTTCTGACACAGGCTGAATTAAAAAAAAAAAAATCCATACACACACACACGTCTGCACACACACACACAGTCACACAGACGAAGGCAAATCAAATCAAACAGGAGAATATGTCTGAATGTGCAAACCTGTCTACACCTGCCTCGGCCTCATCTTTTAAATTGTGTTACTTTTGATGGATTGCTTCTGCTATTCCATCTTTTTCTATATATATATATATATATATATATTTTTATTTGAATGTGTAATTTATTTTTTTTTATGTATATGACTTCTAGCAAGTGGATAGTTTTTAAGAGTTGGTAATAAAGGGCCGTTCTGTTATGGTGACGCTGTTGTTTTAGGTGTTTTAGGCTACCTAGAGATATAAAGAAGCAACACAGAAGTTAAGCAACAGACATCTGTAGGTGTTAGTTAAGGTCCTGAAAGTCACATAATAACAAAATACAGAACGAAGTGATCGCGGTAGATCACATACTCTCTGTGAGCTAAAATCACTGTTTTTGTAAATTGGAGTCTTTGAAGAGAACAGCTTGTTCTTGTCAAAAAAGGGCTGTCTCACAGCAAGGTAAAGCAGTTGGATTTTTTTGCTTAACATAATATTGTTCTTTTTAATGTCTCACATTACACGTTGGAGGCCCTGGACACTGGAATACGATAAAACACCCACTTCCACACCCAAACTATCCCTTTAGGTTGTTTTGAAACATAGAAACCCTTGTTGCTGCTTTTTTGCCAATTTTTCCATTAAAGAATGCAGATGGATCAAACCTTTAAGTTTGCATTTAAAGTCCAAGAGTCAAAATTCAATTTTTGGGGGGAAAGGAATGGTTTTGGCATACATTTTTTTTAGCAAAAAAGTCATTCAACAAATTTCATAAAATGTTGTCAAAATGTGCTTAAAAACTCATAAAAACCCATGTTATCGTATGTCTGTTCAAGTCTGAGTGTAGTGAGTCCAAAACAGTCAAGAATTAAAAAAAAAATACATCTTTTTGGTCTAAATTTAGTATATTACTAATATTTTACCTTCATTCAACCAGGAAACACTATTTTACGAAGGAGACCTAGCCAAAGTAGCAGCCATACAGAATAAACTATATAATACACATACAAATGAACAATAAACAGAGTGACACCACTGCATTCTTTATGATAACTTTAAAATCACGAATAGATTTAGTTTTTTGGTTTAGTTTTTTGGAGATAATTCCATGAACATGGTGCATTTACACTAGGCCACTTCATTGTTCTGGGAAGATCAGGTAGCTGGTGAGTATTAAAACATCAAATGTTCAAAATGATGTTCTCACACAACTCAAAATGCCTTGTGATTCATGTTTCAACAGAAATATATTTTTGACATATAGGCCTTTAAACACACTTTATGTTGTGTGTACATGAAGTGATGGCATCGTTGTATTATGAGGAGGAGGAGAAGTACTGCGAGACTCCACAGCAGTAGTGAAAGTACTATTTAAGCCTTTAGCGATGGCTGCTAACTGGATGCCGGTGTGTGTGTGTGGACCGCGTGGTCTCGCACGGATTAAACCGTCCTCCCGTGTCCCACGGTGGGCACACCTGGACCCCGAGACCGCTTGACTTAAAGCCAGCTCGCCACTGCGCCGCCGCCGCACGCATCATTAACCGACACTGTGCTTTTGGTGAAGCGGCACATGGTAGTGAGACGTAATGGATGGCACACAGAGCCGGCGACAGCAGCGTCGCGGCGGTGATTTGTCTCATTTTCAGCCTACTGCTGTTCCGGAGTTAACCAGCACCTAATTAGTGTGTGGCGCCGCCGAGGCTGTCTGCGCTTTGTTTGAATGTAGGTGTGTGTTTGACTGTGTGTAAACGGGCTGAACGGGCCATTTCTTTGAAGTTTGTGCAATGTCCTAATGGCGCTGCGAAGAGGAGGGGGGGAAAAAAATGATTATCTTTTCATCCTCATAAACAAGCGAGCCTCCCTTTGTCCTGTGCTGAGAACAGAGTGGCCGTTGCTCGGTTTAATTGTCAGGCAAATTTTAAGCAAAGTTTTAAAATGTTGGGGTGGAAAAAAAAAAACGAATTAGGCGCTTTTCCATCAACTGGTTTGGAGCGAATAAACTTGGAGACGGCATAGTTCAGAATCAGCCAGTAGAACACAAGTTACCTTTGTCATCTATGGAACCCATGTATGATAGAAACATGGGGAAAGGTATTTCTGGGTGTGCCTTGAGACGGAGGCGAACAGTTATGGGAAGAAGGCAGCAAAAACCGCTGATCAGTCATGTGACCTGATTGCTCTTTAATTGGATTGACTCTTTGCTATGCTAACGGCTATGAGAACGGCTTCGACAGGTTAGGTACTCGGTGGAGGGAAACTGACACAAGGAAGGATGCTTGGAATTCTTCTTCTCCACAAAAGGCAAAAAAAACATCTCAAGGGAGCGTGAGACAATTTTTTTCTTTTTGCAATTTTGGAAGTTTTGTGATACATCATTGTGAAGATGCTACTGGGAGTCAATGACAACATCTGGTACATTCCCGCTATTATTATCCAGATGTTATAAAGTGAGGTCAGGGTGACTTGGAATGACTCAGCACCTGATCCCGGCCTTTGTAAACCAACGCTGACCACATCTGGAGGTCAGTTCTGAGGTCACAAACCATCTCCTCTTTGAGTCTCGTAGTCAGAAACTTCATATCCAGCAGCATTCCGCTGATTTGCATTCTGACACGTTGCCTCTCATTTGCTCATTTCCATTTTTACCGACTCTTATCCTTAATTTCCGAGAACACAACAATCAACCAGAAGATATGCAGGGTGGACATGATGTGCACATGCAAGAGCTCACAGCAAAGCATATATATTTGAAGCCAAATAGAGTTTTTTTTCCCCGACCTAATTGCATACAGAACAATAACCCGGGGGCATCGTGGTGATGTAACCATCAGGTAGGCTGGGAGAAGAAGAACCCTGCAGGCAAAATAAGAGAGAAGCCGTCAAAAAAAATATTTCTTTAAAAAAGCTGGGAGGAGAAGGGAAACAGGCAGTCAATCAAACCGCAGTTTTCAAGTCGAAAACACTGGGGCGAACAGGGTGCGCTGCGACTCCAGTTTAATATGAGGAGTAAAAATTGCCTTTAATTAATGGGATGTTATGAAGAGGTTAGCTCAGCCTTCTGTCCGACTGCGTGGGGCGACGCTGAGCTGCTTCTAATTGGGGATCAACGCGTGCCGAGTCTGGGATTCTCGGTGTGCCGATAATGTCATATAATTGGAAAGAAATCTGTCACACTGACAGAGGCGAAGGCACCACAACCCTCCGAGGCTCGCACTTTAAAGATAGATTAATTAACCGACGGCTTCTTTTTCTCTAATTGTGTGTTTCCAGATAACAAGTTTAGAGTTGAGCCAATTATCTCCCCGCTCATGCCAACCCGGTTTCTCGGAGAAGGGTATTTTTGAACCCGCCGCCGCCGCGCTCTGAGGTCAGCTTCCATTTACAGAGGCCAAGCTGCGTTGATGACAGGGAGACAGAATTGAGTTGTGTTGAAATAATGAACTCTTGGTGCTCGTCTCTCTCTCTCTCCACTGTTTGACCTCACCTGCCTCCTCCTGAGGTGCTAGCCTTTTTATTTTTATTTTTGTATCTTCCTCATCCGGCCTTTGTTTTCTCATTTTCTCTGTTAATCTCCTGTCCTCTTCACTTCTCTTTTCCTCTCGGCCTCTCGTGGATGAAGATCAAGCCCCTTAATTCTCCTCATTACAAAGCCCCCCCCCCCACACACACACACACACACACAACCAGAGCTTCTTTCCTCACACAGCTGTCCGTCCAACCTCAGCTCGTGGGCTTTTTAATTGACTTCTAGATCATTATTTAGTTAATTATACCCCCAGACAGATTGCTAATAAATATTGATATGAATTATTCAAACCATATGTATGGCACTGATTGCTACACTAGCGTGAGTGGCACAAGTTGAAGTCTCTTAATTTGAAAACACATGGGGGGAGGGAAAGAAAAAAATACAAACGCTAGGTCCATATCTGAGGAGAGGAAGGTAAATCATGCTAATGGTTTCAGATCAACACGGCGCTCCGGCTCTAAAGGAAGCTGCGCTCTGTAATGGCTCCATTCTGGCACCGCGGTGATCCGGTTTCACAGCCAGCGGTTGTGTGCCCACATGCAAAAATCCAGCAGTCGCTTTCATATTTTCAAACAACCTGCTGTTACTGAACTTGCTTAATCATTTGGTGCTACGAGAACGTCCTCTCCACAAAAACTAAAGTCATTATTCCGCCACGAGAGTCAGGGAAACAAAACTTCTCTCTAAACTGCATCTTTATCTTGTTTTTTTTTGGTTGTTTTTTTGTTCGGTGGCTGGTCTAATCTGGATTCACCCAACAATGCTGGGTCGTGGAGGAGCCTACGGTCCCAGCTGGGTTAGCTCTGAGCTCTCAACCAACCAACACACTTCCTTCCGCCAGGATGATGAGGATTCTGCTCTATGACCTTCAGTCTCCAGTAAAACACCTCCAGACAACACATTAAAAACGTAGAGACACCACAGCGTAGCCTCTTCTCCAACTTTCTTTCAGGAGACCAGTGATGTGACTCCCTGAGAAATTCAATTCATTTGAGAAATTAATTTTAATCACCACACCTGATCAATATTCCCCAAACTCATTAAACACAGTCTGCGAGCCCTTGTGCTCGGCATTTATGATTTCAACCGATGCAGCATCTCTTGGAGTAATAACTGCAGTAATAACTTGTAATCCATTACACCACTTGTTACTTGGGAAAGATATTCCGGTGGTCACGATTGTGGAGAGGAAAAGTAGGACTCTTTTCTGTTATGCCCATTTTTAAAGGTTATGAATTGTGCTTTATCTTTTAGCAGCGACATTGAATACAACATTCAAGCAGAAAATGCCGACACAATGATGTGCCCTCAGGCCAATCAGGAAAACAGAAAAAAAGAAGAAGAAGAAGCAAGCCTGCCCTCGCAATCTCTAGAGCAACCGTAGCGAGCAAACAGACTGAGTGAAGTTAAGAGAAAATAAGGGGAGACGATTGGTGGCATTAGGGTTGAGGAGTGGAGGTAAATTCCAGAGACGATTGGGGAAAATAGGCCAAGCTTCCGAATAAGAGGGGTGGGGGTTTGGTGGTGGTGGTGGTGGTGGGGGGGGGGGAAATCAAAGCTCTTAATTGGCTTGTTAAGACTTGAAAGTGTGAGCTGAGAGAGAAGTAGCCTTGAGTTAGTAGTTAGAGCGAGAATGAGAGAAAAGAGAATGAACTAAAAAAGAAACAAATCCACATGAAGGAGTGTTAATGGGGGAGAGAGAGAGAGAAGCAGTCAGTTAAAGCGGGGGAAGAGAGTCGAGAGTTGAGTTGCGACAACTTTATTTAATTAGTGTGTGTTTTGGGGAGCCCGATTGGGGAGCGCTGGATGTCCGGGTTTAGCGGAGCGGCTTCGAGGCCCGGCGGTCGGAATGAGATCGAGGTGATCGTGGTCGCCGTGTTTTTTCATACGTGTGTGTGTGTGTGTGTGTGTGTGTGTGCACTTTTCACCACGGCGACCCGAGGCTGATGAAGCCATTAGGGGCTCGGTCTCACAACCAATCAATCACTCTGACACCTCAATAGGGGAGCTGGATGGTCATTCTTCAAAACGCAGCCGGCCCACCTCGTCCACTCCAATAATCGCTCCAATCATTCAGTCGCCGGGCCCCGAACCTCCAACCTCCGAACCGCCAAACGCCCCGCTCCGAGCTGCAGCGCCGTTTTGCTCATTTGTTTGTTTGTTTTTTCTCGCTGCTCTACTTTTGCTCTCGGAGAGCGAGAGTTGGGCTGCATGTTTACGCGAGGAAGACCAGCTGAATTCAAATGGATCGGAATGTTTCTGCTGCGTAAATTGCTCACGCAAGTTTGACTTCTGGATCCACTAGACCCACCAGAGAGGAGGAGGGGCCTAACCTCTATGTCACACCGACGATGTTTATTGCATCATGGCTGAAATCACCACGATCGCTGCTTCGTACATGTTGTGAAATCCTTGATCCACCAGGAAACCAAACGGCATGTCTGTGTTCATAACATCATCCAGAGGTGTTGGATTCACTGGATCTAGCAAGACACACGTCTGCTGGTTTACTACAGCTGGATGAACGCAAAATAAACTATTTAGCTGTGATTTAATTGTAATAAATGCATAAAAATGATGCTGAAATAACTCTATAATGATGGTGATCAGTAAACAGTCTAAAGTCATGCTTTGTTAAGTCTGTCTGCAAGAGGACAAGAAAATTACTTTTAAAATGCTTGTTTTCTGAATGGAGTCTGGTTGATGGTGCTAGGCTACGCTAACATTGTAGCTGCTCCATCAACACTCCAAATAAGGTCATCTAGACATAAATACAACAGAGAATACAACCTTGTTGTCTCTGGTTCCTACACAGAGTCTGGTCTGGTCTCTGGACTAATGTGAGCTACTATCTAGACCTCTGGGGGACCACAGACTACGGGAGAGAGGATGTGTTTCCTCCGTTTCTGATTCAGCAACATCAGAACGACAGGAGGAGAATCTCCGCAATGATAGTCTTTTTTTTCTCCAATACATCTTCATGCAAAATCTTCTTCTCTATTTATATTTATTCCCGTTGGACTCGTGACCTCGATGCAAACACATCTTTGTGCTCGGTGTTGGTTCTTGTGGTGCGACGTAGTCCTAGCACTGATCAATGTGGCCGAGCGTACACACGAAGCAGTTAGAGTGAATGAGGGAGAAGGCAGGAGAGCTTTGAAGCATTGCTGCTAACAGGATTCCTTAGATACACCTCATCATTACACAGAGAGTGAGAGGAGAGGGGATGGGGGCTCCCGACGACTGTAATCACACCCAACCAGTGACCCAGTTAGACCCATTTAGCCCAGAGATAAAGCCTCTCTCTCTCTCTCTCTCTCTCTCTCTCTCTCCCTCATATACACCACTATACTTCTGCCCAGAATCTTCTCATTGGTTTTCATTTTTCTTTTATTTCATTTCTTCACAGTTCTCCTTCCAGCGTGTAGCGTAGCCGCCGCCGCCGCCGCCACCGCTGTGTTGATTAACATTGTCACACTTGGGCTTTGTACCTTCTCCATTTGTGGTTTCATCACAGATGATGAATGATGATTTGCTTCTGCTTTGTTACCACATTTGTTTTTTGTTTTTTATGTACTTGTCGGGGCGGCTGTGGCTCATGTGGAGCGAGTTGTTATCCAATCAGAAGCGGTTCGATCCCAGGCTCCTCCAGTCCACATGTCCAAGTGTCCTTGGGTAGATTCTGAACCCCCAAATAGCCTCTGCCAGGTTCTGTTGTGAGCACTTGCATCGGTCGGTAGACTAGAATTTATTCCATTTACTCCAGCATGCCGGATGTCAAAGGTTAAAGTGCTGACTTTGTGCTTTAAGGGATTTGGGGATGTTTAATGAATATTAAATAGCGTATGGAAATGGCTTCAATTATGTTTAAAATTCAAAAGGAAGTGAAAGGGAAAAAGGATAAATATTTGCATGTCATAATCATTTTGTGAATTGAATATCTTTGGACTGTTGGTCGGACAACAAAACGCTGATAGTTGCTAGTAAGTAACGTGTCCAATGTGCGTGAACATACACGAAGACGCCAACGGTGTTAAGTTATCGTTGCTAAGCGAGAATCAATTTGACAAATGTGTTTCCAGATTCATATCCTGCAGGCGAAAACCACCTCAAGGGGGGCGTAAAAACTTTACATTTTCATAAAGCTATTATAATTGAGATTTTGCATACCATTACATCAAAGGAACTTCAAAACCATATCCACAAATCAATGGGAGACGTCTACTTATGATATCCAGTCTGTGGGTTAAACAGCAGCAAGAATGATTGGAGTTGCTAAGGTTACTGTGCTCCCTTTGACATCTGAAAAAACACACCTATCAACTCCAAAAAGTAGCTGTCATCTGCACTCTTTCACCTTCTGTGAAGTTCCCTTTTAACTTCCTTTAAGTCGTCTCTTTGTTCTGAGGGAACTGCGGAGCAGATTGTGTGATTCCGTCTTGTACAAAGCTGTTATTTCCAAGTGTGGGCTGAATGTATTGAGCTGCATTTTCCGTTTCCACTGCGATAAGATGAATAGATGAAATTAAGAGACGACAACGCCTGCATTGGCAGTCTTGTTAGCTTATCCTCTGTCTTAATAAATCATCGCGAGGCAAACAATGAAGAACGCCCACATTCGTCAACACTGCAATAAAACAGAAGGAAACGGCTGCCAAACGGAGAGGAGGGAAAGGGAAAAAAAAGGACTTCTCCTCTGTTTTGTTTCCTGGAGCAAAACAACAAACTTCTTTGCGTTGATGTGGGAAATAAAGAGTCTTTATTAGACCCACTTCCCGGTGATGGAAGAAGTGAGACTGTCTTAGTACAGTAAATAGCAGCACTTCCAGCACTACTATAGCTCATCTCTGGAGGATGTGAGGTGGGTTGAGCATTATACTCTTGGCTGTCAACTTATCATGATGAAAAGGTATAAATGACTTCTTCCATCCGTCACTCTCTCCCCCTGTCTTTTCCCTTGTTTCCTCTCCTTTTATAACTGTATTTATCCCGGGAAAGTCCTACTGTCTTTATTGCTAAATAGTTTCCTCCGAGCCTATTTTCTCCACTCCACGCTCCCCCCTTCCTGTCCACATCCGGACCTACTTTTCTCACCTCATCTCGTCCGTCCTCTCCTCTCCTCTCTCCCAAACGCCATCTTTTCCTCCTTCTGTCGGAGAGAAAACCCTTCTGTTGTTGCGGAGTCCAGCAGCCTGAGCGATCGCCTCTCCTATTGATCCCAGCGCCGGGTATTGCTGCCTACACGCCCACGCCCTGGCTATTTCCAACCAAAACAAACCATCATGTTTCTTTTTTTTTCTCCCTCTGCCTAGTTTCCCTGGGGATTAGCGTTGTAAACAAAACCTCCAAATCCTTGTGCGCTGTTTCTATAGTTAGCACTGGAAGGTAGAGGAGGCCAGTGCCAGTGGGTGGTCTGAAGTACAGTACAATAAGTACAGTGGTAGGAGGGACGGTATTGTTTGAGCAGTCTGCAGCCATGTGGCCCGGTGGAGATAGCACCATGTGTAGGCTGGACCTACAGCACACGGGCGGCTCATTGGGTTCGTGTGTAGGCATATGTTTTCATTTTATTTAGGCTCTAATTAATCACGGTCTTAATAATCAGTTATTTTATTTAAACAAACATACGGGTAACCAACCTGATGTCATGGGAAGGATGAGGCGGGTGAGATGGATAAGCAAATATCCTGCTGTGGGGCAATAGTGGATTATGTTTGCTTGGTTCAGGGGGCTCCAATGGGATATGGGGCCGGTCTGGGCCAAAAATGCCAGATCTGATTATTTAGTCCCAGTCCAATCCTGCTTGTAGACCCGAGAAGTAGTCCCCATGATGTCACCCATTGGGCTGTGGACTACAGTTTTGAATTTAGCTTTATAGCCCTCACTATCTCGGGATTTGTTGCAACCATATTTGGACTGTGGAGGAGCGACGGGTGGATTCGAGGGCTGGCATCGGGCTAGGAACTAGATTGGATTGAGCTAGGATCAGGCTAGAATCGGGCTAGGATTGGGATTGGATCGAGCTAGGATCGGGCTAGAATCGGGCTAGGATTGGGATTGGATCGAGCTAGGATCAGGTTAGAATCGGGCTAGGATTGGGATTGGATCAAGCAAGGATCGGTAGGATTGGGATTGGATCGGGCTAGGATTGGGATTGGATCAAGCTAGGATCAGGCTAGAATCGGGCTAGGATTGGGATTGGATCGAGCTAGGATCAGGCTAGAATCGGGCTAGGATTGGGATTGGATCGAGCTAGGATCAGGCTAGAATCGGGCTAGGATTGGGATTGGATCGGGCTAGGATCGAGCTAGGATCAGGCTAGAATCGGGCTAGGATTGGGATTGGATCGAGCTAGGATCAGGTTAGAATCGGGCTAGGATTGGGATTGGATCGAGCAAGGATCGGTATGATTGGGATTGGATCGGGCTAGGATTGGGATTGGATCAAGCTAGGATCAGGCTAGAATCGGGCTAGGATTGGGATTGGATCGAGCTAGGATCAGGCTAGAATCGGGCTAGGATTGGGATTGGATCGAGCTAGGATCAGGCTAGAATCGGGCTAGGATTGGGATTGGATCGGGCTAGGATCGAGCTAGGATCAGGCTAGAATCGGTCTAGGATTGGGATTGGATCGAGCTAGGATCGAACTAGGATCAGGCTAGAATCGGGCTAGGATTGGGATTGGATTGGGGTAGGATTGGGATTGGATCGGGCTAGAATCAGGCTAGGATTGGGATTGGATCGGGCTGGGATCAGGCTAGAATCGGGCTAGGATTGGGATTGGATCGAGCTAGGATCGGACTGGAGTCGGGGCTGATTGATTTGGAGCCTCACATGTCATTTAGATCTGTTGTTCTCTGGCTGAACAACACTCGCCCACAAACAGGGAAACTTGTTAAACCATTTGTGAAGGCGTCAAAATGAAGCAAAATGCTGTGGAACGACATAAAAAGCCCAAACTGTACGGCTGCCTCTAAAAGTTGATTTAAGTGAACTATTAATGATCGCAGCGGTAACTGACATATTGATGATGTTTTTGTTTGTTTTGTTTTAGTGGATACATTTCACAGATTTTAATGATTGTTACTGTGAAAAATGAGAAACTCTATCTGTTTCTTTTTTATGTGTTTGGTCGTTTTCCCTTTTTCCCATTCCAGGATTTATGACCAACATGTACTTGTACACACACTTACAGGGTTTCTCCTGTTTATCACTTTTACGGGGGCTCATCATGCGATTACCTGCTGCAAAATAAGGTGATTGTGTGTGTGTGAAGCTTCTATTTTCCAGGCATTCATACAGCAGTGTGTGTGTGTGTGTGTGTGTGTGTGTGTTTGTTTGTGTGTGTGAGGATTTGGCTCCAGCACCTCGCAGCCGTTCTTTAAAATGTGAATTATGACGGCAGACAGAACCAATGCAATAACTGAGTTTATTATATTTACATGTGCAAACACGGGTGCCTCTCCGCTCCACATTCCCATTTAACCACAATGCAATTCATGGCTCCGTGCAGCTTTTACCAGAGTGTGTGTGTGTGTGTTTTGCCTTCTAAGTGCACGGCCCACCCACCTGTGTTGACGCCAATTGGAGGCTGAGCTTGGAGCTCCAGCTGTGTCTGTATCAGATGACCCTCGGTGGTCCTCAGCGCTGCTTTTTAGCTGAAACTAGAGCAGTTGGGGCTCCCGGCCGTCTTCACTGCTCCCTCTGCTACACTGATAGTGCCCGGCCTTGCAATGCACCATCACAGAGAGGGGAAACAGAGGGGGATTCAATTACATTTTTTATTTTTTTTTACCTGACACTGGCTACTTGCTGATCGAAACGTGTAGTGTCATTGTTGTATTGTTTGGATGAGGTTGATGCAAGAGCCCATAGAGAATTCTGTGAGTGCAGGTGGAGCCCTCGACGAATGTCGCCCCCTGCTGCTCCATCCTGATTGGCCGGCATGCAAAGTTATATGGTAACCTTTGGTTTAGCTCCTGTCTTTTTAAGTCCTGCTTCTGAGGAAGCCCAGGCTGCTCTGATTGGCACCTGCAAAGGTAGTTTTCTTGCCATGGGAGGAGATTAGGGTGATTATATATACTGTATATATTAATGTAGTAACATAGGAAAGGAAGCCACATCTGAATGGTTTTTATTTCACAGATTGTGGGTTGGTGGACACTCCAGATACCCAAATGTGCACGAGCACTGAAAAAGTGAGTTTTTCCATGATGTGTCCCTATCTGTCCAAGAAGTAGATGTGTTTAAACTAGCATCCATAAATTATGTTTACTATGGTTAAAGCAGAAATGTCCATAAATCAGTCCACCATTAATCTCTCAGAATGGTAAATGGATTTGAGTGTTTCCTACGTATCGTATCAGTTGTCCACAGCTGCTTCATACTGTATGAAAAGTGTCTCTTTCAGTTCATTAAATCCCTGCAGCAGGACACATATACTGATAAATCTGCAGCCTCTGATTTGACAAGTGCCGTGTCAGAGCGCGGCGCCATTACTCACGGCCGTCCGCTGTGTTTACGTTGATTAAATAACATGCAAATCACGACTGCGAAATACGACTCGACGCACATCAGGTCTGCTGGTTAGGACTCGAGGAGAAGTGGGATTACAATGGCTCGAGTGTGTCGCTGCCTCCTTTCCAACTTTCTGTTGCCCTTCGTGTTTATTCTTGAAACGCATGAAGGATAGACGCGGTTATATAAACAACTTCACATTTTTTCTTTCTATCATCATTGTTCGATTGAAAGAGAAAGCCATTCGGCACCGTCCACACAACAAATTGATTTGTCGAAGAAGTCAATTCTTCATTTATTCTTTTCATACGTCATACGTTGGGATTAGCACAATAATCCCCTTTACTCCACCCTGTTGCGCATTGAGCTGCTCCACGTACATGCACCGAAATAGCAGCCAAACCTGCCAGTATCCCCTTGTTGCACAGCTTTGCATTTAATTCTCAGTTCTACCTGCACAGAAGTTAGCACACAGTATGATGTGCAGGGCTGATAACTCTCTGAGACTCATGCTATTGGCACTTTAGCAAGTTACAAGGTTATTTTATTGTCATCGTACAAAAGATCCTGCAATGAAAAGCAGTTTATAGTCCCATTCTTGCCAGATGGCAGCGGAGTGAACAGGCTGTGTCTTGTTGGTCTCGGTGGGTTTTGTCTTTAAATACCTTTTGGGCTCTTTGCGGGCACCTCTTGTCACCAATATCTCTGTACCAGTGATGTCCTGGGTGGTTTTAATAACATGTCCTGGGATGGACACATCACATGGCAGTCAGGATGCTTTCTACTGTTCCTTTGTAAGACTTAAAGGACCATACCATCTAATTCTGACTTTAAAACAAAGGTGTACCTTAAAGTTTTAACGATAAACCTCAGTTTTGATCATCTGCATATTCATTTTTTCAGGAATAGCCATTCTGTCTTCAACATACCATAATTGCATCTCTTTCAAGTAGTTTCCAGATTCATGTGTGCAGTACATCTTTCCCAGAAGTCACTTCCATAATTATGCACCAGAGATTCACAGCAAACTACATGTGTATGTATTGAATCTGTTTTGATGTATAGACTCAAGCAGAACTCAGGGACCCGCATTATTACAATACATATGATGTTATAACCAGGAACCACACGTGTCTCTAAATAAACCAGGATTGAAATATTATGGGTTGTACACTTTAATACACTAATGATGCTAACTGAGTCTTTTGTAGTCCCTTATTATCGAGGAAGCGTTCGGATGCACACGAACAGCAATGCGCCGACGCGTCAACGCAGCGCCCGAGCTCTTCACAGCTGTGAAGCTGTAGAATGAAAGGAGCTGCCATCGCACTGTGGCAATTCATTTTTCATGAAACGCTTGCTGGGGCCTTTTCTCTGCGGGGCCAGACTAAACCTTGTCATTCCTGCATGGAGAAAACAGAAAGCAGGCAGGAGGGGGATTGTGTTGCCTTGAGGCGAGCTACCAGGTTTGAGAGTAGCAGTCCCCTGGCGTCGGATTGACTTGTTTCTTTCCACAAGCCTGACACAACACTGACATAGTTTGGGTATAAAGACCCGCCCTTCTCTGCCTCTGATTGGCTCGTTCTCAAAGCCTTATTCGCAGTATTTGTTATTGATTAATTGGTGGAAGTTTGGTTGGTTTATATAAAACCAAAAAATGGTTTATGTTGTTAAATCCTTCAACCAACTTAAATCAGTGTTTATTATCAACGCAAATCATGACGCTAAGTTGCTACGAGCAACCGCAGACTCAGCCAAAAGTCACCAGTTGACACGGTCACTCGTTAAACTGAAACACCTGTTGCTCTGAATTGATCCCGTCTGAGTTCTGTAGAGCTTGAGCCTGTTGGAATATCAAATCTGACAACCGAACCCACAACAACCAGACATTTTGATGCTTTTCATAGTTCTAATTTGTTGTGTAAAGCTTCTGTAGATTTTTGATCGGCTGTAAAAGGGCGTGTGAGGACGATCCAGTCGACCAGATACCTTTCATCCGTCTTGGATCTTCGCTAATCTGTTGAGACATTTCAATCGACTGACTGAATTGCTCCATGAAAGTTGTCTCAGTTGCTGCTCAGATGCGATTAGAGCATCGAGGTGAAGGTTGACTTTGACTGGGGTCATTTTGGATGTTGCTATCCCAACAGCTGAGTGCATCATACGCTGTGGTTGGCCCGCTCTTTGATTCCTTCTAGGATGCGCTGCGTTGTTTCAGAGGGAAGTATAGGTGCAGGGCGTCTGGGAGATGTTCAGGAAGGTCTGAGAGAGCATGTAACTCGACTTGACGTCTTTGCATCGGATGGGAAAGGCCAATCGATGGTGGCGGCCGAGACGTGGCGTCCTCTTTGTCAGAGTTGTTCTCGCTCTCATCACATCCGCGGTTCCCATCCCGTTAGCTGGGGAGTCAATCATGTACCTTTGCTGAACAAGTATGTTACATGATGATAGTCCGGCCCTAACCTTCAACCGTCAAGTTCATCATACAAGAGAATGGGATGTGGAAATATCATTTAGCAGGATAAAGAAACATTTATCTATCTATTCTAAAAGAAGAGAATAATTTCTAATAATAATAATTAATCTTGGGGTTTAAATACATTTCTTTAAGTGCTTGTGAGCAGTTAAACGTGACTCCATGTAGATTTCAGGACTGGGGTGAGGCGTGAACTCTACGTTTGGTTTTCTGAACACTTGTTCCTTCTAGAAAGTCCGTTACGGTAATCAGTTTATGTGAGATAAAAATGAGTTTAACATTCTAACAGTATACTTTGATGGACTATTTTTGAGGACTTGCTGCATGAAGAGCTGGTTGCAGGTTCAATTTATTAACTATGTGTCCGCGCCTTGACTTGAGTTTAGAAAGAATGCCTCGCGGCTACAGAGCAGCCAGCTGGCACCTGCTGATATTGGCATGTCATCATGGACCATTAAAGCTGCACCTATGAGCATCTTTGTATCTCTCTAGCCCCTCTACCCCCCTGTGGTAACCTTTCCTTGTCCTCTTCCCTCAGTCCTCCTCCCCGTCTTGTGATCTGACTCTTTTCATGTTGCCCCCTCCTTGTCATCATCATCATTTTTTTAAATAGCCCTTTAGTTTCTCCGCGCTCTGAGGAAATGGCCGGGAGGTTACATTCCGTTGCATCATGGCAGCATTTCTCACCCAGCATATTTTTTTCTTCTTCTTCTTTTCTTGTATTGAGAAACAAAGCTGAGCTCTCTGATACACAGCGCGCGGCGGAGAGAAGATTTAGCGTGTGCATGTGTGGAGAGGGATGTGGATGCGTAGTCGTGAGGCTGTGTAGGTGACTTTAGCTTCCTCATTACGAGTAGTTGTCTTGGTTGTGTGTGATAGAGACAGAAATTGTGGAGAGTGAGAGCAGGAGGCGAAAGAGAGAAGCTGGATTAAAGAGGAGTGTGTGTGTGTGTGTGTGTGTGTGTGTGTGTGTAACCTGTCACTTTACATTTAAGCGGCAGATTCACGCCACAGCAGTCTAACGGACAAACAATCCATCCTTATTTACCCTGCTCAATGCCAATCCCATTGGATTGGAGAGAATTGGATTCCCACATCCAGGGGCGAATTCTTTTCAATTTGAAGGACCCCATTAAAAGTCTTTTTCTGTCCGCCTCTGTTTCACTCTTCTCTACCTCTCCCTCCTTTCCCTTCTCTGGAAGTATTCCAGCTATGGTCGAGCGTTTTTACACAGACGAGAATGTCCTCCAAGAAAAACAAACCCAGCCTTTTTCAGAAATTCTTTAAGAAACAACATATTTTATATATATTCATAGATGAATAAATTAAAAGTTGATGTTCACATCTAGATTAAGAGAAAGTGCTGGTGCTTTGTGTGCAATTTAAAGTTTGGAGTTAAAGAGAGAGGGATGGATGGTGGGCAGGGCATGGGGTGAGTTCAGTGACGGCTTGGGGGAAGAAGCTGTTGCTCATTCTGGTAGACCTGGTCCTGGATGCTCTGGAGCCTCCTACCAGATGGTGCAGAAAGGTGGGAGGGGGTCCCTCATGTTGTTTGTCGCCTTTTTGACACAGCGGTTCATGTAAATGTCCTTAAAAGCAGGGAGTGATGATTTTCTCTGCATTCCTACCTCTCTCTGTGACAGTGATGCCATGCATTTTTGGTTTATCAACAGCTTTTATCTGCAGTCAGTGTGATGCACACAATGGATGCTGTTGATGAGATGAGAGGAAATGTCATCAAAATAACTTTCAAAGGAAGCAATGTGGTGATATGATGGAAATCAGTATCATAATATCAAGGATTAAGGATATTTTCCCACGTTACAGATGAGTGACAATCAAAAAGGGGGAGAAAAAGATAATGCAAATTTTCAGATTCAAACTTGTATTTTGAGTTTCGACTAGAACATACTGTATTTACACGCTTTAATGTTCAAAATACACATTTTTCTTCGACTGCCTGTCTGAAATTACCTGAATATCCCAGAATATTTGGACTTAGTCGGTCGCTCTGACTTGCTCTTGGAGGTAGTTGAAAGCCCGGCGTGTCCCATGCAGACTCTAAGAAGTGGGTCAGTTTCAGGTGCCAAGTGTCATATTTGACGAGTTGGGCCTGAGACCGGAGTTGGAACATCCACTGAAAAAGTGAGTCTTTCATGATATGGATCACTTAAGCCCCGTCTGAACAGGATTAATATTACAGAAGGAGGTCAGTAATGAAACGCTAATTAAAATCCTTATTCTGGACATTTTAACCGCTGGCAATTATTGGAGCTAGTTCCTTTATCATCAGCGGGTTTATTAAATCATTGGATCGTATGAAACCATTTAATACTATTAACATTACAGATATAAAAGTAATAAGATCATTTAAATGCAAAAATAAACTGCAATCAGACCACAAGAAGAGCATCCAAAGAGTTTAACTTAATTGGATACTAACATGGAGGTGGCCCCGCCCCCAAGCTTACAAGTTTACAATGTTTACTGAAGTAATAAATCAAGAGAAAAGTATCATTTTCTCATAGATTTCCATAGATTTTGCAACCAGAGGAGCCACCCCCTGATGGTCAGCAGAGAGAATGCAAGTTTAAGGCGCTTCAGCGGTGGCTTCACTTTTCAGAGCCGGAGGTTGCCGCCTCGTCACAAGCAGGGAGAGAGATGGAGGGAGTTGAATAAAGAAAGCCGAGTGAGTCAAAGAGGGGGAAGTGGTGGAGTAGGGCAGCAGAACAGAGGGAGGAGGAGGAGAAACACAAGTAGCAGAAGAAATGACAGTCAACAAAAGATGAATGAGGGAGAAGAGAGATTGCTTTCGCTGCCTGGTCGCGAGTGGCTTCTGTGTTTTTCAAAGTGCAAGCAATTCCCAAATGCCTCAGTGGGCCTCTTATAACCCCTTATAACATTATCACAACGTCCTCATTACCTTCTCAAAACACTCCCCTGCCGCCGACAAACACACACACACAGCCATGAATCCCCCCCCCCCTCCCGCCGCTGTTTATCAGGGTAAATCTGACAGGATGGATTGTCTCAATACCGCGGGGAGAGTGGGTCGGAACGCTGGTAAATAAATAGACAAAGGCGGGGAAAGGAAATATTAATATCTATAAGAGTTGTGTCAGGGTGGTGATCTGCATGGATTCCCCCAGTGTGCTTGCTATTCACAGGCAAGTGGCAGACTGGGAACGGGAGCGGCCCTGTTTGTTAATTTGGTCGGGGTAATATTTCAATAAATCATAGTGTGACAGCGGGCGAGTGGATGTGTAGTAGCTGCTCCCACAGAACACACTGTACACCGGAGTGTGGCGCTGGTTGTTGATGAGCTGCACTGTCTTGACTGGGGGAGGAATCCGCAGCCAAATGACATGAAGTGAGTTTTATTAGTACTCCCACTGCATGTGGATTCCTCATAGATGTATAGATGATTTTCAGAGAGTATAATATTTTGATTTTGCAGAAGAAGGGATACGATAAAGGTCTTCAAAGTAATCTGTAGTAACTTATCCCTGTTATATAACCGTGGGAAGGGCATGGATGACACTCATCAATCCAGATGCAGATTACTTAGTTTTGATTGCCAATTATAAGTCGACGTTAGATTCCTTTGATTGGCTGACCACCCGTTGAAACAGCGGGACTCTGAAATATGAAGCAGGACGGCTGTTCGACTATAGAAGGAGAGACAAACCTGCCTGCAGACTCAGCTGATGCATCTCTGTCAGTCAACGGGATCGTGTTGACTTGCAGGTTGCCAGCTCTGAATCCATTTTAATTGGTCAAGAGGCAGAAGTTGCTCTTCAGCCGATGCGGCGCTGGGTGCTACTAACCGAAGTTTCAGCGTGGGTGCAAAGCAGTGTTGGAGATATTGGTGAACGAGGTCCAATGAAGCCATTGATTGTGAGAAAGTGCCATTAGATTTTGCTTTTCTAGCTGTTCCTTTGCTCATTGCTTCCCTAATCAGTTTTAAAGCCTTTAACCGGGATGATTCGCTCAGTTTAACATCCAACCAATTCGATCAGCCATGCGTATTATGAATACTTGTCGAAGGACTTTTCTTGCCATTTTGATCCTCACGAAACCTGCGAAGACAGCTTCTTTGAAGATGATGTAGCGTTCTGGCTGTCCTGCTGTAAAGAGGCATCTGTACCTACCCTGTCACCAGGCAAAATTATGGACCAATATGCTAATATTCCAAAACGCTACTGGGCTGCAGAAGGGCAATGTCACTGTGATCCCAGATTTAAAAAAAATCCTGACACAGCTGCAGTGTAGAACATTTGCAATGACGAGCTGCACCTGTTTTTTTTTTTTTTTATCAGATTCTATCAGAGAAGAATATCTCGTTCCTCCCCGCTGAGATGTCCTGGCTTCACTTTGTTTGCCCACAGGAAATGTAATATTAAAACTTAAAGGCCCATGAAGTTGGTTTTGCATCTTTGAGCCAATCAACTGCAAAGTATGTATAGCACATTACTGCTGGCCATTTGTCAATGCTTACCATCAGTTTTTAGATGGATTTTCTTCCTTCCAGGCAGACATTGGTTTCAGCCAATTTCATTGCGATATGAAAAATCAACATGCAGAAACTTGAAGCTTGTTTGAGTAAAGTAATCCGCTGTCCTTGCCGGTGCAGTCGAGGACGACGCGGCGTCCGTGACCTAAGAGCGGGCGTTCCGAAAAAGCATTGCTTTCATCCACTATCATGGTGATGGATTAGCTACCAGCAGCAACTACCAAGTCTCCAAGTTTAGTTTCACTCCGCAGAGAGCTGAATGTAAATGCACGAGTCAAGCAGCCGAAGAGACGACACAACCACTGAGGCTGAGGCGACGGTCGGCTGATGAGTGGCGGAGTGTCGCCGTCGATGTACTGCAGAGATGATGAGCTGATTGCAGGCAGGTGTCAAGGTAGACTGGGGTTGTGTCCCAAATCACTTCCTCGTCCATCTGCAATAAACACTTCATGCTTGGAACACATTTGAGGCAATGCATGATGGTATATAATGCTTGGTTAGTGAATTTTCTGTTACCATAGTTTTGTTTAAATAGTATTAGGAGTAAGTTTATAATACCGCCACTAGGGGGTAGTGGTCTCTTTAAGAGACACAGGTAGTGGCAACAGGAAGCCATGTTGGAAAGGAGGCATATTACAGCTACACCGTCACCATCATGCTATACGGTGCATCGTCGGTATGTATTGTCATTTCATGTTATGTTCTTCTACAGTTTATTTTGTCAGTAAAATGGTTGATGAAAATAGGCTGAATGCACCTAAACATATGATTTTTTATACAGATATAAATCTAAGTTTCCATGGACCAGAACAGGACAATGACAATGATAACAGTCTGACAATAGTGCAATGGTGCAGGGTGCAAAGGGTGCTGGGATAAATATGACATTTTGATGTAACAGGTTGCTATGGATACACTATGTGAATGTTCATCATAGTGACAGCCAGCAGGAAGAAACTGTTCCTGTGTCTGCTGGTTTTGGTTTTGGGTTCTCTAGCGCCAACAGAGGGAGTAGTTGGAACAGGTGATGATTATTAAGGGACATTCATATTCAAACAATATCAATGTCAATATCAGGAGCAGCATAGAATTCATTTCAACATTCCAACATCCAGCGTTCATCTCTGGGCTAACATTACATTTTATTTTAGTTCATAGTCTGACTTTGCCGGGTTTGCTTCAGATCGGTCAATCATTTTGGTGAGTTCGATGTTTTCATAACTGAAACAATGCTAATAATAATAAGTAACACTACCCACATGTGCAGATTTAGTTATCTACCAAAGTTTGAGAACTCAAGTTCAGTTCTTTTCCCAGAAGAGAACGCACGTTGCTCCGGTTTGGAAGCATATGGTTTGATGTTGCCGACTTGAGTTTTCGATTGAGCTAAAAAAAAAAAAACTTTGATTAAAAAAACATAAAAGAGGATGAGGTGGACGAGGGAAGGTAGGAGATCGGAATGCAGAAAAAAAACAGACGAGGCCCGAATGATGGAAAATACCAATTAGCAGCACCAATCAAAAGCATAAATAACAAGCGTAGAGCAAAACGGCACGATGTTTACTCTGACAGTCTCCACCGAATCAGCCTCACCCTCACTCTGGGCAAATAAAGAGCTGTCTCTGCCCGCTCCACCGGGACCTGCTGTACATGTAGACATATGATTTATACTATATATATATATATATATATATACACATACACACACAAAGGCCCATGGGAGTTTGAGTTTGTTCAGTGTGATGGGATCTGGATGTGTGTGGTGTGGTCTGCTTGATTATCTGCATGTTTGTTTGTTGTTTCTGTTGCAGGTCATTGACCTCTTTGAATGTAAAGCCTTAGGGACACACACACACATCTCATCAACAACAACAACACACACACACACACTCAGGCCGGGACAGTTTGGAAGGCAGCCGTGGTCAGAGTTGAATTGAGGACAGTCCCAGAGGTCTGCCGCCGCAGCATCATATTTTGTCTTTTTTTTTCTTCTTTTTTTTTTTGCTAAACTGACTTCCCTTTTCTTTTCCCTCTGTGGTCCACAGTTACCATGGAAACACAGTTTGGCATACTATGTTAAACCAGAGGGAGTTGCGTCTCCTCTCCCCTGTTATTGAGGGAGAAATATTTTAATTGCCCAGGTTTAAGGGAGAGCAGGGAAGAGAGCAAGTGGCTGCCAGCCGTTGGTGTATCTGTTTAGTAGAAATTGTTTTGCCATGAAACACCATCTGTCTGGCCTCCTGGTTGGCTCCGCGCTGATCTGTCTATCTATAGACTCAACTTCAGCTTCGACAGTAGCAGCCATTAGAGGTACACACAAATGTGAAGCATTCTAATTCTACTGACAAGCTCAGAAGTGTTTATTCCTTTGAGGTAGTGTTTTTTTTTTTTTTTCTCTTCATTTTATTTACGTGCTACAGATCCAAAAACACAAGGTGACAGCAAGCCGTAACAGTTACTCATAACCGGGGTTTATCGTCTAATGGGTTTCCGTGCAGCCGGAAAAAGTCCTGGCAGTCCATTCAGGTGAGCGGGAGAGTCTGATTGAGTTAGCCGAGGTTGGGTCACAGGTCTGTGTGTCTAATACCTGAGCAGAAGCCAGCCGACTCTATCAGCTCGGGTCGCCTCGGTGTGTGTCATCATCTTCCCCCGGGAGGGAAATGTGCAAAGTGCAGGGCCGATTGTGTGATGTACTGCTGTGCTTTTTGCACCGCCATGTCTCGTTAATAGGTGGAGCGTCCTCCTGCTGCCATTGCCTCTGAGTTTGGGTCTCTGTGTTTCTAATTATGGCTACTACCAACACAAAACTATATTAACAGAAATGCTCAATGTCACATTGAATGGCTATTGCAAAATAAGTGCTGACAGTAAGTGGTATCAAACAAAAGGTCTGGACTTTCACCCAGGAGACCAGAGTTAGTATCCGTGAAACAAATGTACCTTTTTTAACCAGATAGCAACCTCCGATTCAGGGAAAGTGAACTGTTTGGTCCATCAGCTCCACCCGTCGCTCCTCCACAGTCCAAATACGGTCACTTCCTACGCTGGTTGCAAGATTCCAAGATGGCAACGGCCAAAATGCTGAATTCGAGGCTTCCAAAACCGTACTCCACAAACCCAATGGGTGACGTCACCATGACTACGTCCCCTTCTCATATAGAGTCTATGGAATAGATGTTTGATGATCTCAAGGACTCGGGGGAGTGGAAGTAGATGGACTGCTGTGGAAATGAAGAGCAATCAGAACATTCCTTTCATACATATTATCCATTCATACATATGCACAGTCTGCACAATGCCAACAAACACAGGAAATGTACTAATCAAGCGTCCACAAAGCACGCCGATTAAGTAAACACCAGAGGAACAGAAGCACCGGCATACTCTACCATTCATTGTTCTTTTGTGCTTTAATCAGTAGTCTTGGTATAAAAGTCCAACATCTGTTTGAAAGTGTGTCTCTGTGTTTTTCCACAGGCTGACGTATATCTGAAGACACATCCAGCCATCTGAAACACTTTGCCGACACCGTAACGTAAGTAGGCAACATTACCCGGTTTACTGTCTTTAACGTTCCCCTTTTTCTCTATTTTCTTCCACTTTTCCATCCTCCCTCCGCTCACATCTAAATCACAGCCTAACGGATGGAGTTACAGATGAACAACCGTAGCGCTGCTTTTAAGGTGCTCGGCGGATGTTGCAATCCCCAAATCACATTGTAATCAGACGAAATGTGCTATAACTGCGGTATGACTGCTGTGGATGAATGATGTTTGTGAATATCCGCCTAGCAACAGAAACACAATGGAGAAACATATCGGATTCATCTGCTGTTTTTAGACTCTTTGGTTCATGGTGGTGGTGGCTGTGGCCTGCAGGGGTTCCTGGTCTCTGAGGCTATGTTCACACTGCAGGCAAAAGTGGCCCAAATCCAGGTTTTTTTGTTTATTTCTGGTGCACATGTGACTTTATGACATGGAGCACAAATCATATAGAATCTGATCTATCTGAATCTGATCATATGTTGTCCTAGACCAAATATATACCTCTTTTTTTTGCATTCATGCAACATTTCTGCATACCTCCATGCAGAAGACTGCTGTATTTGAGCAGTAGAGCATTGAAAACTCATTCAAACAATAAAACCTGATGAATTGTTTTGCTACAATATCTGCTTGTAGGGTTTCTATTGTCCTTCTGAGGTAAGTCCAACCACTTGCTTGAGTTTGGATCTATTAGAAGTCTTGGTTAAAGGTTGAAAATGTGTATTCAATTTTTGAAAATGGAATCAAAGCTACTATACCTCCCTTCACCAAAGTGCTTACGTAACCACGTGGGAACCCCTGATGCTGAACATCATTTGGGCAGCAATTATACTTCCTTGCAAATTAATTAGGTGTAAATAGAAATGTAATTTGTTGTTTTTGTCATTATTTTCACACTAACCGAGGCATCGTGCTGCCGATGCTTTTGAATGGCGTCCAGACGAGCCTCCGACGGCTAAACTCACGCAGGAGTACGAAAAGGGCAACCAGTGTTGGAGAAAGTGATCGCATAAGAATAGGGATTATGTCTTCGTCTGGCCCCTCATCCTCCTCGTCGTGTCCCCCTCGGCTGATCCGCTGGTAATGCTTCCTGTTTCAGAGACACCGATATGTTTCAATCTCACGGACAAAACCCGGCGGAGTTTTGATGAGGTCGAAGTGATGGATTTGTTTTAAAAGGAAGGAAATCCTCTTCATAATGTGTAATGACTCAGTTAATGGCACTTTAGATGACATTCTACCTCCACTCTGCGGCTCTACTAATAATTCGCCTACGGTCCTTTAGAATGATAATGAGGTAAACTGTGTGAGGTCATTGCACTTAGGATAAGGATGATGGTGAAAGTATTTCTGCTTCCTTGACTCCGCTTTTCTCTCTGGTTACTTTTATTAACAACAACTGAAGTCTTAGCTTTTAACTCTCCTTTCAATGGAAAGTTTCACTTTTGGGTCAGGCAATAACATTCAGATAAAATAATGAACTTTTCCCTGTAACGTGTTTTATTTTGTGGAACGGCACTAAAAGAAATCCTGTAAGAATGCCGCTGGCCTTGACAATTTAACAGCTCTCCAAGTAATTTATTTTTCAACACCAAGCATATTTTTTGATTTTTTTTTTCCTTTTTTTTTTTTTTTTTCTTATTATTTGACTCACCTTGAAATGAATAGCCGTTCCTTCATTAGTGAGAATGAAACATGTATGGTTGTATTGAATATAGCCTCGGGGCACAACACTCAAATGAACCAAACCCTATTAATTTGAGGTCTGTGAGGTAGTGTTGGGAGTGTGGGGGCTGAACTGGATGTGTGCCTGTTTGTTTGTATCAAAGGGAAATAAGAGGAGGCTTCAGATATTTGCTATGGGCGATCGCTATTTGTTCTTTTATCATTGATTGCTGAGACCTCTGTTCTCTCGGAGACACGATGCACAAGCTCAAGACTCTATTTGATGACAGTGAACTTTTAATGAAGACACGTTGGACATCTCCTCAGATCGTGTTTATATCGGCTAGCATTAGTATCAAAGATGGTGTCCGATATTTAACGTTCACATTCATTTAGGAGGAAACTCATTCAGGAAATGTGAGTTTACAGCCAAGAGCTGGTTAGGTAGTTTGGCCCAAAAGCTGGAGACCAAAAAACAATTGGAAACATTGAGCGTGTCAAAAAGGTACATATATCTATCTCACTATCTAGCTATATACATACTGTATATATATTTAGTTTTTACATGAAAGGAAAATAGAACACAGCAACGCGGATCATTTGCATCGGACTCGGCGTACATCGTTGTCATGCATATTCCCTTTTGCAAACACACTGGTGAGAAATGGCTTTCAAGCATCCTGACACCACAGAGAATAAATAAAATGTAAAACAACATGTGTAAAAAACAGACCATAGAGTCCTAGCTTCTTTTTTATTTTTTATTTTACCTTTACTTTTTCTTTCATAAGGTTTGCTGGAACCGTCCATATTATAATGACCTGTGCTGTGCTTCAGTGTGTGTTGGATATATAGGATAAGCCTCTCCAGCTGTCACAGTCACAGAGCATCAGATTGTACCTGCATATCTTCCTGCAGACACTTTTCTCTTGACAGAAACCTCTGTGATGAGCGGGGAGCGGGCCGGCTGCATCGCTGTGGCTCTCCCACTGTTAATAGTGAGGCTTCAAGGCTACCGCTGTCCAAGCTGCCTCAGTGGTTCAGTACAGGCTGAGGCTTTAAAACACATTCAACTCATGGTTTAGGCAACAAAACCAAAAGCTTGGCTCAAAACAAAGTTACTGATTCCCCCCCCCATATTCTTTAACCTTAACGGTAACTTTGCATGCTGTTTTAAAGATAATCTTTAACATATGGGACACAGTTGCGGCGTGGCTGGCTAATGCTGTGTACCTGCAGCTTGTCATTCCCGCTTCGTGGAACATAGAAGAGAAGAAATGAAATCAGAAAGTGGTAAATGTACCTAATGAATCTTCCAGGCAGCCTGAAGGCAGCCACGGCAGAGCTGGGTCTACAGAGACCTCCTCCCCCTCCCTCCCTCACTCTCCTTCTCCCTTTCTCTCTCTATTTGTCTCTCTGCCCATCTCTGTGTTTTCCTGTGTGTGTGTGTGTGTGTGTGTGTGTGCTGTCACTGATTGTCCCTCACTGTTTGTATATTTAGAGGATGTTCTTCAGTGTTCCTGGCCCACCACACTATCCATCTTCCTATCTATCGGCAGACAACGGAGGCCCTCTTGCTCCTCCAAATGAGAAAGTAAAAGGCTCCCCTCCAGCTCTGTACCGCTAAAGATCAACTGTAAATCACGCTAATGGAATTCACTCCAGTGTGTGTGTGTGTGTGTGTGTGTGTGTGTGTGTGTGTGTGTGTGTCATCTCTGTGAATGGGAGATGAGGCTGTATTATTTTGCAGAAGCTACCGTACGGGTAAACGCTCCCACGGCAAGTGCCCATCGGCGCGTGGCGGTGAATATATACTGCATACATTAGGTAGTGCTGCTCTTTTGTGGTTCGGATGACATGAGTTTCAAGGCAGAGCGGGGTGGGGGGGGGGGGGGGGGGGGGGCTCTCTGTCAGAGTGCTACAAGCAGTCAGCTAGAAAAGACATTCAGCAAACTGTATTGTGATGAGAAAGAGGCTCAAAAAGAATAGGACTTTCGGATTATTTTGTACTCGTGTTGCTGATTTGCCGACAGATAAAATGTAACTCAACAACACCCCGCGCAACGGTTGCAGCATGAGGCAATCAGAGTGGAACGGAGAGGCAGACAGACAGACAGACAGACAGACAGACAGACGGGTAACCTGAGAGACGGAGACGATCAATCAGGAGCAGGTTAAGACAAAAAGTGATAAAACTCCCAGATAGAAAGTCATTGGAGTTGTGAGGGGGGGGATAGTGTGTGTGTGTGTGTGTGTGTGTATGTGTGTGTGTGTGTGTGTGCGTTCGCGTTCGAAGAAGCCTGATGCAACCTACTGCAAAACTCCAGCATGCAACAGTTCTTAGCTGGTTCGGTTCAATGGCGGAGCAGCAATAGACTCTCCTGCCTAGTTAGAAGTGTGAAGAACTCGCATCAAACTGTGATGACCGGTCTCCGGGGAGAAACCTCCAGCCGGCTCACAGAGCGACAGGCCGACTGGCCAGCCAGCGACCCCCGCAGGCGGCAGTTTGTGGATCTTCTCGACTCGGAATACGTGGGAGATGATTTCAAATTTGCCATCAAGTCTGGGGGAAAAAGTCTGGCCTGGGTTTAGTAAAGAAAACATGTTGGTCGGCTAGATAGGATAGCATTTAGCATAGCAACACAGCCAGTCAGATGCAGAGTAGGGTTTTCCTGCAAGGCATGCTGGGTAAAGGCACCTCCAGTGAGTCCCTCAGATCTTCTGTTTATGAATCGTCATCATTCAGCATGTAAAACCCCCGTAACTGTAACATCCACATCTATTCAATGTGACGCATTGCATTGTGGGATCTCTCTTACATGCACGTTAAGATCAAACAAAGTGATGAAGTCATTTGCGACTCATTTATATTTAATGACTAAAGAATCATTTCATTTGATGACATTCGAATAGCATTTCATTTACGTGTTGCTTGATGAAAATTTGATTTCCGCATCCCGCGTTTCCTCGGCAGCAAGTGTATTATTTTAAAGAGTATTCCGGCACAGTGCACATGGGCTTGATCTCTGTGATCTCTGTGATCTCTCTGATCTCAGTGAACTCTGTGATCTCGGCCCCCGAACAAACACGTTAAGCAGCAACGAGAGCGATGCGTCGCTGTCCGCGGTGCTGAATCCTCCAGCTCCCCGGCAACCAGCTGCTCAGTCCGCACATTAAACAACTTTTTTTGTGATTTTTTTTAATTCTTATACTGCAAATATATAGCTTGTTTATTTCCTGTATCCGCTCGGCGTCCCCAGGGGTCCTCGCTCAGACCCGCCTGTCAGTCGCACACATCTATTAATGCTACCTGAACAGGTGGAGCAGACAGCACACGCTTGTGAAATGTCGGAATCAAAGAGGCAGACAGATTGAGCATGGGGAGATCTCCAGCTACTGGGAAACGGAGGACTTTGTTGTGTTCTGCAAAAAAAAAAAAAAAAAAAAAAAAACCTCCACAGGGACATGGAAATAAACTGGAGAATATAACTTTCAGCATGTCGCCATGATAGCTGGGGTATGGTGCCGACTGGGAATGGGTGCTTCTGACAGCGCGGAGCTTTCTTGTGCTCCACTTGAGATTTCTGAGCCCATATGTGGGCAGATAAATTTAGGAAAAGAGTTTTACTTTGGTCTTACCCAATATTTAGAAACCTACAGCAAGTGTTGCTGGCTGTTTGTCAGCAAATGTGTAAATCAGGAGCCACGGGGGGGCGCAAGCTGCTCCGCAGAGTGGATGTCACAGTGCAATCAGGCCGCTGGAATGAGGCACAATTTCCTCGCTCTGTCTGTCTCTTTCTGTTTTTCCTCTTAACACAAAGGGCATACAAGAATGTTTCGGTGTGTCTCCATGTCCAAGACACGCACACACACACACACACACACACACTCCAGAATCCCGGCCCCAGGCAAAGTCACAGGCTGTCCTCCATTATCAGAGACGATTAGAGGCCCTATCAGCCCACCGGCAGCGGCAGCAGGCACTTTAACACACCTATCACAGCCTTTACACACACGCATAAATATACAGCAGCAGCATATGTGGAACATAGTTTCACCGTGATTAGGATCATACTCGGGCCCGACTCGACGATAAATAAAAAAAAGACGGCAAAGTGATGCAGCTTATCTTCCCCTCTGTCCTGCTCCACATCTTTCTCCTCCTCTTTTCTCTGCCGTCTCCTAGCCTTTGTTCGGAAAGTCAGTGTGGAGGGACTCCGTAATCAGTGTGTGTGTGTGTGTGTGTGTTGCTCTGTCAGTGATATGATCCAGGCTGTACGTCTCTCTAGGTCAGAGTCGACACTCAGACAAGGTCAGCCCGTCACTCCTGATGGAAACTATCAGTCTCTCTGACCCCAGGCAGCAAAAAAAAAACTAAAGAGACAAACACAGTTTATCAATTCACACTCTTCCCTGATAGGTTATTCACGGGTCCTTGAAAAGTCTGAACTTTTTTGTTGTTGTTGTTGTTTTTTTTAACTCGTTACGTCAGGAGTCTGTTATTTACAGCTGCTTCATGGAGGTTTGCTTATTTCCTGGAAACGTCCGCATCCATTGCATTCCCACTCCCGACCAGGCGGCGACCTCCGGTTCTGAAAAGGTGAAGCCAACGCTGAAGTGCCTCAAACTTGCAGTCTACCTTCCTTTACTTTTCGATAAAACCATTGACGAAAATGGGTTTCCTAGTTGTAACTCATGTCTGTTTGTATCTCATGAAGATTCTCTGTTCCAGCAGACCTGCAGTAGATGTTGACTTTGGCCAATAGAGGGCGTAGTTTCACCCTCCCTCAAAGTACTGTGTTTGCTCTGAGATCCGGAGGTGGAAAATACAGGAAGTACATGAAGATCGTGATACTCCCATCGCTGGTTATTCTTGCACCATATTGTTGCTGTTTGTGCTGGAATGATGCTGAATTTCATCTCTGTTTCTTTTGTAAAGCCAAACGGGTATTTATTTTTATTCTAAACATATAAAATGATAAGAGTGAAGGCTGAGGATGAGGTTTGTAGGCTCTTCCTGTGTCCAGGATAGATTTTGACTTGAGGAGTTCTGTCTGTCCATGAAAGGATCACAGAGGAGTGAGGGATGGGAGAGACAGAGAGACATGGACATATGGAAGAAGCCTCTTGATATTAAGGTTTAGTGAGTGAGATGCTTTAAAACCACTCCAGATTGCACATCAAGTAGTGGAGTAGCTTTCTGGGCTCCACATCACTGGTGTGGCCAATCAGACACGTTTGCCAGTTGAGTGTGTGTGTGTGTGTGTGTGTGTGTGTGTGTTTGCATGTGGGAGACATATGAGGGAATAGTAGACGGGCAGCAGACACGATCCAGCAGCAACAACACGTTTTCATGTCTCCATCCTTTGCCTCCCTGTCGGAGTCTCAGCGTCTGATGGCGTTCGTCGTTTCCTCGATTGATCACTTCTTACATCAACGTTTGTGAGATTGTTTCAAACTGAACGAGTGTGTTTGAAGCACATTTTACGTCGTGAGCATTGAGATCCACTCTGGACTCTTGGCAGTAGCTCAGACTTAAGGCTCACTTACTTGGCTCTTTAGGAGGTTCTTTTTTCTTCAGCATGTGGACGTATAGTAAGACCACAAGATCACAAGAAGGCCGACGTGGTTGAAAGCCCCACAAGAAGGTAACCCCTTGCTTTTACCTGCCCAACGTCACAAACTAACACATGCATTCATTATATTTGGCCCCAAAGAATGAGAAGAAGAATGAAGCGATTCAACCATCCATTTAGTCGCTTTAGTCCCAACTGTGTCACATGACGAGGGAGAACACAGCGGAACTTGAATTGTGTGATCAGTACAGAAAAGATATTGATCCAAAACAACAGCTAAAATCAATGTCAATCAATGAATAAAACAAAAACAAGCAGTCGGGTTTTAACATCCACAAAATTATCATCTTTATCCTATTCTTGAATTTATGGCCAAAAATGCACTTTTGGAGAAGAGAGTCACCTTTGGTCACCAAATTCTAATCTAGTTGCTTCTAAATGGATGTTTGTGCCAAATTTCCAAATTCACAAGAACGGGACAGATGGACGTACGGACAAACCCCAAAAAACAGAACGCCTCGGGCCGTAACCACGGACGCATGAAAACACTTTCCTCCCTGTGAACAGCTGTTACTGAAAGGAAGACGGCGCGCATTCATGCTCTCTTTTAAAGGAAACATCATGTTCAAAAAAGCTGTAGCAGAAGTCACGGTCAAACATCTTCCCTGACGGATTTGCATTGTTCGAGTCCCAATCACGGAGAACACTTTTTAACAGTGGGGTTCACGAGGAGCATTCATGCTCATGAAAGAATCATTTTTTAATCTGCGTCCCATTCTCATCCTCCATAAACAAGGTAATGTGTCGACAAAATAAACCAGGAAAAAAAATGTCTTAAAATTTCAATGATATGAAGCTGAATAGGTGGGAACAGAGGGGAGAGACTTCCCTTTCAAGAAAACTGCCTTGACTTTGGCTGCATCCTTATCTTTTTTATTTTATTGTCCCTTTTCTTCCTATTTCACAGCTTTTTTTTTTTTTTCTAAGTGAGCTTGCTGCCTTTGTTCCGCTGAAAGCAAGGCTCTCTTGGTTTAGTGGCTAAAGATCTTTATTCCAGCTGTTTACACTTGAATTTGTTGTGTGACTCAAAAAATGTGAAGCTGAAGTGCCTTAAACTTGCATTCTCTCTGCTGGCCATCAGGGGGTGACTCTGGTTACAAAAAGAAGTCTGATTGTATAGAAGTCTATGAGAAAATGAGCCCACTTCTCACTTTGATTTATTATCTCAGTAAACGTTGTAAACACGAGTTTATGTCCTCAAAGTAAATAAATAAATAATGAATTTTATAGATAAAATTGTGTACATCTGTTAGGCTGTAGTCTTTGATATGTAATTGGAATCAAAGAACGTGTGATGTTTTTATAGCATCAGACTCTGACGCGGGAAATAACAGATCGATGCTTCCAGTCAAACCAACAACTCTGAATTAAACACAAAATACACCGTTTGTAACGGCTGTTTAGAACCAACACATGATGGTGTTTCCTCATCTGACAACTCTGTAAGGCAGGATGATTTAACACAGTCCACACCTCTGCTTCATGGAATAATACTTCACTCCAAAAAATGTAAACTTCAAATGTTTAGCACCCCCCCCCCCCCCTCGCTCTCAAATGATTAGCATTGAAATTAGAAATTTAAACTAATTGAGCTTTTTTCCCAGCACGTAACAGAGTATTGTATCTCAGCCTGTGATTCATTATGAAGTGATTAAATTACCTTAATTAAAAAGTTAACTCTATTTACACTGAATTCCTTTGCACTGTAAAATTATTCTTTTATAATGACACCAGTATAGTTATGGTGTATATATGTGGTATTTTCTTGTTTAAAGACTAGTCGTCCAATAGTAAGTCCATTTTGAACACCTATTTGAAAAATAGTCTATTTGATCCTTTCCTTAACTCATCAAATGATGTGATTTCGAAACATTGTCTTATTAGCATCAACACTTACACTTCTTGCATTAACGTTAAAATGACTCAGCAGCTATCCTTCGTTTTTCCTCAAATTAAAATAACGGTGTTGGTTGTAATTCTTCTGTTTAAACACGGCGTATCTCTCTGATCACCATTAAAACAATGCAAACCGTAATGAAGGCAGCTCCGTCCTCCTGTCGATCCCCGCTGTGGTTCATGTGTGAGTAGTGCGACAAAGGCTGAAATGATTAGAGGCTGCGGCCCGGGAGAAATTAAACCTGTCAGTATGGATGATACGATGACAAGGGAGAAGAGAGAGATAAAGAGAACATGTAATCCAGGCTCATCTATACATCGCAAAACCACCGTGGGCACAGTGTACACTACTGAGACGACTAACGGGAACTTAAGGGCGATTTATGGAAGTATGAATTCTGCATTTGGACAGTGTGTATAGTATGTTCCGGTAACTTGGAGATTAACATAAGATTAACAGATGTTAATATGAATAAATTGGACAAACTCAAAGCCAATTAACTCAAACACAAAACTCTAAAGCAGTTTTTTGTTGTTGAAATTTAGCTTTTAGTTGTTTCAAGTTGAAAAAAGGTGTCCGATAGAGGTGAGGTTTGGGTGTTTGGCACAACTAGGTCGTAGCAGGTGTATTGCTCAGGACCCCAACAAAGTTTAGTGTGAGGTGTTTTTGTTTTTGAATTTGCTCCCCTCGCTCTCTCAGAGGAGTCCAATATTGTCCGTGTTTACATTACCTGATGGAAACTATTTGGTATTCGAGGGTTTTTTCTTATTTTCTAAAAAGAACACCTCTGAAATGCATTAGAAGAAAGACCTGAGGAAATGACCTCCAGCCTCCCCCCGTCTCACTCTATATGCCACAACATATTGTATGGAACGTGGAAAAGGGCATCGTGCATTTCTATTCCATCAGAGGGCATACCAATACTGCCGTTGCACATATCCCTCACTGCCGTCCTGAGATGTTTCTGCAAAGTTCACGTTCACTTGAATGAGAGCTAAGAGGTTAATTCCCCTCCCCCCTCACAGCACTACAGGCAAAACGGGCTTTTTGTTCATCAGAATTTATCGTAGCAAAGATCGCAATGTCTTTATTATAACGCTGTATAAGGGCCACTGTAGGAAAAAAAACAGACCTCAGGGAGATGGGCAATATTCAGAGAGAAAAAGACGCAAATTTGTGATTTGCTACTTTATTTCGGTGCTAACAACGGGTATTTATGCTAGCTAACTTCCCATGAATGTACGCATTTTTCTAATTAAGACATCACAACATGTGACAATGCCTTCTTAAGGTTCCTCAACCTTGTGATGTATGAATTAGACAAATAAATACATAGACTTCATGAAGTCGCAGATTTACTACTTTATAAACTCGCAAATTTGAGACTTTTTTTCTCTGAATATTGCCCACATCTCTCAGCTCCGTTTCTTTCTTTCTTTGTTTTCCTACAGCGGCCTGAATACGCCGTCGTACTTTATTGCCACGAATGACTTGGAGAAACTATTTGTGTGGGAAGAGTCATGAGAGGTTTAGGGAGGCGAAGGCAGGGAGTCATAAAGAGAAGGAGGAGGACGATGACAGGATGTGAATTTCCTGCCGGGCGCCGACATAAATGATGCCGATGTGAAATCAAATTGAGGAACGTGCCGAGGGATTAAATGAGTATCTTGTGTCCGTTCTTAGAAAAAGTAAAAGGTGTTCCTGAGAGGCCGAAGGTTGAGAAAGACGACTTTTGTTTCATTTAATTCGGCTGCAAAGAGTTTATCGTCAAACCGCTCTGTTCTTTTGAGGAGATTACACAGATTTCAGTTTGCTTCGTCGGGTACAGGATGTTCTTCCGTGCTTCTTCTTCTGTGGTGTGAACAGTTTAAAAGCTTTGCTCACGAGAACGTTTCAAACTGCTAATTCAAAAAGCTGAAGCCAGGCTGCAGAAACTCCGAATTAAACAACAGGTTGTTTTCCTCTGACCTTTAAATCGACGATCTGCGGTTTGTTAAGGTTCATGTAACAAAATGGTTAGAGAGAACAGTCTGGTTTGGGCTTAAATTACCATTATGCAACACTTTGTTGCTCCACCTGTCACCGGAGGGCTTCTCCGCCTGGCCGTGAACATGAAACGACCAACGCTGCCGTTCTTCCTCCCGAACCGACTGTGTGCAATCACTTCCACGTCCCTGAAGAGCAATGGGAGTTTAAACGCACGGGGGTTAAATGAGTCGTGATGCCTTTCATAATCTTCAAAAAATAGGCAAAAACGAGAAATATTGAATTTGAATTGAAGTGAGGAAATCCCATCTAGAAAGGCAGCGAGCCAGAATGACAGTTACAAGTACACGGCAGTGTTAAAACACATCTGAGACTGAAAGGAGGATCAGACGTACAGCGTTTCTTTCTCTCTCCTCTTCTGTTCTCCCTCCTCTCACTCTTTTTCTGTCTCTCTCTCTCTCTCTCTCTCTCTCTCTCTCTCTCTCTGAACCTTTTCTTGGCTCTCCTTCCTCCTCCTACTCCTCCTCCTCCTCCTCTGTTCCCTCACTTATCTCCGTCCACCTCTCCCTCTCAGAGCTGTAGAAACCATAGTGTTGGTAATTGAATTGTGTTAGTAATTGAAACCCAGAGATGAGTCAACGCACATAAAGAAACACACACTCACACACACACACACACACACACACACACACACACACACACAATGCAATAAATGACAATGTTATTCTGGCATCCAAACACTCCCTCTGTGTTTCTCTGTTACAGCAGAGTGCAGACAGTGGAGTAGATAATCTGGAGTTGTATGACCTTACTGCTGTTACAATTACAGTGTGTGTGTGTGTGTGTGTGTGTGTGTGTGTGCGCGCAGGGTATCTGCCTAGAGCTATGTGGAAGAGCAGGAAGAGGTTCTCCTTGTTTTTGTGACACAAATATGAAATACATTTCAATATGCTGTCGTTTAGTTAAACAGGAAGTTGAGAATTTGATGTATCTAAAGTCTTTGAGTCTTTGAACAACAGCTGTTGTCGTCAGGGTCTGTGTATGATGTGCAACCAGACCATTTATGTTTATTCATATAAGAAGTGGACGTAGCCTTCGTGATGTCACTCACTGGTTTGTAGAAGTGACCATATTTGGACTGTGGAGGAGCGACGGGTGGATCTGAAAATGATTCCAGAGATATGAAGTCAACTCTCATCCACTTCCATGCAATCAGACTTCTTGCAACCAGAGGGGTCGCCCCCTGATGGCCAGTAGAGAGAATGCAAGTGTTCCCATGATTCGTTTGATCAGTTGTATGTTGTGTAGAAACCATTGTGTCTCCTCACACTCATACCCCTCAACCCCCCTCAGAGCTAACTCCTGCTCTCCACACCTCCATCCCCCTCTCTCACTCTCCTCCCTCGTTCTCTCGCTCCTCTCCCCGCCATCGGCTTCTCCGCGGCTACATTTCTTTATGCTAATGAGGCTAAGCCAGTGGTGCCAGTGTTGACGCTGCGGGATACACTCACAAACACTTAACCCTCCCAGGAGAAGCGAGGCGGGCGCACCTTCCCTTTTCCACCCAACCCCAACCCATCATCGTTTTAAATGTCAATAGGCATGGAGACAGGCAGGAGGCCACACGCTGCTTCAGAAAGCATGCCTCCGTAGTGATCTCATGTTTTATAGACGGGGCCTTTAATCCCAGGTTGCAAACATCCTCCTGAACCTGCAGGGACCCGGTTCCCACTCCGGGAGGTTACTTACATTTCTGCATTACATTGATCTACTGCAGGTTTATCATTAGCCAGCTCGCCAGCGACTTTGAAAGGAGCCTCAGATATCCTTTAAGTTTTACAACGTGATGTGTCGGATGGGGTTGAGGTTTTGTGCAGACCAGTCAAGTTCTTCCTCCCCGAAACTTTCTCTTCCTCTGAGCCAATGTACTGTGAAAACCTCCTCCGTAGCATCTTCCCTCCCTCCTTTCCTTCCTTCTTTTTCTACTTTAAAGCTCTCACTTTCCTTCCCACAGGCCAAACACACCTAAGTCATCCTGACCCTGCCCAAATCTCAGCACGCCACCAAGGGAATCGGCTCTCCATCCTTTTTTTTTTTTGCTTTATTTGTGCTTTTCTTTTACCATTTAATTAGAAGACGTGGGAATGGGAGTGTTGGGGGGATGAAGGAGGAAGGATTGAAAGAGATAGAGATAGAGGGATGAAGTGAAATGAATGTGAGAGGAAAGGGTTGATTAAGATCCACCCCCACCCTCCCGCACACACACACACACCTCCATCACAACTGGGCATTAGCGATGCGGAGATCAGAAGCCTAAAGCTTTATCCCTTCCTCCAGAGAGAGATGGAGCTCATAAACACTCCACTTTCCCTCGCTCACCTCCGCAGGCCTGCCGGCTGCACTGTTTTTGTGCATCGTCAGGAAAATCCCTTTCTGAATCACCGCAACTTTCACAAGAGTTGAGGTCTTGTTAACAAGGAAGGGCTGACACTATCAACAGGTCGTCCAAGATCCCGTCGGAAATCAGAGCCGCTCGAACACGGCTTCTGTATTGGAAGTCGACTCAACTTTCTCGTCAGACATACCTTTGAAAATGATTATTGGAATTCGTAATATTATTGTTTCAATAATGGGATGCATTCTGAAAGATTAAAGCACGGTCTTCCATGTTGAAGGATATAGGTTTTGCACTTCCTCTATCGGTCTCGGTTTTTAACTGTTTATAAGTTGTCTTTTGCAGCCGTGTGAGTAAGTGTGAGCTTCTTTAAGAGGGAGTTATTCAGGGTTATTGCCAGAAGTATTTTGTTTTTTCAAGCACTTCCTCTTTCTGTCTGGACGTTCTCTCGGGACGGCACGCCAGAGAAACCCCACGAATGCTTTATTTCTCCACTATCGCATATGCCGAGTAAATGTGTGCGAGAAAAAAACCCCGGTGAATGTCAACTGCTGTTCCTGAGTCCGCTGGTTGGCAATTAAATGGCTCGGAGATAACTCCGAGAAGTGCGTGTCGGTCTTTCCCCGCAGCACGCCGCCGAGCCACATGAGCAAACTTGATATGCTGATGAAGTTTCAGAACAAATGAGCACGCTTATCGCGGGTTGAGATCGTTCTGTCAACTGCTGTTTCAGACGCTCCGGAATGAACTGTCAACATTGATTTGAATTAGGCGCTGCGGCTATTATTAAACCCAGGAGAGCTGCCAAACGGTAGACGTCAGAGATAACAGGGAAAGGTGAAGCCGAACTAACAGTAAGGTAACAGTGGCTAATGGCAGATCGGGTTGAACATGCCGCCATGTTTGTTTGAGTCTTTCTGATTTAGATGACACATCCATGTGTATGTGTGCTGCGGGACAGGGAGCCGGCGGTCTTCATTAAATTAGTTGACATTTCATCAACATTGTTGGTCTTTCTTCCTGCCTTTGTACGTGGGTGTGGAACAGTTGTCTCTTTGTCGCCTGCAATTAGAACAACATGCAGCTGCCTGTCTTCTGACTGGGAAAATAAAACCGGGATCGTATATCACCAGTATCAGCCTCCCTCCACTGGCTTCCTGTCTTAATTATGCTCCTATTTAGGGTGAAAAGCAGTGTATGCTTTAGGGCGGGGCTACCTTGTGATTGACAGGTTGCTACCAATGCAGTTAGCTACTAAGATGGCTTCAACACCAGAATCCAGATGGATCCAGATCCAGTAAGGTTGCTGCTCTGCCAATTGTGTTTGTCAGATCCACCCGTCGCTCCTTCTCAGGCCAAATATGGTCACTGCCTTTCACAGGTTGCAATGAAATCAAAGCCAAAATGCCAAACTCTGGCTCACAAAGCCAACGGGTGACGTTCCGACATCTATGATTGTAACTCACTCCAGTAATCCCGTGCTAGTTTTGCGTTTATCGCCTCGACCCCGCTTCGCTGCATCGGGCCTAAACAATGGTTGTGGGAAAAAAAGGAAAACAGCTGTTGATAACTTTATGACGACGATGTGAATGGTTCGCAGACAGGTGTGCAAATGATGTTAATGTTCTTTCAAGTAATAAACAAGTCACAGATTACTGAGCGTGGCTGCTTTCCCTTAGATCCTCTGAGCCAATAAGTTGTGTTCGTGCATGTGTATTAAGCGCAGATGTCTGTGTTTTCATATTACGGTAATGAACGCAGGGCCGCGCTGCTTAGCATGAGCTAATGAGTGTAAACTCTGTTACTGAAGACACCAAAGAGTGGAGAGGGCAGGAGGAGTCTGCTAGGAACGTGATATATATATATATATATGCATAATGTAAATGATGTGTATGTATGTGTTGTGGGTGTGCGTATGCATGCATACTGTTTGCCTGTAGGTAGGTGTCGCAGGGAGAGACAGTGTGTGTGTGTGTGTGTGTGTGTGTGTGTGTGTGTTTGATGAATCCTGCCAAGGTCTATTTTCCCTGATTTCCATATTTAATAAGATGAGACTGCCTCTAACAGATGATCTACATATTTCCATGTGAACCAAATGCATTTTAAGGAGTTGGCTGCCATTATTAACAGTCAATTTTCCAAAACTCCAAATGTTGTTTATTCTCCTTTTTCAGTGTGTGTGTGTGTGTGTGTGTGTGTGTGTGTGTGTGTGTGTGAATCAATACAGTAGCTAATTATGGTTTATTTATATCTCCGCCAAGAGATTATGTATGCGTCTGTGTGTGCGTGCGTCTGTCTGTCTGTCCACGTCTTGCCTTGCATGCCTTGCAATATCTTCTTTGCTTATTTTACCTCTCTTGGCTGCAGCGGTTCACACTTTTTTTTTTTTTTCAAAACATGTTTTATTGAGAACATATTTTACTGACCGTCGATGACTGCTGACTCCTCACTCCTCCAAAGGGCCAAACACACTGAAAGTGTCTGATCCGCGCTGGGGATTTGAAATTTATTTTGTAGGATGATGGCAGAGCAAAATAAAACTTTGCCGTTGTCAGGTTTGTGTCTCTCTGCTTCACTCCGTAACACCACTGTACAAAATGCAAGTGTGTTTTTGGAAACAGAGTGATACATTTAGCAGATTGTGTGACGTCAATGATCTAGTACAATTCAGAATTAACATTTTTTCTCCCAATTCCGAAGTGCACACGTGTGTTCCATCATTTTAATTAAATAGAATCTACCTACAATAGCGTGATATTAATTACCATGGAATTAATAATGTTTAATTTGCTATATTATTCATGTTGCATTATCATGCCATTTCTGTGTCACATTTTCAATTAAATACGGTGGATAATCTAATCTCATCATTGTAAAAGAGTATTGTACACCTCTGAAAACATTTTATTTTCAAGGCTGTATGTGAACAATGACGCCACATTTTTCATAAAGCGTAGTAGAAAGGCTGCACACACAAGTTTTAGTTTTTCTCCAACTGCTGATTTCATGTTATAGCCATTCAATGTTCAATTAATTCCACCCAAATTATAACAAAAGTTATCTGGAGACCCCTTTCATATGGAGCAGGTCTAGAGCGTACCCTATAGTCCTCATCCCACAATGTTTCAGTTGTGTTTTTCATTATTGTCTGTCAGTTTGGTATGGCAACTATCTGTAAATACAACAGCACCCCGAGTCTCAGCAGCTGGTGCAAAAGGAAGAGATCGCAGCCAGAGGCATGAATTACAGATGTAGCATAATCAGAATATTTTGGCATGACACTCAGGAACAAAACACTGCACCACGGTTTCTGAATTCATCCAGAATTCAGCGGCACGATCCACTTATCCTGCCGTCCGATGTCTCCTCTAAAATGACGTCCCCATATAATTAAACAGTATTCTCAATTACATTTTGAGGGGAAAGTACTTGGTGATAAGTAGTCAGGAAAACTGCTTTGTTTGCTACGTTATTTTGTGGTTTGACGTGGGACACAAACAGCAGTCTCCAAAAGGGTGAAGGCTCCTGGATTTGGCCGTGTGGTTGGGTAAAAAAGGAGTTTTGGCTGCTGGGAAAGCTGTCAATCAAACCCTGGTGTCAAAAGACCACTTGAAAAGCTGGTCTTTTGACGATATATAACTTCCCCCCTTGGTCTGTACCAAATGTACCCAATTACTGAGTCTTGTACCTTCTGTCTTTTTGTCAGATAACCTGATTTTTCACTGATTTGTTCCGACTGAGTCAAGTATGGATGAAAAGACGGGATAGATCTCGCAAAGCTGCGAGCAGGAGACATAAGGAACGCCAGTAACGAGCCTCGTTGCGTCACGTCTAAGCAGAATATTCAGAGTAAATCCCCATCAGCTGGTAAACTG
The DNA here is from genome assembly GCA_029853015.1 of Chelidonichthys spinosus. Taxonomy (NCBI): domain Eukaryota; kingdom Metazoa; phylum Chordata; class Actinopteri; order Perciformes; family Triglidae; genus Chelidonichthys; species Chelidonichthys spinosus. The sequence goes on along the minus strand of CM056842.1, from coordinate 15,570,863 downwards.
CGTGCTAGCCCTTCATGGAATAAGAACAAATTACAGAGGGCGCTACAGGAAAAACCTGAGAACGAAGCTGTCTTGTTGATGGTAATTTGTCTGAGGAAGAACAGAGCCATTTAAAGTGAGCCGTAGACAAGAGAACATGAATTCAATCCATCACGCTCTCATCAGCGCGGTGATGGGAGCGGGAGCGAGTCGAGAGCGTCCCCCTGATAGGGGTTAGACGAGGTTGAAAGGAGGCGCAAACTTTTATCTACCCCCCCTACTCCCCTCCTCCCTCCCTGTCAGGTGTCAGCATTCAGCCATCACTCAGTCAACGGGAGTGTGAAGCATCGCACCCCTCCAGGAATTACTCCATTTCTTTATCATCCCCCCTCTTTATGTCTGGCTTCCACTCAGGAATTCTTGTCTCTCCCCCTTCTTTAGGTTTCAGAAGAACACAATGTAATGCTGTCTAAAAATCCTGCTGATGATACGTCAGCAGAAGCAGCCGCAGTCAACTGGGTTAGCTTTGAGATTTCTTTTAACGCTGTGCCGTGATTGCATACAAAAACAGCTGTAAGGTAAATGCAAGCCCATCATTTTGTCCACCTGTGATCGTGAAGAAGGAGCCAGAATAATATCCAGAATGGGGTCATTGAATGAAGTATTGGGATACAAATCTGAGCATATAAGTTCAGTAATGTCAGGAATCTCTAGAAACAAACCAACCAGAAAAACACAGCTGATCACATCTGGCTCCCTTATTTTTCCTCTTTACTTGGCCAGATATTTTACCCGCAATCTAAAGACATAAACAGAAGAAAACATTTGAAAAATTGGCACATGGCATCGTTTTTGATAGGTGGGAAACAAAATGGTCTTTCCAAGAAAAACCTGACATTTGCCCTTTAAATAAAAAAAAAAAAAGCCAAATTAATTATGACTTGAGTCACGATCGTTGGAGGCGTCAACAGACGTCAAACATAGGAGACCGTTGTTCCCTGACTTCCTGTTTGTGACTAAATCAATAACATTATTTTGGAAACGATGATGTCAGTCTGTCAGATAAGAAAAAATGCTTACGTGGTGTTTTTTGGATAGCATGGTGCAACAATGCAGCGTGTTGTTTGTCGTAGGCCGGAACGCCCGCGCGTCCACGCCTCCAGTCCGTAAAGCTGAAAATCTCCTTTCTTTTAAGAATTTTGCATTGTCGAGCAGCCCCCGTTCAGCCTGGATTACCATTACAGGAGAAGGTGGGGAATTAAATATTCACTGTGCTCCCAATTTCGCTCGTTCCAGACGCAATTTCAAACATCAGGAAATGATAGGAAGTGATGTGTTAGAGACGTGGAGGACAAAAGCCAACGGAGGAAGACCAAAAGACCAAAAACCTCCCCATGGAGGCGCGGAGGAGTCGAAGAACAGGGAGAGAAGTTGAGGCAAAAACATTCTTTCGAAGCTCAACACATGGACAGCAAACACATAAGAAAACCATTCAACGTGACTTCCACTTACCACTGGCGTCCACTAGGGGCAGCCTAGAAATACACGTGGAAATCACAGAACAAATTCACCGTTCACTGGCATAAATCCAAGATGGCGACGACCAAAATGCCGAACTCAAGGCTTCAAAAGTCCACAAACCTGAGTGACGTCCACTTTATATATAATCTATAACTTTCATCAAAGTCGAGATCTTTCCAAAACATAACCAAGTAGTTTCAGTTGAAAACTGCAACTGTTTACAACATTAGGCAAATTACAGATTCCAATTCATACATTATCGTATGGAATATTGTTCACTGTATTAATATAGCATTCTTTAAGGATTGGACAGTGTCCTTTAGTGAATTTGTAGTTTTCTTAAATATTTTTCACCACCTTTATTACTATAGTTTTTTTTCTTCTGTAGTGCTATTTAATCATCTTGAGTAGATCTTAAATATGTCTACAGTATTTCTATATATCTAGCTCTTTGTAGTATTTCTCTATTACTTTAAATAGTATCCCAGTGTTTTTGTACATTCCTAGTTTTACTACGATGATGTTACAGTGAATGTGCATTATTACAGTAGTGTTTGAAGTAGTTGTACTATAGTGGTGTTTTCTTGTGTTTTCCAGTTTGGAAGTCATTAGCAAACATGCTATCCTGCAGAGCCACTGATTCAGGATCAGAATAAGTTCTGTCCTTCCAAGAAACTCCTTTTCCTGAAGATTATTTTGTTTCTCCCTCGAGAGAACATGGTGTGATTTCCGTCCGTCCTTCTGTCGCCATGTCCCCCCCTCCTCGTTTCTCTGCTGGTACAACATGCTACTCTGTTATTGCTTTCATCCTCTAAGCATATGACATTTTATTAGAAATGAAGGCAGCTCACCTTTTTTTAATCTGCTCTCCACACATCTCCCCGAACCACCTGCTTGTCATCCCTGCATGCATGCCGGCGTCCCGTTCACACACACGGCACCTTTTTGCATTTGTACAACACAATATCAAAGCTTTTTTTTCTTTCTTCTTCTCTTTTTTTTTTTTTACATCATGTATATTTTCAACCCCTGCTGCTATAAATTACCTTTTTTTTTTTACTTTACCTTTACTACTTCCTCCGTTCCTTGAGGTCTTGTGTTTGCAGCCTTTTACTGACTTTGTTGGAAATAATGAGTCTTCTCCGCGACGCAGTGTCATTTCCATAAATGATTCTATTGCAATTTCACACGTATTTGCATGGGCTTGCGAGGCCTTCTCGTGAAATTCATACATTATTCCGTGTCTGCGGTGCCCGAGCAAATCTCAAAAAAGGCAAAGTGGAGGAGAAAAAAAGAAAAAGGCACGGAGGCGTACTACATCCTCTCCATCTAACGTAGCCTGTGATGGATTAGAGGAAGTTCCTAATGTTATTACGACCAGAATGTAGCAGAATGAGACAAAAATGTCCTCATTTGTTCAAATGCCTAAAATAAGTTGTGTTGCCGGATATCCAAATATATCGCCATCTTTTCTGTACAGCTTTATTCTTATAAAACATAATTTGGAGGTCAGGTTTGATGGATGGATTCTAAAATTTCCGCCATGTAATTATCCGGTTGTGTAAAGGTTTGGCACCAACATACCGACTTCCTTTATACTGTTTTTTATTTCCTTTAAAAAAAAAAAAACTGTTTATAGATAATCATACATTACAGTGCTATGTTGTCATCATTCTGTCCATCATTCTCCGGTTGGCAGAGGGAGACGCAGGAGGAGCGAGATAGGTCGGAGGGATAAGATAAACAGGCCTGAATAGAAAAGAGAGATACAACAGAGCCGGTTAGCGTTCCTCTGAACAAACGGCCGAGCTCAAATGAAGCTGCCTCTTATCGTTTCGACTCTGTCAATCAGATATCCCTCTGCGGTGTTTATGCAAACAAAGGCGTCGAGCGGCGGCGGCGCGGCGTGGTGTAATGAAATAACGTCTGGAAGAGTGGCACTCTGCACGATTATCCTAATGAAGGATCCTACTCACAGCCGTCTTGCTCATTTGCTTGTTCCAATATGAAGGGATTATCGCTCGCTCCATGATAAGCATGATGATTGCTTTGAAACAAACATGGCCCCTTCCAGCTGCTGGCGTCGTCATCCGCTGTGTGCCACCTGTACCACGAGCCCAGATGATAAACGAACGCTGGTCTCAGACCTGCCGTTTCTACTCGGTCTCACAGAGGAATCCGGACATCAGATTGCTCAAACTGCCTCCATGCTCATGCAATCAACATCTATTTTCATGCTTTTTTTTAATGCAAACCTCATTTACATGTTAACATCTGGAAAAAATGACCCGTGTACCATGATAACAGTTGTTTAGTTTAAAGATATACTTTTCTCATAGACTTCGACGCAATCCTATTTTTGGAGTGACCCCCCCTGATGGCCAGTAGAGAGAATGCAAGATTAAGGCACTTCAGCATTGGCTTCACTTTTTCCAAACCAGAGGTTGCTGCCTGTTTTTTATCCATTGAGAAGTCGGATTGTGTTCCAATAATCTGAGATTCCATGACATGACAGTTTTTTTTCTAAGTGGACAAACTTTTCTCAAGTAATTTCTTCAAATTTCAAAAGTTCCAATGCATTCCCAAAAAATCCTGTACACTACATCACAGAATCATGTCATTGAGAATATCCTTGTCTCAAAGCTCCACTCATCAGTATGTTTAAATTAACAGTGGATCAAATGATGAAAAGGTGTTTCCAGTAGTGATAACCCCCCACAGAGAGTTGTTACCGAATCAGTGACTCTGCGGGGGCTTCGCAGTATTTTAGCTTCCTCTAAATCGCTTTTTTTTCTCTCTCAAACTTCAATCCATCACGGATGCTTTCATCAACATTGTTTCCAGCAGCAGCTGCTGTTTTCATTGAAAAAAAAAAAAAAAAAGCTCAGATGAACAGACTGTACACGGCCTGTGTGCGCTGCTGCTTGTTGTAACTCATGGAAACATGGAAAGTGTTGTTCTGCAGATATAAAGTGCAGTATAATGCTGTTGAAAGTGAAACACTGCAGCAGCTCACAATGCAAAGCGTCCGCCGTGGCATCGAGCGTCCGAGTCCCTCATTGTGTCGTATCATCGTCACATTCCGCTCGTCTATTGCATTACGCCGCCGTTGCTGTGACATTGTTGCCGCATCGTTCTGGAATTTCCGATTCCGTTGTGATGCGGGCGCCTGGCCGCCGCCGCCGCCGCTTGCAGTTGCGTTGCCTTTTCCCGACATTGTGGAGCCGTTGTTGCCGTGGTGATAGTGTATGATAATTGCGGTGTTGCTGTGGCTTCGGGGGCTCGTGAGGCTTTGAAGCGCTGGGCTGCAGGCCTGCTGAGATTAGAAGGTGGCAACGCTGCGCTTGGCTCCATTATTCATTGGCTGTTGCGCATTTTGTTTTGGAGCGAAACACGCATTGACATCAAAGGCAAAATGGGAGAGGGGAGGAAAACAGCCCACTGTCTTAAAAAAAAAAAAAAAAAAACATGTTGCATTTATGTATTTCATTATCTGGCCCAGGAGCAGAGGAGAGGAGGGAGCAGAAGGAGAGAGATAGAGGGAAGGATGGAGAGGACTAGGACTGATAGTGTTATCACAGTGTTTACATTAAACACCCAAAGGCTGAAAGGCCCTGGATAGATTACAGCCACGAGTGTGTGTGTGTGTGTGTGTGTGTGTGTGTGTGTGTGTGTGTGTGCTTTTGTGGGAGCATGTATGATGTAGTGACCTGCATTAATCCGCATGCCTCCACCTGGCTTGTGAACACACCTCCAGACCCACATTAACGGCTTAACCAGGCGCATCAATGCATCCCACTATATGGAAGTCCAACCGTCGCCTTTGTTATAGAAATGATAAGAAGAATGTCACAGATGAGCCGCCAGCAGGAGGCGGTGGCAGGTATCTGTGCTCGGCCTCAGATCTCTGTGGGATCCAAGCAGCCTTTTATTACAGCATGTATGCAGCGCCGGGCGACTGGACCTCCAGTCTAACTCAAAGCAATCACTGAGCATATTTGTGCACACTCCAAAAGACCTCGAAGCCTCTGATATGGTTCCCCTTAAGGTGGCGTTGCAGCGGGTTTAACCTGCAGATTGTGAAAACAACACTCTCTGGGTTCAATCCGCCCTCCGGATTGTATTTGAGGCGTCGAGGCTTCCCGTTGGCGACGCCCCGTCAAATCAGATCAGATCGTTATCGCAGAGATTTAATCAAAATATGAGATCTGAATAACTTTAATATGAATAATAAGTTGCGTTGAGTTACATAATGATGCGTTCAGGCTCTAGTCAGTAACAAATAGTGTTAGGTGAATATAATCACATCATCCTGACGTTTTCAAATGATTTTTTAGGAAGAAACTTGAATGGATTCAGTTGTTTGAAGGGGATGTTTTCACATTAAAGCTATGGTCTACGTTTTGGAATAAAAAACATCCATTCAGTCTATCAGATCATCAAATTGACCAATGGGAGCCATTGCTCCGGAAGGCTCTCATTGGCTCCTACCCTCCATCCAATCCCCTCGTCTCCCCTGCTCCTCGTCATCCCACCTCGTCGAATCGTGGACCACTGAGGGTCAAATCTGTGTGTAGACCATAGCTTTAATACAAAATATATATGTTTAGAGGGAATGAGTGAGGAAAAAGCACAGTGTTTTGTGTGGAAGCATTAAACACGTCATTGACCAGCAGAGTGATGAAGATACATATTATAGTACGAGTCTTCTTACAAGGGAACTATGATGTGAACACGGAGGTGAGTCCTTCATGTGGTGGTTTTCATGCTGCAGGAGTTGGCCAGCCTCCGCAAACGTAACAGACATTTTCCTGACCTCTGCATTTGAATAATCTCGGCTTCGGCCTTGGTTTCTGCACAAACATGAACGTCTCATCGTCGGCGTGAAGCGTGTGTGACTGCCGGTCAGAGGCTTCGGCCATTTTCTAGTCCGGAGTCAATCAGTCACTGTAAGCTCATCAAGTCCTCCTTCTCTCCCTCTGCCTATGCTGTAATCATCAGAGGCAAACATTGGGAGCCCTTCCATCACCCCCCCCCCCCCCTCCCTCCACTGTTAGGCAGTGTTGAACGGGTTATTACCAGTGTCTCTCCATCCTCTCCAGGGTCATTAATACATGTCAGCTCTGTACACACCAACTCCTCACTTCATTTATCCCAGCACGCCTTTCAATTTAATCAAAACCGCAGCAGCAGGACACACATAAACATACACACACACTCTCATTTACTGATTAGTTCTAAAGACTGGAAGGGGAACTTCTTTACTGTTGTGTGATACTTTTTTTTTTTTTCATGTGGAAATTTAATTTAGTGATCGTTACCCACGGTGATTAATCGAGGGTGTTTTCCATCAACACTTGTTGATGCTGCCCGGCCATGGAGGCTAAACAAGTTCCTCCATTTCCCTCCTCTGACTGTGAATCCACTCTGCAGCGTGGCTTAACCTCCTGTTCATGATATCCTGCCTCATTAGTTTTGGGAATATTTGTTGGATTTCTGAAGCGGTAGTTTTTGCTGCCGCTTCACCTGCACAAATACCACCAAAAAACAACAACAAAAACTAAACAAATAGGTGGGATTCTCAAAGGAGCTGCAGCTGTGCTGGCGAGCTCAGTGCTATTTGCACATATTTAAATGAACTAATATGCAAACATTTAGCACAAAATCGGTCTCTTTCTAAGCCTCGGTGCAAAAACAGTGCAATTCACAGAGATCAGTGCTAACAGTCACGCAGTCACAGGGACGTGTTTAGTCTTCGGAGAGTTGGTGGTGGGAACTGAAGTGAATTTATAAGGGCTGTCAGATAAAAGTCATTTATTTTAGGATGCAATGACAGTTGTGTCATGAAAAATGTATGAATAAAGCTCCCCGACGTTTCACTTTTGAAAAAAAAATGAGAATGAAAAAGAATACGTTTATTAGGTTATATAAACAAATAAACAAATTCCTTGCCTTTACCTTTTTTTCCACTCAATTCCTGGGCTTCCTCTCTCCTCTGACAGGCAGAACACTTTTATTTTAGGATTCTGTGACGACTCGTCAATGAGCGTGAAACTTTTTGCATAAAAATTAAACACAGAGCAACTGCAGTCACTTTGCCCCCCTCCCCTTTGTCCATTTGGGCAAACATGTGATTTACCGGTAGCCTAGCAACAACAAAAAGATGCAACAAGCGTTTTTCTTAGGCTTCAACAACAACAAGGCCTTAAGGAGGTTTGGAAGCCCCTCCCGACAAGACATCTGGCTCACAACCGGCTCGCTGGCCTCCAGCACATTCATACGTTCCCACATGATGAAAAGGGGACATGACGGAGTTAATTACTCCTCAGGCTAATTATGCTAAACAAACGGGAAGCAGCGACCTCAGTATAGTTTCTTATCTGCACATTGTATGGGCTCAGCAGTGTGTGTGTGTGTGTGTGAACAAGCTGTCAGAGCGCACAGTGTCTTAGAAAATCTACATTTTCCAGTTATTCTTGCTATTGTGGAAGCTGTGACACGTACGTTACCATGGCGATGAGCTGCGTGCAGCTAGCCCAGGCTAACAGCCAGGCTCGATAAATCCTGCTCTGTTAAGTCAGCACTTTGATTGGAAACCAACGTAGGTAATCCATATCCCCGTGTATGAACTTTGAATTCCACATTCAGTTATTATATTTACATTATTCCATGTTTAATTATTTACTGCTATGTTATGGAAACTGATGATGAATATTGTTGCACTTGATGGCTGATGAAGTCCAGTTATTACCCTTCATACTGTACAACATACAACAGGTAGAGGACACCGTGGTGTTTTTGATCTACTTTACCCGGATCACATTTCTGCCTTTTATAGCAGGAGATAAAAAAAATAACAATGATTAATCCATTGTGATACAGACATGCATACCGTGTCTCTTTCTAATACCATCAGTGTAATTCTTTTCATCTAGTTCCAAGTCCCGCAGGGTTTGTTTGATTTTAGCCTCCGCCAACTCTTTGTTTTATTTTTTAAGTTGTGCTCTGAACAGACATCTGACGGCTTGTGAATTCTGTTAAACACACATCAGCACAGCAGGAAGTCCTACAGGTACTAACTCCGTTACCAGACCGTGGATTGACATGATACCTATAGACAACCGGAGACCATCTTGCATCTCGCCTGATTGGTCAAGAGACATAAAGTGTTCCCTGATGGCCAGAAACTGACTTATTTTTGTGGGAGTTGCCCCCTGATGTCAGTAGAGAGAATGCAAGTTCAAGGCACTTCAGCGTTGGCTTCACTTTTCAGTAACGGAGGTTGCAAAAGAGGACCCAGACTTACTGCTTTTGCGCAGGACCTGAACTCTCGCTGTAAACTTTCGCATTCATTCTGTCACAAAACGGTAGCTAGCGGGCCAGACATGCTTATCGTTAGCCTAAGGCACGATGCCGATGAACACAGTTCTGACGACCTCACGGATCTGAAAGACCTGTTTACCTCACAGGGGTTTCCCAGCGTGCCTGGCGGGAGGAGGAGATAGAGGGACGGGCGGGAAAGTGGAGCTCAGGTCCTCGGCTAATCCTATGCTCAGGTGTCAGAGGAGAAGTGTTATCTCCTGTAAATATGCTCCCTGATATGTGGTGGTCCAGCTAAGCTGACACACGGGGGAACATTAATGGCAGCCGTTTAAAAACAAGCCGAGTCTGCTGCTGGGCCCGCGATCAGGGTGAGGATCTCACTGATGGGACCGCAGAGGGTGGGGACTACTTCCTGACTCCCCTCTTTGTATTTTGCTGTTTTTGCTCTGTATACTCCGTGTCCCTCTCTCCATCCGTCCTCATTTTGTCAAAGTGCTGAACGAAAATAAAGTAATTCACTCTATTGATATTCATTGAGAGAAACCTTCGGGGATTTAAATGACTTTTTCTTTGTTTCATGTGCCGACCTTCGAAAATCCTGAGGACCCCCCCCTCCCTCCCCACCACCGTCTCTCTGTCTTCATGAATAAAGCCAGCAGTAGAGGTGTTTTAGCCATTCAGCTCTTATTTGCACCGGCTTTCCTATCTCATTGCCCCGGGGGTGGGGAAGGGGGGAAGGGGGGGATTTAAGCATGGCTCAGGAAGAAAAGCTAATATTTCTTCAAATACAAATCAAACAGACGGTGGACAGCCTCTATATCAGCGTATGTGTTTGTGGGTGTGTGTGTTTGTGTGTGTTTGGGCTGAAGACGGCGATACAATGTTCACTTCTCGGTTGATCAGTCAACACTGTGATTTAGATTTAAAGAGCCGTCCATAGAAACGCCAATACCCACGGATACCCCTGTGTCTTTTTTATGCTCCAAGTGGAATCTGATCTAATGTGCACTGACAGATGTTTTAATCACATAAATACCCTGCTGTAGATGCTGTTTTTAACTTATTAAACTGGATCTCCGGGGATTGATTGATCGTTTCACTTCAGGCGGATTCTCCTTGCTCGCTACGGTGGGCGGGGAAAGAAAGACAATGAGGCAGAACGTGCTTCTGTTGAGTTCTCCCGTTGATGTTGACGTCTTGCTTCCCATGTGGATAACAGTACGATGTAGGGTAGCGCCGTGGCAAAAGCCGCTTGACTCCATGGTGCAGATTTTTGCCAAAAAGTTAGTAATAGCAGGTTTGGACCAGGCAGCAACCTCCAGTTCTGAAAAGTGAAGCCCATGCTGAAGTGCCTTAAACTCGCATTTTCTCTACTGGCCATCAGAGGGCGACTCCTCTGGTTGCAAGAAGAAGTCTGGAATGAGAAAATTACCCTACTTCTCTCTTGATGTATTATTATCTTAGTAAAACATGAGTTTATGGTCTCAATCTCTAGTTTCAAGTCTTCTTCAGTCCAGCATGATGTTCATTTAGTACATTATGGTCCATTTAGAGTCCACCAGACCAGAAAGCAGTTGATGCTTTAGGGGGCGGGGCTACCTCGCTACTAGCCTTGCTACCACTGGTACAAAGATGACTTTAACACCTTGAACTAGGTATAAATTCTGAAGTGACCTTGTTGTTTGTACCACAGACACTCTGGTTTATGGACATAGTCCAGTTCGGTCTCGGTACTAACGTGAGGTTCCATCGTAGAGCTCTGGGAGATCACGGGCCGCTACAGTATTTGATGCATGACTGAAAAATAGGCGGAAACGGATGAGCCGCCGCAGTTAGGGGTCGTGTTAAATGGCCTCCAGAGGTTCCCAGATTTATCGTAGCTCTCCCGCTTTTTTGTCAAGGAAAATTTTATTTCGATCCGGGCCAACCTCCAACTTATTAATTGATCATTTTTAATTTATTACTTTTAAATTATGCAATATGGCGCAATTATATATCCACGCTCGTATCTTTGCATTGTTAAAAGCCCCCATTCTGTATTCATTATTCATCACCACCTGGACCATTAACAGCAACACAGCTTTTTATTGAGAATTAGTCTCAAACTTCCTCTTGGGCGTATGTGTGTTTGACTTTAACACTGGACTTTGCCACCGTGGAGGTTAGAACCCGCTCACAGGAATAGCTTCATATGTGTTTTATTGTTGAAACTCTGCACGCACACAGATTTTTATTTATTTTTTTATTCGGAGTAAACTATGGTGCATCTCTGCAAGAGCTTGTGATTGTGTTTAATGGACAGTTTGGGAAACCACCGCGGCCCACTCTCAGGTACCAATTCCTGGCTCGGTGTGGAGGCCGGCAGCAGGAAGGTGTTGGACATTGGCTGCAGCAGATGGGCACGGCAAAATAACTGCTTCCTCTATCAGTTCTGTCAGGATCAGACACACACACACACACACACACACACACTGGGCTGCTATATTTACCGGGTATGGTCTTCCCGCTCTGTCAGTGGTCCAGGGTAGTCTTGTCCCAACAGTGAGGCCGGATGGTCACAGCAGGTCTGGCTATTGTTAGAATAACACAAACCGGTCCCACTGAGGTGGCTGCAGAATCAATCTGGCGACCATCAAAAGGGAAATAATTAGGGATGCACCGAAAGCACTTTGTTTCAGTACTTACACTTCAGTACTTGCCGATACCGAGTACCGATATGAGTACTTTGCAACACTATCACAGTTCTATTTATAACTTTGAATCATCGTCGAGGTAATACTCACTTTCTGACTGTAATAAATTAAAAATGCAACATGACAACTTTGTGTTTTCCGAATACAAACAGCAGTCGGGATGTTGATAATTAACAGTTTAGCTGTGCCGTCAGTTAAATCATTAAAATAAATATTAAAAACTCAGAGGAGCAGCTTGTCACTTAGAGGAGAACAGCCCTGGTCCACCTTAAAGGTCAATCCATCTTAAGTGTTCCTGAGCTGGAGCAATGCACTGCTGACTTCTCTCTCTCTCCCCCTCCCTGACAGACTGTCTGTTTCGCTTCATACTGCAGCTGCTGATGAATTCTGATTTAACATAACATAAATAACACAGAGGAAGCATTGATTTTGGCCTCTTAAAGGAGGCCGTCCTCGTTCAATTTGAATCAGAACTTGAAGGTTAGAGAGTGAAAATTGAGCTGACCAGAGCACAACATGAGTCATCAGTCCTAATACATGACTCGTGAGGAAAAACTCTTCTGCGTTAAGTTATTTAACGCTAAAAGTGTTAAAATTATTTGAGAGGTTGTGTGATTAAAATCTATTCAGGTGCATGATAACGACATCATGGACCGGGGCGAACACCCTGAACACGTTCCCGGTTCATCAACCCCAGGAAACGCATGAAAAAAGCCCAGAGGAATGAACTTCCATGTCCCAGGCGGTGCTGGACTCGCTGATTCAGTGACTACCTGTGACCCCGCCGCTGACCCGACACTGAGTTAACACAGTTAATTAAAGGAGATGTATTTGTACCGTCCACTCCCGTCTCGCTGACCTTTATGAAGGCATCTCCTGTGGAGCCGTTGGTACGCCGGCGGAGCGCGGCTACATCCAGAAGTATCGGATGGGGTCGAATACAATCGCCTCCTCTATCTGGGACCGTCTGGGTCTCCCATTTGCTCACAGGCCAGCGGCGGCGAGGCGGTTTCAAACACCTCAACCGTGCAAATTCATGTGTCCGAGTCGAAGTCGGACTCTCGGAGCAGATCGGGTCTCTGGGTCCGCCTCTGTCAGACAGCGTACCTCTCTCCTACAATAAGTACATCTTGAGATATTTAGAGATATTTGTTTGAAAAGGTTAATCATAAAGTACATTTTAGAAGCAGTGTGACTCCAAAGTAGAAAGACAACACAAAAAGAAAACTTTATATTTTCTTGGGACATTTTTCAGGGTAAGAAATGAACGTTGATTTCTTGTTACCGATCAGATCGTACAGAACGATCCCGACGTGTCCGAGCTCAACAATCAGTCCAACCTCAGGTTTGGAGTCTGTGGTGCATCGACGAGGATTAAATGAAGTGGAGACCTGGAGTCCAGGACTGCAGACATCAACCGGGTCCATCTGCCTGGCTGATCTGAAGATGAGAGAACAGTCTGGAGGCACAAAGGCTCCAGACAGAGCTGGAGCTTGAACTTTGACCCCCGTTCTCTCTAATCTAGTTGAGCGAGGGGATCCTGCTGCCTCACGAAAACTTCAGCTCCGACGTGTCGGCCGACTGCGTTCCCCTGCTGGAGGATGAGCGCTCGCTGTTTTTAAGGTGCTCGGCCAGAATGGCGATGCTCGGCCGGGTGATGAAAGCTTCGCCGCGGCTCCGGCTTTAGCCCGAGGCCAGACGGCGAGGGGAGGAAGTGCTGCCTCCGAGTGCAAGCTCATCTCAAATTCACTTGATTGTTAATTGCCGAAGTTTGTTTCCCCCTCGGAGGACGCCGTGGAGGCTCCGCTCTGGTCCACGCTGCTTAGCGTGAGTTCTCACGTGGTTCGCCGTCTGTTCCTCGGCCTCCTCCTCCCTCCGATACTCACCGTCCTCGTCCTTTAAACCTGCGTTAGACCAGTTGGCGGTCGGCGGGGTCGGGCGAGGATGAAGGGATGACGCTCAAAGGTGTTTGTGTGTTGCTTTTACTCGATGCTGCGACATCGATCACGATGAAAACTTTCACCATCGCTCAAAATATCGTTTATCGTCATTGAACCCTGAACCTCTGTGTTTCTCTCTCTCTCTCTCTCTCTCTCTCTCTCTCTCTCTCTCTCTCTCTCAGTTCAATTTAATTTGATATTATCAAAGCATCAAAATATATATAATTTATCCAAATATTAGGACAGTGCACAGGAAACAGTAATATGCACATTTACTTTGATTTATATTACTTATATAAACAGTATATATTATGTATTATAGCTCTTATATATTTGTGTGTGTGTATCGGTCGGTGTCTCTCTCTCTCTCTTTCTGTCTCTCTCTCTCTCTCATTCTATCTCTTTCTGTCTCTCCCTCTCTCTCTTTCTGTCTCTCTCTCTCTGTCTGTCTTTCTGTCTCTCTCTTTCGGTCTCTCTCTCTGTCTGTCTGTCTGTCTGTCTTTCTGTCTCTCTCTTTCGGTCTCTCTCTCTCTGTCTGTCTTTCTGTCTCTCTCTTTCGGCCTCTCTCTCTCTGTCTGTCTGTCTGTCTGTCTGTCTGTCTTTCTGTCTCCCTCTTTCGGTCTCTCTCTCTGCCTGTCTTTCTCCCTCTCTCTGTCTCTCTCTCTCTCTCTCTCTCTCTGTCTCTCTCTGTCTGTCTGTCTGTCTGTCTGTCTGTCTGTCTTTCTCCCTCTCTCTTTCTTTCTCCCTCTCTCCCTCTCTCTCTCTCTCTCTGTCTGTCTCTCTGTCTCTCTCTTTCGGTCTCTCTCTCTGTCTGTCTGTCTGTCTGTCTCTCTGTCTCTCTGTCTCTCTCTTCTGGTCTCTCTCTCTGTCTGTCTCTCTGTCTTTCTCCCTCTCTCTTTCTTTCCCCTCTCTCTCTCTCTCTCTCTCTCTCCTCTCTCTCTCTCTCTCTCTCTCTTTCTGTCTCTCCCTCTCTTTGTTTCTCCCTCTCTTTCTGTCTCTCTCTCTGTCTGTCTCTCTGTCTCTCTCTTTCGGTCTCTCTCTCTCTGTCTGTCTGTCTTTCTCCCTCTCTCTTTCTTTCCCCTCTCTCTCCCCCCTCTCTCTCTCTCCCTCTCTCCCTCTCTCTCTCTCTCTCTCTCTCTCTGTGTTTCTTGTTGTAGTGAAATACAGAAAACTCAGAAACAGAACAGAAACAGAAACCCGGTGATTAAATGTATATCCAGTGAGTTATTTCCACATAAATAAAGATCATTTAGGATGAGAGTAGAAACGTGAGTAGAAGTCCGTGAACACAGATGAGTGACAGACTGCATGCTGGGATCCGTCGCTGGTTCAGGCTGGTAGACGTAGCCGTCCTAATGTTGACTGAGGACTGGAACCCCTCTAGATGTAATGAAGTCTGGATCAGGGTGTCACGGCGGTCCGGATTAAACAACGTGACGGTAAAGGACGCCGTCTGATGTCTTTCCCTGGTCTGATGTCGCTAATGGGATGTGAAACGGTCATTTTAAAGCTCAGCGTTATGAACAGCTGCGTGATGCCCGTCTGGAAAGCAGCAAAGAAGCCTGCTATTTCTGTACTGCTCCCACCACCTAGTGGTCAGACGGCTTAACTACACATGTGAGAGAACTCACAGAAAACATCATATATTATTTGATTCCTTTTAGTAATGCATTCATCTTAATGTGAAGCTTTTATTTTGTGATTTTCATCATCAACCTAATATTTCATGAAACTGAATTTTCTACAGCTTTGCCTCCATATGTTTGCTGCACTTTGTCATCATTCATGCATTATATTTCCTGTTTGCTGGTCTCATTTCTGTTTGATTTTCCTTCCCCTTCGTCATACGAAGTGATGGTCTGATCCCGTGTCGTCATTTTATTTTTTAAGCTGCCAGATTCACTTCCTGTGGTTTATTCATCACGAGGCAGCAGAGAGAATGAAAGTGGACTGAACGTATCAATCACGAGGCTTAATCTTTGAGTAGTCTTCTGAAATGTCCCGTGCTGTAGTCCACATTGTAGTGTGTGTGTGTGTGTGTGTGTGTGTGTGTGTGTGTGTGTGTGTGTGTGTGTGTGTGTGTGTGAGGCAGCTGCCGACAGATGGCAGTGTAAACCCACAGTAGGGTCAGGGTCGCACCATCACAGCTCCACTCTCACGGTCACACGCGGCTCCGCTGACCGACGGCCTTCCTAACGGTGTGGACACACACACCGGTTGTGGGTGTGAGTTTGTGGATCAGACTGAAGGATGAGTCGCAGGCGGAGAGCAGTTAATGCTATTTAACACTGTGAAAGAAATGCTGGTTATTCTAGTGTTGGGAGCTAATTAACTTGAATTAAAATTCACACAAATCATCATAAATCATCTTTAACATCATATTAACCACCAACTGTTAACCAGACACAAACAGAAATCCACATTAAACTTCGATTTTTGGTGTATTTCAGTCGGCTTCCTGTACGTTTGACTGTGTGTGTGTGTGTGTGTGTGTGTGTGTGTGTGTGTGTGTTTCCCCCCCTCCAATCAGTCCATGCACAGAGGCACAGCTGTACAGGAGAAATAAGACTCAATAAGAGTGAAATCCTGGTGAGTTTTAAAACGCCGCATTTATTTCCATTATTAATTATAGTCATTACTGCTGTCTCCTCCCGCTGTGGGGGGGGGGGGGGGGGGGATGATAAGTAAGAAGGGGAGGGGGGGGGGGTAAAGCAGGTGCGGAGGAGCAGAGAGGAGGAGATCACAGGGAAAAGGAGAGATGAGAGGATGATGGAGCGAGCGGCTCTGGAAGTTTTGCTTGGCATCGTCTCCTCGGCTGGTTTAGACGCCCGCTGCGTGACGAGAAAACATTCACACGCTGCAGAAGGAGTCGGAGGGATCACCGACACGGCTTCACAGAGTGGCATCGACACAACAAAGACGTTTAGACATAACTTAGACTGATCCTGGTCTCAGGATGGAGGGAGAGAGAGAGGAGAACAGGTCCTACAACAATGTGGAGAGCAGATAATGGGCCCCCGGATCTGGATCACCTCTTAGGAAATGCACCAGCGTTCAAAGACAAACATGCGTTGTTTAAATAGCATTGTTATTTGCTATACAGGCGCTGGAAAAGCCAAACATTTTCTTTTTTTAATTTTTTTCTAAATCGTCTGTGCCGATGTGTAACAAAATGATATGATTATTCTACAACTATAATAAATAGAAATAAAACTCTAAAAATCGATCTAATGTATCTAAATGATCTAATTTCTTTACTATTTTGTTTATAATATATGATGGGTAATATGTATGTCCAGCGTCAAATCTCTATTTGATCATGTGACCAGCGGTATCGCTCACATGGTAGCCCCGCCCCCTAAAGCATCCCCTGCTTTCTGGTCTGGTGGACTCTAAATGGACCATAATGTACTAAATGAACATCATGCTGGATTGAAGAAGACTTGAAACTAGAGATTGAGACCATAAACTCATGTTTACGATGTTTACTGAGGTAATACATCAAGTGATGCTTCCATGCAATCAGACTTCTTTTTGCAACTAGAGGGGTCGCCCCCTGATGGCCTGGAGAGATAATGCACATTCAAGGCACTTTAGGCACTGGCTTCACTTTTCCAGAAAACCTGAACATTAGAACCTTCATGAAGGGAAGACCTGCTGAAGAGCGGATTACGCTGCTTGTGTTTTATTGGTAGAATTGAATCTTTAGATCTTTTTATTAATCTCATATAGATGAGGATAAATAAATAGCAGAATATTGTATCTCCTCTAGCATGCTTACAATAAACTACATTAGATTAGAACCCCCCCACCCCCCATCCATTTGCTGCATCTCTTCCACCACATCAGTGCTGCTGGTGTACAGAGGGGAAGTGGACGGCAGTAAGAGGGTGACCTGGTCGTGACTCCTTGAAACAAAAGCTACAAAACATGGTTAATTTTTAATCCCTTTACTGTGTGTGTGTGTGTGTGTGTGTGTGTGTGTGTGTGTGTGTGTGCGCGCGTTGAAAGGGTTTTCTTACCCTGGCTCAGCAGTCTAGCCGTCAGTTTAGGCTCCGGTCTCCAGATGAATTTGAAGAAACACCCAGTATGGGGCCTCGGCAGCGCTCTCCTCAGCCTCCCCAGCTTCGCTACTGTTTGACACTTAATTAAAGCTTTCATTAGCTCCCTGGGAAGTGCCGAATGGTCCTCTCTCGCTTATTAGCCATTGTCTTTCCCTTACACCTCTCATTATGTGACGCTGTGTAATTGTTGCCATGTATTACCTGCGTGAAAGGCCTCTGCCTCCACGCAGGCAGGAGTGGGAAAAAAAACCCGAGTGTGTTTCATTTCTCACGCTTGTCAGCATCGTTGACTCAGTCGGTGCTCCAGGTTTGTACTTTTTAATGATGGCTATTTTTTTTTCTCCCCCCCACACGCGCTGCCGAGAATGAACTCAAAGATACGACGAGTCGTCCTTAACTTCGCTCTTCCTGGTGGCTTCTGTGGAAGTTTCTTTGAAAGGGTTTGTAGATGGCTTCTGAATACCGTTTTCTTCATGTAGATCCACGTTTTTTTTCCTTTCCCTGAGCTTCTGCTGTGTTGGCGCCGCAGATGAAGAAAGATGGGGAAACGCCGACACCCAGACCAATAACCCCGGCGAATGAAACAACCAAACATATTTCTGCAGAAGTGTGCGTAGTTATGCATAATAAGATGCATTTCCAGGCCATTATTAGACAAAGGCTGACAATCACTGCTTGTTATGCAGAGCCACCGGGATGACAGATCTGCGTGAAAAAGCCCATTTTCTCACACTCATTTGTTTGTTGTGTGTTTTACATCCGACTGCCGTCGTGGCTGCCGAGGCAGGAGAACGCCATCGGGAACATCCTCTTCCCACATGTTCATAAAAATTCACATTATTCCAGGGTTTTTTCTTTTTTTTTTTTCGCCCCGGGAGAGAACAATGGAGGGGTTTCTCCATTGCGGACCCTTAAATTAGCGCGGTGATGTATTTATGGCAGTCCTGTGCGACATTAACGTTTTGGGAGGGAAAATGATGGCACATTCGGCTGTGGTGTAAAGACCCTGTAAATCTGGTGGCTTGCACTTAGCATGCTTTATTACGCGAGCTGTCGTGCCTCTCATCAGCATCATCTTCCTCCGAGCTCACACTCGTTCTTCCCTCTTCCTCTTTAATTCTCTCCCGCCATCATTTTTCCCGTTCTGCTTGCTCAGTCCATCTTACTGTCAGCTCCACACGTTGCTCGTTGCTCCGTTGCTGGATATTTTTTATCTGTTTTTGATTCTGGCATACCTTCATCACCTGCGGTCTATGCAAAATAATGTTGTGTTGTGAGTGAGATACTTCTATTCCTCTTTTACTTCTTTTCCTTTTACAGTAAAAGTCCTTCTGCATCGTCAATGTTGTGTGACAATTAGAGGACTTCAAGACTCGAGATCCTCCTGGTGAATTATCAGATAAAAATGATGAATGTGTTTTTTTTTTCTCTTTAGAAAAAAATGTGTTCATTAAATTCTGGACCAAGTGGGTCAACTATGTACGGCTGGATGACACCTTATTGTTGTTTTAGTTTAGCAAACATAGTAGTTTTTTAGTCTTTTCTCTTCCAAGTCTCTCTGAAAAGAGGAAAATTCCCTGCAGTGAAGTATTTTTAATAATTCAAATGGATGTTCCAATATAAAGAATAAGAGCAGCAATGTCACAATGTAATAATAAAATACAGCATTACAAGTTGGGAAAAAAATAACATATGGTTCTATATACAAAAGTCATAAAGCAAGCCTTTAGAGTAAGAAGTCAACCTATTAAGTTTGTGTAGCTGGACTTTTATTTGTCACATTGATGGCATAACATGAGCGTATAGTGAGGTAAAAGTATGTGTATATATATATTTATATATAGGTTTTATACTTGACAGCCTTTCTTCATATTTTTTGAAGCTACTGTGCTTTTTCATCCGATAACATCCGAACAAAGTTGGTGATTTCCGTAACGTATGAATGTGTTCTCGCCCATGTGAAGTGGGGAGTCGTTTTGCCTGGGAAACATAAGTTACACCATCATGATGTGTCGGGACAGAGCGCCTGAAGGCGAGGCAGAAAGAATTAAAGTCAGGGCCGAGCCTTGAAGATCTATAGAGCAGAGAGAGTGTGTGTGTGTGTAGGATTCAAAGGACCACATGTGTCTGTGCAGCGTGTTTAAAAATAGGGGCGGAGGGTGTTTGTATGTGAGGGGAAACGTATGTGTGTGTGTGTGTGTGTGTGTGTGTGTGTGTGTGTGTGTGTGTGTGTGTGTGTGTGTGTGTGTGCGTGTGTGTGCGTGTGTGTGTGTGTTGGCACATGAGCGGTTATGCCAGCAATCATCTCAACTAAAGGTCAGGTTTGTAATTAGATCAAAGAGCTGTGTGTTTGTATCTGTGTGTGTGTGTGTGTGTGTGTGTGTGTGTGTGTGTGTGTGTGTGTGTGTGTGTGTATGAGTCATTCACAATGATTGAATGACACCTATGATTACCCTCTCCCTCTGCTGGGTATGAGGAGGTAGGGCCTCCACTACAAAGAGCTGTCATGACCGCGATGAATGGGAAATGAGAGGCTTCCCTTGTATCCACACGCACACACACACACACACACACACACACACACACACACACACATCCTACTGTTGTTATATCAACATAATTCACATTTAGGATGAATGGTACAAAGGGAAACGCAGCACGGAGAGACAGTGTGGAGGGGGGGATCCATTTGTTTAGTGTTGGATGTGTTCTCTCAGTCAGGCAGAAAGCAAATCTGCATGCATTAAAGAAAAGTAATGAGTTAAATGTAAAGTGAGGAGGAGAGTGAATATCTTAAACATTGTTTGCCGCACCGGCCCTTTCTAGAAATGACATTTTGCTTCCCTAAGCATGTAAATAAGGGATGGAAACAAGCTGGAGCAGATGCAAACAAGACTATGATGAAGTCCACGGACCCGGGCTACGTGTGTGTGTGTGTGTGTGTGTGTGTGTGTGTGTGTGTGTGTGTGTGTGCAGACAGCTGCATCTCTTCCACAGTATCCCACCCATGACAAACAGAGGGTGACCGATGTTGCATTTTCCAGCCCGAAACCTCCGTCTGAGCTAGCAGCACACACACACACACACACACACACACACAGCCCGACATCAACAGATGGGGAACTGGACTCTTTAATTACACGAACGTTTTACGCATCAACATCGTTTGTCACGGGATCAAAACTCATGATCGTTATGTGAGTCTACATTTTTCTCTCGTTGTTCAAACAAAAGAATCCAAAAAGCGATGGCGTGTTAGTCTGCCTCTCGTTACTTCCTGTTCCCACCGGTTGCTACTGACAACGTAACGTCTCTGCAATTTCAAGGAAAAGTTACTGCGTTACATTTTCCATTCAAGGGGATTGGAGAGATGTTTCATTAGTTGCTTGTGTTTTCTCTAATTGCAGCATCTTTTTTTCTTAGTGTTGCACACGTGTTTTGGTCAAATTGGCAAAGATGTTTTCGGTTGCTTGTGTTTTGTCTATTTGCATGTGCAACACGACCACTTTGTATTATCAAGTCATTGCCAGTACCAGGGAAGAGGATCAAACTCAGACCAATGAACTCAAGTAACCAGCAAAGTGGACGCCGCCTCACCGATTGACGTATGACGCGGCAATTTGAAAGCAATTTGTATTTAGCATGCCAAAGGTTGTCATTCTTGATTTCTGCATGTTTGTTTTTACGACGTGTATTCTGAAATAGCAGATGTTGTGCTCAGAGCAAGTGACAAAGCATAAAACAATGGGCTGGTGGGAGGTGGAGGTATCAAACAAACCCACACTTCCAAACAGGGGATTGGTGTTCTAAACCACTTGTGTTACTTAGTTTAAGTAGTTATTTTAAGGCCCAACCATGATGTTTTCCCTCAACTCAACTAAGTGGTTTCCTTCCCCGAGCCTAACCGCGGCTGTTTCACGGTAACGACGCGGCATAAAACCAGCCGCAATGTGTTATCATGACACGCCGAATGTCCTCAAAATGGACCTTTTACGACTTCCCACGAGATCTTCTCATAGAATTAACAGCAGAATAAAACATCACCAAAGCAGACGACACAGTTATGTATCAACAATATAAACACAAACGCATGTCGAGGCAGAAGGAGGGCTGCGTTGCATTAGTAGTAGCAACGCTTTCTCATAGCAATGCATCAAATACCGACCCTTGATCAGTTTCAGACTCGTCATCGTGTCTTATCAAAATAAACTTCTGTCTTCGCAGGAATTTAATTTTGGTTCAGAAAACCACTTAGTTATCTTTAGGAACTCAATATTCACTAACTAATTACCCATCTGACTCGTGAATCACAACACTAGCGACTCAAATGACTAGCTGATGCGGCTAATGTGACAAAATGTCCACTTCCTTATATTTAGTTCCGTACGCTCTCGTCTCCAGGTTGAAAGCCGTTGCCCGTGTTTTCACTCTGTAACGGATGCATCTTTAAACAAAGTACAATGTGCTCCTGTGCTATTTGCACATATTTAAATCCGGTAATGTGCAAATATTTGGTGCAAAATTGGCCAATTTCTATGCAAATGAGCCTCAATGTAAAACCCCCCCAAAAAAGGGTCCAATTCACAAAGATAAGCACCAATTGCCCCAGTATAGAGGGGAATTGTTAGCATGTTCCGAGGGATGGTGGTAAGTGACATACTGGGATGTTAAATCCCAAATAGAGAAGTTGTGCCTCTGCATTTTGTCGGTCAGGACTTGCTTGTGTTTCTGAATATCTCATTTTCTTCAGTCAAAAGTCGGCAACATTTATACTTTGCCACGCGGCAATTAAATCCAAACTTTCGGAGCGCGCTGGCGCCCGGATATCATTGGTGCAATATGTTTTATGAATTGGACCTTGAGACGGGGCAGATGTAGTTGCAAGTGATGCACAATTCATGCTGCTATCAGCGGCCACAATCCATTCCTTGTGAATTCTCGCCTGAATTGCTGAAAAACACCCGGCCCTAATTAGTATCGCATCATAAGGATAATACCGCAAACTTCGCAAATAACACGGATCCACAAATGTTAAAGTTGGAACAAGTTACCGCAGCTGACCTTCGATACCTAACGGATGGAATAAGACTCTCCTATCGGGTTAGTGCTTCCTTCCTCCTCTCTATCTTTACTAACTCGCTCACTCGCTGGCTTTCCCTGGCCATCCAGAGGAAGACAGAGAGCACATTAACTATTGATAATCTGTGGAACAGCATCACATTCAGAAATAAAATCACTGTCTAAATGTATTCGGAGGCTGCTCGTAAAACTGTAATTATACACATTACTTTGAATATGAAATGCTGGCTGACATTTATTGTCAGGGGCTAATAAAAGCCATGCATCTCCTCGGCTGTTGAGTGCAACACACAGGCAGAGAGGCTTTCAATATGTTCTTAACGCGGGGGTTGTTCCCGGGCCGGGGCTCACCTAACATATTATACCTACTTCACTGTGTCTGCACTTGTTGGCTTTGCGGTCGTTTTCCAGGGATTATTGGCCGTGTGTCATTTTACTGCGTGTTGACCTGCGACGGCACATTGCGACCTGTGGCGCGCACATTAGAGGCCTCGGCGTGAGGAAGTGGCACCCAAAGGGGCCGATGGTGAGGCCGGTGTCGTTAGCTATATACAATGAAGATTATACAACGTTGTTGTGACAATATTTAAGACGCCATAGAAGTGTGTGTATCCCAAAGGAAATGGTTGTGCAGCAGTTACAGCACAAATATAGGACTGTTACTATAAGTTTGAAGATACACAGAATACAGACAATATTCAAGTCTTGGTGTGCATGAAGATGTGGCATATGGGATAATATCAAATCTCTGGGAGTGCTTGTTCAGTGATTATGTCTATGATATTACAAGTTCACCACGGTGTTTGACATGCAGCCTTGTAGTTAACATACTGTGGTAAATCATTCAGGTAGTTTAGAAACCAAGGGAGCGTCTCCCTGCATCGCTGTTAGCTCACCCCCACCCAGCAGGGGGGGCCGGGTGGTGTCGGACATACTGGAGAACACGAGGCCATAATTGTCACAGTGCAGAGCCCAGCCCGTGATGGCATTTTCAAATGTGACCTTTAGCTGGTGGGCGAACTGAAGAGGGGCCATGATGCAGAGCCTCACTGGTTCCCTGTGACCATCACAGTGGATCTGGTCGTGATCGGATTCTCGGTCCATTTATCCTTTGATATAGTGCATGCTCAAGATGTTGTCGGCTGTCCAGGTGGAGAAGTGGAGTCAAATAAATGACTTTAACCATTTCTATACACCTATTTCTAATGATTGCCATCAGGGCCACTAGGGCCAAATATATAAGGGACATAATTTGACTGTGACCTCTAGCATTCACTGGGATCAGAGTTCAACATCTGCTGGGGATGCCTGGTAGTCATCTGCCTCGGGAGAAGTCCCAGTCAAGTCCAACTGGAAAACCCAGGGCAGATCAAGGACATGCTGGCCAAGGAAGTCGTCTAGATCCTGGGCTACTTTTACTTTTACTGTGACCTAGATGAGGGGTCAATGACTGATGGGTGGACTCATGTATTTTGAGATAGAATAGTGTGTTTTTATGTAAAAATGTTGCGTTTCCTGCATGGTATCGCTTCCTCCAATTGCTCTAATTTGATGGTAGTTATATTGAATTTTATTCTTTGCCACTGTTCTGCTGGTACTATTTGCCACTACATCGACTCCGTTTCCCACATGGATCATTAAAGTAAACGTATCTCATCGTAACCTGACACCATTTTAATTGTCTCCACTTGCTAAACCTTTACTCATCGGGTAACCTATGCAGGATCAAAACAACCCTAACAATTATTTCCAATTGCTCATTGACTTCATTCCTCTGTGTATACACTTCTAAAGCGTGCATGGGCTTCTGAAGTGTGTGTGTGTGTGTGTGTGTGTGTGTGTGTGTGTGTGCGATCCACCCATCCATCTCTTGCCTGTGGCTGGCGGCCGATGGAGGGTATAAAATAAAGCTAGCTGGAGCCTGGAGGAGAGATAATTGAAAATCAAAGGAGGACTTTGTTAATTTGATTAGGCAGCACTGGATCAAATGAGATTTCATTATGACATGCAATTAAATAGAACTTGGTGAGGAAGAGGGGTGGGGGAGGGGCAGGGGGGGTTGACATGAGGTGGAGATAAGAGGAGGAAGGAGGACGATTTTTCTTTTTTTAGAGACAGGAAGATGGTCAGACAGTTGAGAGACAAAGGAAGAGAGAAAGTGAAGCAGGAAGAGCATTCAGAACATCTTGGTCAAAATACCAACAAGGGAAGGAAATTCCCATTTTCATACAAATATGGGTTGACTTTTAAAACATCGGTGCATTATTTATTCCACCCAGATCTTGTGACAATATTGATTTAAATAAGCGCAAATTCACGACACATTCATGACTCATGGAAGGATCTTATTAGTTAGAGAGGTTGATTCCTTCTAGCAGCGAGAATTTAAGAATGTAATCGGATAGAAAATGGGATGGATCAAGAGAAATCGCAGACAGAGTAATGTAAGAAGAAGATAAAACAGTAAGAGAGGCAGAGGAGGAAAAAAAAAAGCAAGATGCGAGCCTGTGTTGTGACAGTATCTTAAATAGCCGCCCCGAGAGTTAAATCGTTGACGCCAAAGAGATCCCTGATGTCCTGCATTTCCAGCAGCAAACGCTGCTTCCTCCTGGATACACGCTGCCGAGAGAGTGTCCGTTAATTAATATGGCTGGGTATTAAAGTTTTCAAACAATAAAAAAAAGGACACAAAGGGGGATTTGAAGAGTGAGTGTTTGCGGTGAGGACAAATTAATGAAAACGTCGGCCTCTCAAGGATAGAAATTCAATTTATAATGTGTCTCTATCAAGCTACTGTTGCACTGCAACTTTTCCCCACAGCACCTCTTTGTTTGTCACGTTGGTTTGACCACTGAGGATAACAGAGGGAAGATTTAATGGATGGCTCCATAAACACACAGAGAGAGGTCTGTAGAGGAGAAAAACTTTGCACGTCGAGGAAGACGGCGTTGTTTAATTGTTTGGATGCCTCTGAGACGGATGTTTGGCTAATTGTTTGAATCTGGAGGGTCACTCGCTGAAAGAAGTGAAAACAGAAACAACACAAAAGCACTAAAAGATGGGGAAACTTTTCACTGTATTTTATTTCTTAGAATTTCATTCGGTTGATAGAGATTGTGCATCCCATTGAGGACTGTAAATTGCCCGTTTGTGTGGATGTGAGAGTGAATGGTCCATCTATGTGTCTGCCCTGTGATTGGTTGGCTGTCCAGGGCATATCTTGCCTTCGTCCAATGTCAGCTGGGTCCTCCCACTACCTTTAACAGGATAATAGTACAGATACAGGTGGATGGATGGATGGAAGGAGTCGCCTCCTGATGGCCAGTCGAGAGAATGCGGCTTTACCATACAGAAGCATAGCTTGCCACCTGGTGGAGCACGTGTGATGATATGATACGGACACATTCCCTATCCGCCAGGCTGCATGCTGGGTAATGAAGGGGACTTTTGTGGCAAGGCAGCATGGTGGTGGAGATGGAAGCCGGTGGAGATTGTAGCTGCGTAGGGGCTGTGTGTTTTCATTAAAGAGCAGGAAGCGGCCTGACAGAGGCCATTACTTTGCTTTTGTGGCGGCCAGGAACGGATGGCTGCGTGCCGTCTGTGTGTTACTGCAGCACAGAGAGCATGTACAGTGTGTTGGTGCTTTATGTGCGTGCCAACACAATGCTGTAGCCGTACTGAAGCAGGCATTTGACTATGTATATACCAATTATCTGTGTGCATCTCTGGAAACTAAGTATGGTTCCTCTTTTATTTTTCCCCCTACCTTTTTTTTTTTTTTACCTCTCCTCCCTTCGTCACCTTCACCAGTCGTGCCATTCATCTCCCCCACCAGGCTAATTGTGCAGAAACTCTGTGGGGATGAGAGGAGGGAGGAGGGGGTGCAGAAACACAAAGGGAAACTTTAGTATTTGATGCTAGTCTAAACTGGAGGACGGGTGTGGCTGCAGCCATTTTAGGGGCATACAAGTAAAGGAGAAGCAGTTTTTTTTTTAATTCACTGGGTTTCACCAAAGTCAGAGGAGCATGACTAACAT
Source organism: Chelidonichthys spinosus (assembly GCA_029853015.1). Taxonomy (NCBI): domain Eukaryota; kingdom Metazoa; phylum Chordata; class Actinopteri; order Perciformes; family Triglidae; genus Chelidonichthys; species Chelidonichthys spinosus. The sequence continues at coordinate 15,544,227 of CM056842.1, read as the reverse complement.
CATATAGCCACATGTGCAGAGAGTGAGGAGGCCAGAAAGCGTGTGAAGCCTGTGAATTCACACCATTGTTTTAAAAAAAGCAAATAGATATTTTCACCTAGATTAAACCAAATTAAAAACGTAATAATTTGGCAAAATATAAGACTTTAGGATCCGTCATGTGAGATATTTTGACTGCAGGAGAAGCAAATAAATGTTAGATGAGTTCCATCAAACGTCCCAGTACGCCATGCCAGTTAGACCTGAAGCACCATTCCAATAGCCTGGAACTAGCTTACAGCAATGGATTGGAGTCATTTTTAATGTGAGCATTTATGCCAAAATATCTGCTTTGAAAAAAAGGTTGATAAAGGTTTAGGACGTCATCGGAATGTTTATATCCTGTAGGGAAAAATCATATTTGGAGATAAAGACAACATGTACGAAAAGTAAAACTCCTGACCCATTTCCTCTCAATAAGTTCTCCAGATGAAGCTCTTCCCTCAAATGAAGCTAGATGGAAAACACTGATCAGAATACTGCACTTGACTCTCTTTTTTTAAGTCCAGTGAGAGTTCTAAGCAGCAGAGCTGTCCTGTGCTCAGGTCTTGGTTATGCATGTTTTCCTCTTGCAAAGCAGCCTGGAGAGCGATTTATCACAAAACCACAGGGTCCTGGCTGGGGGAATGGGGTTATATTTCATACAGGCATTCTGTAGGGCAACACTATTGTTCTGGTGGTGCAGAGCCCCTTGAAAAAAGGCAGGATTGTTTTGTTTTGTGTGTGTGTGTGTGTGTGTGTGTGTGGGGGAATCTGTTATGTATATATATATTTATAAAGGCATGTATATACACAAACACATGTATACCCGGGGGTCCCTCTTAATGACCTGGAGAATAGTACTTTTTCTTCATATAGCCCAATATTAAAATCACAAATATGCCTCAAGGGGATTTTCAACTCCTTGACTCCTTCTGTCCTTAGATCCTCAATTCAGATAAAGTTAGAAACTCCTGAAAAACATCTTGAAACAAGACTCAAATACCGGTCCGATGTTTGACCCATGAATCAACGCAGAACCCTGAAGGTTTCTGTCGGACTTTGGAAGAATCACAGGATGTTTGTATCACTATGATGATATTTAAATCTAAAACCACACCCACTCTTCAAGATTCCACTCCTACCACCACCCTAAACCTAACCCTAGCCTGAAGAGTGCACCCATTGTCTTAGTCACACAACAGAACATAGACAACTACAAAGAGAACTCCTTCTTTAGGTCTAGAACCAGGCAACTCAATCACACACCAGCTTAATACTGTTTCCCTCACAGCTCGGACTCTCTGGTCATTTCTGCCTATTGATTGACACTGGCCTTTATTACTCTCTCTGTCTCTCACTCTCTCTCCACATCTGTTTAGCCTCTTGATTGCTCTTCTCCCTGAAGAGGGCACTTATCTCTGTGGCTGTTGTCCATGGACCTGGTTTGTTATCCCACAGAGCCCATTGTAAGACGGCCCTCCTGGGTCAATGGCCCTCCTCTAGCAGCTAAAACAATCAGCACACACTCAATAGCGGAGCCATTAAGACGTAGAATGGCAATAACAGCCGAAGATACTCCACTCTTGTTTAGGGGAGGGGAGAGAAGAGAGCAAGAACCTGCGGAAATCGATGGACTCTGTAGGAGCTTGTGGAGGGGTCATGAGAGACAATCACTGTGGCGGTTCGCTCATTGACAATCTTTCTGCATCATCAGGGAGGGAGGAAGCAATTGGAAAAGCAAGGGTTGGGGGGTGTAGGGGGGGAGATAGACTCACACATGCTTTGCCAATGCAGGATGACACGTGATCTTCAAAAGATCTATAATCTTGTCAAAAATAGCCTAAAAAAAACCCCAAATAAAAGAACTGGTTGATGATTTTAACAGTTGTGGAATATAGATCTGACGTCATGGTGTTTTATATGCAGTTTTAGCCACCTTGCATTCATTGTAAGTGATGTGAGATGGACAGAGTGTCACAGAGGAGGATGACGGGACATTATTTACAAAAAAGGAACAGGGCAAACGAGCGCTACATGTGAGGAAAGATAGGGTTTTTATTTATGAACGTGGTCATGCTGTACATATTTCATCTGGTGGGGGAAAAAAATCCATGTACACGTTTTTGTCAATAGTTTCAATAAGCAGAAATAGTTGATGAGTAAACCAGGCGTGTCATATAACTGCTTGCATTCCTCTGATTTAATGTGTTTTTATGCTCCATCTTAGATCCATAATGTTAATGTTTCTGTGTTAAATTTAATGTGACAGGCTGAACACCCATGTGTCGTCCTCTTTGATTACTTTTTTTAACACCTCTGGGCTTCCGCTGGTCACAACGTCCCAACACTATGAATCATGGGTAATTCCCCTCAGGAAAGTCTCCGGCGGACTTACAGAAAGTGTGCATAAAGAGCTCAAAATGTCGGTAAACGTTGGAAACATGAGTTAACGGTCTTAATCTCTAGTTTCAAGTCTTCTTCAACCCAGCAGGATGTCCATTTAGTAAATTATGGTCAATTTACAATCAAATAGGCCGTAAAGCAGGGGATGCTTTAGAGCGGGGCTAGCTTGACAGGTCGCTAATATGCTAACAATGCAGTTAGCTACTAAACTGAATTATTGATGCTAAGTTTGTGAACACCTTCACACCAGAATCCAGATAGATCTAGTAAGGGTGCCGCTCTGTTGCTTGTTTTCATCAGATCCACCCGTCGCTCCTCCTCCATCCAAATATGGTCACTTCCTTCAATGATTGCAAAGAATCCAAGATGGCCAAAATGCCCAAATTAAGTGCAATGTTATATTCCTGGACAGATTTTAGCGCCTTGATAAAAGCCAAGTCGAGAATTAAATGTATTAAAAGAAGAAAAAAAACACATGTTCACATTCATTAATGCAATTGTAAAAAATTTTATATTTTCAGTCCACCATTCCCCAAAAAACAGGATTATATCGATGTTATGAAGCCATGTTTGTTCTACCTAATACTGTGTGGAGTGAACAACGCTCGGCCCGAATCATAACAGACTCATTACGAAGCCCCCACGGTGATGCTTACGCTCTGCCCTCTGTTTACACTTCCCCGTCTTCACTCCTGGGCGCCTTTCAGAGAAATGAAAACCGTTTTAAAATGAAACCTTGTAAACACACAATATTAAGGCGGCCTCGCGGCCCAGCTTAGCATCGGGCTAGCTTGTCGTCCCCGAGGCCAGGTGAGTGTGGGAACAGGAAGGAGAGGGTGATGGGGTGCAGTTGGGTTGTATTGTAGCAAGAAGCCAGGTCGAAGGTTAGAGCCAGAGTGGTTGCTAACCCAGTATGGATATGGAATATACGGCCCAGGGGTTCAGATGTGTCTCCGATGCTTCCTGTTACAGTATGCTTTTCATTTAAATTTCAATTTAACCGCATTTCAAATATTGGCAGCTTACCTCCTCTTCCTCTCTTTCCTTTAATCTTATATCTTAATTGCTCCGCTCTCCCTGCAGTGCATCTGTCCATCTTTCCCGCTCTGTGACTTTCATTATCTCCGTGTTAAATTAGCAGAGAGCCATCAAACACCAGGATGGCATCGATGCGCACGGATAATGTCAGTATGGAAGTCTCAAAAACCTCTATTGATCCCTGTACCTTTAGATGCCCACTGTTTGAAAAGAACAGATTCATTCTCTGCCAGCGGCTCCTTTCCACTTAGTTCAATTAGGTTTCTTGAAGGCAAAGGGAAAATTATAGTCTCAAAACAATTATATCCAGCTCTCAAAACACAAATTATCTTAAAGCTGTAATAGTGTAATTTCATACTCGCCACATGCATTATTCATAGCTTTTTTTTTCTCTTCCAATCAACCAGAGATCCAGATGTAAGCAAAGTCTGCCGTTTCCACCTAGAGAAGGAAAAAAAAACTTTTCTTATTTAGTTATTCTCATCAAAACTTTTTGCTTTGTTTGTCAGTTCATTATAATTATTATATGTCGGTGTGCCTAAATGTATTTCCACCGTGAGCCCACTTAAGAAACCGTACAGGCGAATGCAAGCACACTCTCAGGAACAATATCTAAACACAGCTAATTGCACTAAAAACACACATAACGTGTTTAAGCAGTGTGAGAATACAATAGAGATTGTTAATGTGGTCATCTGTTTCACTGGATAGTGAAATTAGATCATAAAGCAACAAGAAAACGCTTGGTTGGTGCAGCACTGTTTGCTTCTGTTGCATTTCTGAGGGAACAAACTGTACACTAACTATCCTTTTTATGGCCTCACATGCTGACGTGACCATGTTGGAGGTGGTGTGTGTGTGTGTGTGTGTGTGGTGGAGGTGGATGCATGCATCTATATGCCTAATGATGAATGAGAGAGTCAAGGCTTTAGCTCAGAGCGGCGGCTCAATTTAAAGACCTGCAGTTGTCTGGAAGCAGTGCGGTGATTTCAGATCCATGGACGGACATAGACACAGAAGACTGCAATCATTCTTGAAGCTTAATAGAAATAATTGTATACATATTTCAAACCCTTTTCACTCTAAATCTAATTCTAACGTTACCCATAAACCCATAAACCAAACCCAAATCACAAGAGTCCCAAAAAAAACGTGATCGTCCAAGGGTTCAATAGCACTTAAAGGTCCTTTTTGAGCCTTGTACTTTCTTTAAATTCTCCCAGTCTTTACACACAACAATCCCACAGTCCAAATATGGTCACTTCCTTCACTGGTTGCAAAAATTCCAAGATGGCGACGGCCAAAATGCTGAACTTGAGGCTTCAAAACCGTAGTCCACAAACATCCACTTCTTATACACAGCCTACGCCTTAAACTAGTGGGAACCCTGGACAGAGAAAACACACACACACACACACACACACACACACACACACACTCCAAATACAGTATGGTGTTCCCTGTTAGAGCTCCAATACGTCTCAGTGTTTGCTGTCTCTGATCTCGGGATGGTATTGATCTCGACTTCGCCCTCTGTTTGAGTCATAACCATTCCTTTGAATTCAGCCCTCTGCTCTGAAACCGATGCTGCCAAATCCTCCAATATCTCCTCCTTTAAACTGCATCCAATACCTTTTTGTTTAACACTTTTTTTTTCTCCCCTTCAGCTATTTTTTTTTCCTTCTGTATTGTTTTCAGTTTTTTAACCGTCCAGTTTGTGTCCAACGTTTTTTGTTCCTTATTCTACTGCTGCTTTTAACTGCTTCGGTCTTCTACTGAACCTTCTCCACCCATGACTGCTCTCTCTCTCTCTCTCTCTCTCTCCCTCTCTCTCTCTCTCCATGCATGAGTGTTACTGGTATCTCTCTCTCTGGATAATGAATGGCTGGCCATTTATCTGAGTGTCAGCCGGAAGCCCTGAGGAGGTGTGTCTCTCCCAAATCAATATCTCATTAGTTTAAGAAGCCCTGCCTCTCTCTCCCTCTCTCTCTCTGCCTCCCCTCTCTCTTTCTCCATTTCTTTCCTATACCCTTTCATCATTTACGCATCTCTTTATCATTCCTTTATCTTCCTTCCCCACCATAATTCCTTCTTCACCCTCTCCTATTTTCACCACCTTTGGTATTTGTTGAAATATAAGACTCACCATATCTCAAGATGAATCAAAAAGGCCTTTTGGCTAAAATCTTGCCAAAGGGCAAGTGTTGCAACAGGTGTGAAAAATACATCAACATGTGCAGAACAATCCAGAATGGTATGCTAGGATTTTTCTCAGAGATTGCCTTACTGGCTGCATCAAAAGAAAATTGCGAAAACGGTAGATCATCGTGATCGGAGCTCAAACCCATCTCTCTTTAGGACCATGTAACCCTGCCGTACTTTAACACTGAATGTGATTAAAACTCGAAACGGCTCAGAAGACTCAAGACTTTCTTGAGCTAAATGCGCGTTCTACTAGCTTGCAGAGTTTTCACAATATCCATACAATTTTCCACCTCTTTTTTTGGGTATCATTCAATAAAGCCAGCAATCTAGTTGAGCATTGGCGTTCCAACATCCAACACACACACCACGATTTCTTCAGAATTAGCCTTGTCGTGTGTGTGTGTGTGTGTGTTCAGGCCACTCCACCCGCTCTCCAACCCTTGAAATACACACTGACACTGTCAGTGTGAGAGTAGGTGAGGCAGCTAAGTGTAATTCATGTGCCATCTAAAAGCCCATTTCTCCTGGCTTCAGTGCCCAACGCGGATATCAAGTGGCACTTCCTGCTGAGACAGTGGTTTATCCAATAACCCAGACAGCACACAGATAAACATTGCGTTCATAAGAAAACGCAGTGGTGTCCCCTTTTTTTACTTTCTTATTTTCCTTTGTGCCTTTCTCTTCACATATTCCCCCCATCCTTGCCGAGTTTCCATCCACCTCTTCTCTTTCTATTTCCCTCCACTCTTTTTCTCCTTCCCCTTGCAGCGTTGCAGCCACTAGCCATAACTCTTTATGAATGATTACAGCTACTTATGGCAGGCTCGCCGAGTGCCGACATAAAGCACTCAAAAGGGCTTTGTCAGAAGCCACAATAAAGAATGTATTGATAGTCCTTCTGCTTTAGAGGTTTATCCAGTCCACTCCAGAGAGAGAGAGAGAGAGAGAGAGAGAGAGAGAGAGAGAGAGAGAGAGAGAGAGAGAGAGAGAGAGAGAGAGAGAGAGAGAGAGAGAGAGTCGCTTTTTTGCAGGAAATATTTTTGATTTCAAAACTAACAATTATAGCTTCTGTAGAGAAAATAAGAGAAAACAGACCTCCTGCTGACCAGGAACCATAAGCATCGATAAGACACCGGCAAACACAACAATGTAATCACCATAATAACGCTTACAGAAGTCAAATGTACGAATAATGTGTACAATATTGTGCCTTTTATTAATTTTCGGCAAACTCCTTTTACAACTCACTAAAATGCTGACTGAGTCGATCCAACCGATCCCGCCATAGACTGTACAGAGACACATATATGAAGAAAGTTAGCTTCATAATGCAAGGTCAACTTTACAGCTAAGTGTTAAAGTCATCTTAGTAGCTAATTGCATTAGCGTGTTAGCGACCTGTCACTCACAAGGTAGCCCCGCCCCAACGCACCCCCTGCTTTACGAGTCTCCTTGACTCTAAATGGATGGTAATTGACTAAATGGACATCATGCTGGCTTGAAGAAGACTTGAAACTAGAGATTGAGACCATGAACTCATGTTTACAATGTTAACTGTGATAATAAATCTCCAGCATGCCTTGAGATCCTGTTAGTTTGTTGAAGTAGTTTGGAGGGAGGCAGAAGGCCTTTTGAGTCAGGGTACCCTGACTCTAGAACGCCCTGCCAAAGGATATCAGACAGTTCTGTTGTGGAAAACACATTGCTCTCGTTTTTAAGTAGAGTAGTGGAGTAGCCTTTGGTCTTAGCTGAGTTAGCTTAGCTGCCATCTCTTCCTCGACTTTCGGCGTTTTCGTCTCACTGGTTTATCGGTCGTGGACGGTGATCGTCTCAAGGTCCGCTGCTCGTAATCCGACCCCCCCTCACTTCCTTTTACCAGGCTGATTTCTGTCATATGACATTCAGCGCTCCAGTAATGAACATGAAAAAAAACAAAACTAAATTAAGACAAAAAGGTAGCAAAATTCATGGGAGCCACCGGCTGCAGCGTAAACATCTGCCTGCCATATGGTTTCCCTCGTAAAGGGAAAGTAAAGACATTTAAGACAAGAAGAAATGCGTATTTGATGGATAAATAAAGATCTTTTATACATACATATATATATATATATATTTATATATATATATATATATACACACACACATCTTGGCAGTAAAACAGCTGATTTGGAGTAAGACAAGAAATTACTCACTCGTATCTTTATTGTCAATGTTAATGTTTGTAATCATCGAAGAAATGTTCCTCTGTGAGTGCCAGTATGAATGAGTGCCATTATTGCACTATTGATTTTCACCGTGTATTGTTGAAAACCTCATCTGCCAGTCACACACACACACACACACACACACACACACACACACACACACAAAGACAAAGACAGCAAAGCGATTTCGTGCAAAAAAAATGTTGAACTTTTTATCTTGATGCAGCGACAATATTGTTCTTTGCATTCGTGCTTGTAAATCATATTGAATTGAATGAAAGTGAAGTGAGAGAGAAGGAGAAAGTGAGAGCGAGCGCAGACGGAGACATCTCCACAGTAGCTGCAAACTTTGCTGTCCTGTGCAGAAACAGTAATGTAGGCTTCTCATGGGAAACGGGGACTTTATGTTTTATTTACAATGAGCAAGCACTGCTTTCCAGCCAAGGTGTGTGTGTGTGTGTGTGTTTGTGTGTGTGTGTGTGTGTGCGTGTGTGTGTGTGTGTGTGTGTGTCTCAGGAGTCACACTTCCATCTATTGCACGTACACATGAGCTCGGCCAATCCTCACGCCGGACACGTACACACACATGAACATTCAATGGTATCCCTGGAAGAAAGAAAGAATAATTAGGCCGGATAAAAATCCATCTTTCATCCTCAAGAAAAAGTTTCATTGTTACCGTGACAACAAACTTTTCGACTCTTCCACAATCGCTGTGACGCATTAACTTCCTAAAAACATGCATCGATGTACACTGTAAAGGAGTATTACCCAATATGGCAAATGGACTTTTAGTTTTCACGTAGTCCTCTTTTGACAAAGCAAACTTGGTCCTCTTAAAGGGGACCAACAGAAAGGGACTTCTATGCACGTTCAGTTCGGTTGTCAGTTCATTTGTAAGAGGACTCTCTGGTCCACTTTAGATCTGATAGGCCCTGAGTTGTTTTTCTGTTCACACTATAGTTCCCGCCTTCATCCCTCTGCTCTTCAGTGACATGTTTAGTGTTGCTTCCACACATTCACATTCCCTGGGAAATATCTATTAAATATTAACCAGCAGCTCCTGCCGATGGATTGAACTCTTCCAAAATATGTCTCACACATAAATATTATTTGGGAATACACATAATCTAAAGCTATAAAAGTATTTTTTAATAGTACACTCTATCCAGCCATAAACCACCAGTGACTCTAGGCAGCCTGCGTATCCTTTTGCATCTATTTTTATCATGTTTCCCAGTCCTGTTTTATTTGGCCTCTGCCTCATCCTCACAGAACAAGACAGCGAGTGTGTTTGGGTAATTGTGGCACGCTGCCTCTATATTGCCAATACAGATTGAAGTGAATACCAGAGTGCTTTGAATGCTAACACTATTAGCCTTAAAAAAGCAATCACACGGCCGTCTCACTGCAGTTTTTTTTTTTTTTTATCGCATACGACTGCTTTAGTACTGATAGATGCACAGAAGAGACAAGTAGAGGCAAGTATTTTTAAAACGGAGCCATATTGAAACGATTATCCTATCTTAGCTGATTGCTGTGTTTATTCCAACCAACTACACGTAGCTGTCCAGATATGTAAGATGCTCCATGGTCATATTGATGGATATCATCAAGGTATTAGAATGTTACTCTGCCGGTTAACACTCGGACCATCACTCTCTTTGGAGGCACTATTTTCTCCAAATCCCACACACAAGAGCATCCCTGTCCTTTTGTTGACTTTGTTGAAGTTATTAATAATAAATTTAAGTTTATTAATGAAGCGTCAAACTATTTAACAGCCCATTTATGTATGCGTATAGCAACTATATTGCCAGGTGGGTTTGTCATGATTTCAGAGTGTTTTTTGGGGGATACCATTGATTGGTCGTGTTTATGATGAAGTTATCTTGTTATCATGTGACTCAGCTGACTAAATTTGTTTATGGGGCAGATATTATAGTGGTCAAACAGAGTTTTAGAGCTTCGTCCCCCTTTGTTGGGGTGTGGGTGGTGTAAACAGTACATGTTTGGAGTTCTCCATGAAGATACAATGATCTGCTTTAGTAATTTCCACATTTGGTGAATGCACCTCAGAATGTTCTATCTGTTCGTTTTACGAGTCTTCCCTATAATCCTCTTCCGGATTTACCACACTCTTTTGATGTCGCGGTGCCGTTGATGTGCTTTTTAATGAGCTTCAAGCTCTGGATTAAGTTGTAAAAAAAAGTCCCCGTGATCATACGCGACACAGCTTTAAACGAAACGTCGACCATAATGTTGGAATCGCTGACTTTCAGCTTGGATTCGATGGTTTGGTCTCAACCAAACGGAAAAAAAGGAGAAAAAAGTGTGCAACCTCCGCTGTAGACTGACATTCACTGTGGATATCAATATGGCAGAATTACCCCCCAAATCATCTTGTTTTTCCACATTTATTTAATATGATTGCCACATTTGTTAGAAAGCAGAGCTAAAGAATAAGCATTTGGTCCAGGTTAGGAAAAGATCACGGTTTGATATTTTGGTTACTTAAAATAAGTACACTTATGGCGTTTAAGTTAAAAAACATGGAAAAGAAGTTGACCTGGGTGAAAGTCCTGTTAGATGGATTTCCGTTGGCTGACACTACCAAACAAGTTAAACACATCCTGACTTTCTATTCCTCTTGTTTTCGTAAAAAAAACCCCTCTTCAACATTTGTGCACCATCTGACTATAAGCCTGACTGCTGACTGAACCGAATCACTTTTGGGATAAAAGCCTAACATTGGCCCCATATATCAGTCTGCGCCTCCAGCGTTTACAGCTGGAGTGGATTTATTGTCCGGTAGCAGTCAAAACTCTCTCTGTAATGAGTCTGGGTGCTGGGCGAGCTAACAGACGTTACCCTGTTGCTCATTTGACCAGAGTGGAGGAAGTAATTATGATAAACCAAATTGCATTAATCATTCAGCTAAAAGTCTGCTGATGTGTGAACGATTTAGCAGCGAGAGCTCTGTGTTTGGGGGGAGACGAGAGATGAATTCAGTCGTCGCTGAGCGGTAAACAGATTTTTCACCCGCGGAACGCAGGGAGAGTGCGCCGTAGTTTTAGGAGGGCTACGCCGCCCTAAATCACTTTTTTATTTTAGTGTTATTAATTAGGACGGTGAGCATCGACAATTAAGGAGCTTACAGGGGGGGGGGTTTCTGCGTTTCCACGGGCAACCAGACACACACGGACTCGTCTCGTCTCTCCGTGTGTCTCTTTGTCTGCAGATATAATGAAACAGGACCAGCAGAGTGGTCACAGCAGATACATGACAGTGACTCTGGTGTCATTAAGAATCAATAAAGTGACGGCAGCGGGACGAGCCGGCGGAGGAGGGGTGTGAAAGTGTGTGTGTGTGTGTGTGTGTGTGTGCATTCTGTGTCTTTCTGCGACTGTCAGCAGAATGGGGCTTTTTATGCGTACCAATCATGTCACAGAGAGAGCCCTCTCTCCATCTTTGACACACACACGCACACGCACACACACACACACACACACACACACACACACACTCACACACACAAACACACACACACACACACAAACACACAGTGTTGCCCCTGAGAGTCTAGCATGACCACCTAATGGGCTATTTGTTCTCTGTTGCTTTGTGTCCGTCTCACTTCACACATCCCAAGCCACACACACACACACACACACACACACACACACACCCACACACACACACACACACACACCCACACACACACACGTATACACACAGAGAGACCAACACTCTCTCCCTTGCTTGCTATCAAACACAACGCTTGCCGTCATTCATGCCAGAGCGGTCACACATGCAGAACACACACACACACACAAAACAACCACGGCCTGGAATTGATTTACACATGGGGTGAATACCGCCAGAAATGTATTTTTTGTTGCAGGACAATCTTGCATTTAGAACCTTGTGGATGAATTATTACTCTTGTTTAAAATGAGCACAGAAATAAGGAATTCAGAAAAAAATCCTGTTGAACAAATCAGTTATTAAGGAATATGATAAAAAACAAAATCCCTTCTGCTTGTCTCTAAAGAACAATTTAAAGCCGGATTGTGGGACTTGTACAATTTAACCCGTTTCCAGACGTGCTCACACAGTGTTGATTAAAGCTAATGCCACCTGGGATCGCTCTGCGTTTCGCAGTATGCCGGCGCTGTTGTGTCTGTAACAACGTTCCCGCAGTGGAAGTGATGCATTTAATGTAAAGGCAGCAGAAAGGGGAGACCAGAGACATTCCTCTATAGAGCTGAATGTATAAATATAAAAGCTGTTTGAATGTATAGCCATTCCAATATATTTATTTCACTTAATCACTTAATTTTTGTTGACTACCTTATGTCCCGCTGTTTGTAGTTGAAGATCAAGTTGTTTTATGATTGTCTCAATACAGATGTGTAATGTTGAGAGAGACTTAATCTTGCATTCTCTCTGTTGGCCACCAGGGGGCGATCCTCTGGTTGCAAAAAGAAGTCTGATTGTATAGAAGCCTATGAGAAAATGACCCTACTTCTCACTTGATTTAGTATGCGTCCGTGCCAGCAACCTCCGGTTCTGATAAGTGAAGCCAACGCCGAGGTGCCTGAAACGTGCATTCTCTCTACTGGCCATCAGGGGGGCGCAAAAAAGACTCAGTTTGCATGGAAGTCCATGAAAAAATGGACCCTACTTCTCAGTTGATTTATTATCTCAGTAAACATTGTAAACATTAATTTATGGTCTTCTTCAATCCAGAATGATGTCCATTTAGTATATTATTGTCCATTTATACTCAAGTAAAAGTTTTTTTTATAATCATTAAAAATGTACTCACAGAACCAAAAGTAGAAGTACATATTATGCAGAATAATATCTCTATTCCATTATTGTACTGATGTGCTCATCACTTTAATGTGTGCAGAGGCTGTGTCACTTAAAGCAGCGTATCTAGTTAGCGAGAGCACAGAACAAAGCCAGACTCCGGCTGCATCCCTCCTCCCCGAGTCGGCGTCTCATTACTGGACACAGGGGCTCATCGCGATGATGAGGATGATTAATCCGGATGATTAAAGTCATCGAGTGCTTGGACATAAGGGGACTTGTCAGGCGGCTTTCCTTTTGGGGATTTGTGTCTGTGTGCTTTACGTCCGCCGAAGCAGCTATCTCCCTTTATGGCCTGCCATATGCTAGTGAGCTAGCGCCTTAGCCTGAGTTAGCAGAAGTTCCCCGAGCCCCTCCGAAGGTGCATTAATCCAAAGTGTGCTGAATACATTAGCCTGAGTTAGCATTAAGGTAACGGGTCTGTGCACGCGGATAGACAAGTGTGTGGAGATGCGCGCATCCTCACGTGCACACGCGTACGCACACACCCGCTTACTCTACCGACCCGCCCATTAGTCTTGCATTGTTTCCCTCTGCCACTGACACATACTGAAAATGCTAGCTTAGATTATTCTCAGCTCAGCAGTTTTGTGTTTTTAGTGTGGAGCGCTCTGAAGGTGTGTGTGTGTGTGTGTGTGTGTGTGTGTGTGTGTGTGTGCCCCTGCCTCCATGGACTGAATAACTTCCTCCTAAGCCCGGTGCTTTTCGATGAGAAGGGGTTCATCACTAACTCCACTTGCTTTTTACTTCTGACTAAAACCCTGCATACTTAGTCCTGACTGAAGACTTACACTTCAGATTTCATTAACACCTGTTTTGAATTTCACAGGCTTCAAGAAGAATAGCTTTACATTCGTGGAAACATTGGAAACTGAACTACAGAATCACTTATGAACGTCAGAAATGCAAGCAGGCGGCAACCTCCGGACAATGCTGAAGTGCCTTAAACTTGCATTCTCTTTCCTACTTTAAGGCTTAGCTGTAAAGATGACCTTGAGTTGTGAAGCTAACTTTGTTAGCAGCTTCACACCAGGATCCAGATGGAGCCAGATCTAGTAAGGTTGCCGATCTGCTGCTTGTGTTAATCAGATCCACCCGTCGCTCCTCTGCAGTCCAAATATGGTCACTTCCTTTACTGGTTTCAAAATTCCAATATGGCAATGATCAAACTGCCCAACTCAAGGCTTCAAAATCATATCCACAAAGTGAATGCAAACCAATTTGCATCTCATATAATAAAATCACGCTTATTGCAACATTGTTACAGCATGAATGAATGATTGTTTTCTGATTAAGTCATGTTGCAGTCCGACTAATATACCTGCAGCTATCTTAGATTGTTTTGCTTCTGGGACCTGCCATGCATGTTCTTTCCCTCTATGTGCCATGTGAGTCTTTAGGGGCATTAGAAGGTCCAGGGTTTTATAGCAGGTACTGGCCTTCAGGGGTGGGGGAGCAGTGGCGCTCTGGTCATAATCCCAGGAAAGCTTCATCTGGCGTGCGTTTGTTGTTTGGAGACGCTCCCCTCGTGGCCTAGAGCGGTGGCTCTGCCGGAGATAGCGCCACTGAGATGGAACTGGAAATGGGCAAACAGTATTTGTGAGATGGAGAGCGAGGCGGCGCTGTGCTTTATGGAGCCAAAAGGCTAGATGCTGTCGCTGTTCGCCGCCGCACTAACCCGTGAAATAGAGTTCACCCTCCCAGAGATGGCAGCTTACCGCTCGTCCATGGGACATGGAGGCATTCAGATGTTTACAAAGAGAGAGCGCTGTAGTCAAATTCAATACAGGTCCACAGAGCCGTGCACACACACACACACACACACACACACACAAACACACATACATGCACGCACACTTTCCCAGATGCACGGATGCAACACATGCTTTGGTACCGCATACCCACAGTGGGACTCATTACATTATCACGTTACACTCTTTCGTCTCACCCCTTTCACTCCCTCGCCCGTTTCCTTCCCTCATCTTTCTCTTTTTCTCCCCTTTTTCAAGTGTTTACAGCACATCTGATCCCGGAATTATTCCAGGGGTTAATTGTGTCTGACGCCTACAACTCCATCCTCCATCCTCCCCCCTCATCCCGCTCCATCTTGGTATCCCCGCCCTCTCTTTCTTCCCTTTTTTCTCCATTTCACTTTCAATTACCAAACTGCCACCAGCAGGCGTGTAGAAGGGAGAATAAAACACAGGAAAATACACACAGGGCCCCTTGCATATGACGCGAGAGGGGCTTCATCCATTTATGCATGCCTCATTTAAGTGTTCCTATTGTATGTATCCCCTGGGAGGATGTATGCAGATGGACTGGTGGTGGTGGTGGTGGTGGTGGTGGTGGTGTCGTAGGAGAGCTCCATCACACACACACACACACGCACACACACAGCACAAGCATGAATGCCTATCTAGCTGATGTTTTGCTGAGGTTGGGGTCTTCCTCCTGTGCGGAGAGACATAAAGATCAGTGGCCATAACACACAGCCAAGCATACTGCAGTATACGGCTACAATCAAGCTTTTATGTGGACCCGGTACAATAAACGGGGGCGAGGACTGAGACGGCCATTCTGCATACTGTGGGTCTTCAAAAAAGAGTAAGGACAGTCAGCCATAAAGAGAGAGAGATATGTGGGACTGTGAAAAGCAGTCACAGGGAAGGATTTTAAAAGAGAGATAGTCCAGTGAACAGAATCTGTTCCTGTCCCATAACAGCGTTCTGTCTTCCTCAGAAGCCCCCAATAAAGGTGTTTTGATGGTATCTCTATTAGCATGCTTGCGTCAATTACACAGGTGATCTGGTCTATAGGGATTCCACACCATCAATGTTATTTCATCGTTGATAAATGAAGACAAACTGTAACTTTAGCTCTAAAGAGTAAGGTTTTCTTGGGCCACGTGCCATTTCAAGTAAAGGCTACACAAGAAGATTGTCTGTTATGAGGTTTCTTAGACTCTATAGAAGAGGTGGATGTCGTTATGTTGTGGAGCCTTGCAACCATGTGAATGGAAGCAACCATATTTGGACTAGAAGCGACGGGTAGATCGCATACCCTGCTTTATCGTCATTGTATTGCCATTGGTCGCGTTCTAACCAAACCATCGATTTACATCATTCTCAATGGATTTGACACAAAAGATTACGCCACAGAGCTTCACAATCATTCTTAATGTTATGCCCATGACATCGACTTCAAACAGCTGTTCCTCGGGTCTGATTCTTTTGATGGGTTGACACCTTGTCTCGCCCACCATGCAGCGAACGAGCAGCACAGCAGCAGCTGCTGCAGTCCTCCATCAGTGTCGCCGCTGGATCCGTCAGCCACGCTTCTGCTGTGTGCTCAAAACACAATCATACTTTAGTCAAGGCTAAAAATGACAACTTCAGGTTGTAATTGTGCGTGTGAAGTACGAGTGTAGACGGAATACACAACATACCCGTCGGATCAGAAGAGTTCTTTGGCCTTGTGTTAAAATAATGTAGTCATGTGAAGAAATCCAGGTATATTTCCTGTGGATTTTTTAAAATGTTGTACATTTTTAAATACATCAAGCTGGTGCACTTTGAGAGCAACGATGAGAGGCTAGACAAACAATTATGTGCTTTAGTAAACAAAGCCTTCATAAACACATTGATTGTATAGATCAATGGAGATTGCATGGCAAAAAAAAAAGAAGTCACACTCATAAAGAGCTAATTACCCCGAGGAGAGACTCCCTACTGAGAAGTATAAACATACCATATACCGTCCATTGTGAAACTGTGGCAGTGCACTCGAATGTAGGGAGTTAATGGGAAACACTAGATTAGGCATGGACGATGAAAACTGTGTCGTTTCCCTTTTTTTTGGATCAAGCAGCACAAAAGTTGTGGCATGAAGTGTGTCGGTGAATTTGCCGTCATTGCACCGCCTGCAGTGTCATTATTATGCAGATCATCATGGCCATGCTGAAACAATCGATCGTCCGGCTGCAGTGAACGCTGTATTTCTACCACGTGGCCATTGTGATGATGCTGCCATGATAAAGTTCCGATAGGCCTTTACATGCATTGAATAGTATAGTATAAAGGGAGGGAGGGGAGTAAACTTAGTAAAACATCAGTCATTAGTCACGTGGATAGTCATGTGACTAGTTTGTTAGTGTACTTAATGAAGAACAAGCTCCTTTCTGGAACATGAGTGGTTTTGTTGCCTGAATCCAACATCCTGCGGAAGTTCGGAGCTTCGGAGCGCCGATCAAGCTGCGTTATTTGGCGCATTGGAGTAAGAAAAGAACTTACCTTTCCCCCAACTACCGCTCAGTGGGTTTCTCTGATACACTCCCCCTTTTTATGCCCCTCACTACACAGAGGTACAATGACATCCCAAGGTTCCAACCGCACCCTATCCCATCAAATGTCACTTAAGTAAGGGACAAGCCCCTGATCCCTCATCGTGGCCCTGCAGTTGAGCCTCATTTGCCATCTGGTAAACCACATGGATATACCTAGATCAGCAAGAGGAGTAATTTACACCATGGTGGGGTGGGGGTGGGGGTTCCGAGGGGAAGTGGTGGAATCCAGTCAGCTCCTGTTGTATTTATACTTGCCATCTTCTGGTAGATTAAAAGCAATCAAAGAATGATTGTGGTCACGCAGGATGATCGGTAAAGGTATACGGAAGTGTCAGGGCGTCTGTCTGCGGAGGAGGGGGTAGAAGAGGAAGGTAGGGATGAGTAGCATTAGGCTGCAGCTTGTACGCGTCTGGAAATAAAAAGGCCTATTACTCATAGTGGGAAGAAGCTCCCAATTAAACAAGATTAAACCTACCAGATTACTGCTGGTGAGGAAGCCGAGATTCCAACATTAACAGCTGACAAGCCTCTCAGCTCAGCTCTCCTCATTACTGCAACTAAAAAAAACACAACAAAAAGGCTTCATGTGTTCCCGACCAGCGAGCACGCAACCGTCTACAACTATCCATCCCCGAGCTAGCGGCCAACAACTTCCTTCCTGCCTCCGCCATTTTTTTAGCGCGTGACGTGATGGATTTTTTTTATCTTTGCATCCATGTCACCCTTTTTACAGCTTCGTACATTTGCTTGAATCAACACAAATTGGAAGTAAAGCATTGTGCTCTTTGTGATTATTTATGCATGGTTTTGTTGCTTGTGACGGGGGTGTTTTTTTTTTCCTCCTCGTCTCTTATTTTGGAGGCTTTACAGTTGGTCGTTTTTCATTTTTACGTCCTTCCCATCAACAGTCTCCCTCCGCTATTTTTCTGTTTTTTTTTTATTTTTTATTACGGTTTCTATCTCCAATACATGGATCGCCTCCCTCCTTTTTGATTTTCATATTTCCATTCATTGTTTTTATTTCTTGTCCTATCCACATCCTATATGCTCTTCCTGTTTCTCCATATTTTTTAAGTGGAGTTCACTTTCTTTCTTGCGTTTCTTCGCCTCACACCTTTTCCGTCTTCCCGTTCCTGCTGCTGATAGCCTCACGGCCGCGCTCGCCCGCTATTCATCAGTGCCTGTGTGTTTAACAGGCCCATCTCCTTTGTGCGCTGGCATTTGGGAGCTCTCATTAACATTTGCTACATGTGGTTTAGTAAAGGTGGTGCTGAGATACGTCTGTGCGCTGCAGCCATTCATCTCGCCCCCACCTGGACAGCTTGGTTCGCAAACACCCGCCGTGAGAACTGCAGTGAAGACGTGAGGAAGTGAGGAGATGAGGCTGTGTGGGGGGTTTGATTCCTGGCTTTCAGATAAGAGAAAAAGAAGAGGTGTTCACGACCCGCTGACCCTCCGGGGGCACACTCTCTTTTCCAGCACTCATCTTTTATAGTTGCATGTAAAAAACATTATCTACATTGACAGAACCCCTCTGTTTGATCATTTCACAAGAGATGCACCACTTGTTTCCTACTTGGAGGGCAGACTTCACCGGTGTCGGCATAACCAAAACCAACTGCGTGATATGTGTCACGTTAGAAAATGAGCAACACTTTGTGTGTAACGCAAGTGGCCGGTTTAATATCTAATAATCTGTCTCCCACACAAACACACTCGGTACAAATGGCAGTGAGAAGAGGAGGTGATTATTTTACTCCTTGGTCCACTTTCCTCAAAAGCAGAATCAATTTCCTCTCTGGCTGTAGTGGCTCTCTCTCTCTCTCTCACACACACACACACACACACACACACACACACACACACACCTACCAACAGCCACTTCAACCTGCTCCATTCCTTCTCACCTGCTTCCCGTCCTTCCCGCCCCTCCTCCGCCACCGAGTTACCACTCGTCTCCACAACAACCCCAGTTTTTTTTCACGTGTGTTGTACTCTGACTTCCCCCTCTCTCTCCCCCTCTCTCCCCCTCTCCCTCCCTCCATGTCTTCCTTTCTGGCTCAGTGTGATGGGACACAGGAGGCTGCTGTAATTTGATTGGAGGTATTAAAGTTGATTTGATTAAGCGTGGGCCAAATTACTGGCTGTTTAATGGAATCAGGCCCAGTCACCTGCCAGGGGCCCCTAGTCGAGGTGCTGTCCTGCCGTGCACACACACACACACACACACACACACACACACACACTGCAAACTACAGATTCATTGACACACTTTTAAAGCAATCCCTTTCCTCCAGCCGTGGCGGTTGAACACGAGGGGGGGGGGGGTTGCAACGCTGTAAACGTCGGCGGGTCATGACATCACATCCCTCCGCTCAGTGATATCTGGCATAATTTCCTGCGGCCATGGCAGTCAATTAGAGTAACTGTGTTTAATTCCTCCAAACCTTACCGTCCTAAACCTGTTATTTATCCTCCCTCGATTCATTAGAGGCAGCAGCAGCAGCAACAACGGGCGAGGAGGCGCTTTTAATTACGCTGATGACAGATGAGCTTTTTACAGAGTGCAGACACCGTGGTAACTAGTGTTAGACCACTGCATCCAGCTGATATTAGATTTCTGTCACAAATCAGATTTGGGCCGAGCACTTTATTAATTATTTATCTCCAGCTGCTGCGGCATGTCGCCGGGATTGTTTTATACCTCGTTGCAAAATGTGCTTTATCCTACTCTTTTAAACTCTGATTGTAGAAAGTGAACGCAGAAGTGCCTTGAACGTGCATTTTCTCTGCTGGCCATCAGGGGGCGACTCCTCTGGTTGCATGGAAGTCTTTGAGAAAATGACCCTACTTGATGTATTATCTCATTGTAAACATGAGTTTATGGTCTCAATCTCTAGTTTCAAGTCTTCTTCAATCCCGCATGATGTTCATTTAGTACATTATGGTCCATTTAGAGTCCACCAGACCAGAAAGCAGGGGATGCTTTAGGGGGCGGGGCTACCTGGTGATTGACAGGTCACTACCACGCTACCAATGCAGTTAGCTGAGAGGACTTTAACACTTAGCTGCAAATATGAACTTAAACCACAGAAGCTAACTTTGTTAGCAGCTTCACACCAGAATCCCAATGGATCCGGATCCAGTAGGGCTGCTGATTGCGTTTCCGCTCTGCTGCTTGTGTTGTTATATACTATATATAATATACAAATATTTGCAGGGGTTTTATATTTTATATTTGCCAAAGCAAGAACAGCCATTGAATCTAGATGCTGTTTTTTTCTGTAAAACAATAGATATGTGAAAACAAAAGTTCTTTCTTCTATATATTTGCTATGAATCCAGTGAAAATCTGCAGCATTATATCCGTCTGTGTGCGTTAGGGAGGGTCAATGCATCCGCTGTGTACATTTTGTTTTTATTTGTTAAACAAAGTGGTAATATGTCTGCTATTGCTCCGAGTCGGGGTGGGGGGGGGATGAAAAGTATATTAAACAATCTGCTGACAGCTAATTATCTGTTTGCTATTGTTTGCTGAATGAACTCATCAATTTTGTGAATGGATTCATCGCTGCTTCACACTCTCTCTGCGCTCTTCTGTCTGTTCCGCATCGAAGCACTTTTCTTTTTCTCCTCCGTTCTCCAACGCTCCGCTTCCTTCTTTTCTTTCTGCCTGATTGAGCCAAATTTCTTCTTCTTTTTCTTTTTCCTTTCTTTTTCTGCTTTTTTTCTCTTTCAAAATAAATGTTGAACAAACAAAGCATATGTCAGCCATTGTATCGCCATTCGTATAAGAATGAACATTATTCTCTCTCTCTTTGACACACCAGAAACAGTGAAAGGATTAGAGCTATAAATCAGATTAATGCCAACCATTTAAGAGATGCTCACACACACACACACACACACACACACACACACACACACACACACACACACACACACACAGTTGCCACCATCCTGTGCTTGCTGCATGCATTTTTAATCAGAATAGGCCTCCACCATTATACCCCGACACCCCCACCCAGCCAATAGTGGGACTTACACCAACATTTGCTGCTTTTAAGAAACGTTGAATTTTTTTCCATCTTTGGTTTTCTTCAGTTACGACTGTGCGTGTGTGTGCGGCGTGTGTGTGTGTGCGTGTGTGTGTGTGTGTGTGCGTGTGTGTGTGTGTGTAGATACGGTATATCTGATGACAGTGCAGCAGCTGCACCAGATGTTAATGTGATTCCATATTCCATCGTGTCGATCTCCGTCAGCCGACTGAGGCTGTCGCCGTGGTCACCGAGGCTGCCGGATGAAATACCGTCTCCCTTTAATAACGCTTTTTTAAATATATATATATATATATATAATGTCATGCTGCCGTGAGTGAAGATGTGTCATCAGCAGTAATCAGATGCTCTCTGATAGGCGACGCCGTGTGGATTTCCATCCAGACAAGAAAGAAACATGTTGGGTCAGCCAACAGCAGTTTTGCTCTTTTTGCCGGTCTGTTGTGAATAAATCTCCTTCCATCTCAGATGAGCAATGCGGAATATAGTTGGTCACATAAACCCTAAATAAAATGAATAATGATACAGTATGGAGAACTGATCAAATGCTGGATGAATAAATAAGTAAAGGGGAGCGTGAGAAGAACATGTCAGAGTCGGTTAATGCAGCTGACGAGACAAGACCTTTCTAAAGCGTTTTCATCTCAAATATGTTATGGGACCTGGACTTAATGAATACATATTAATCATCATTTGTCAATAAATTGACTGTCAGATAATGAATCAACAGTGTTTAAAATGAAAAGTCAAATGCATAGTTTGTTAGGCAAACTTCCTCCTCCTGAAATGTGAGGATTATTGTGTGTGTGTGTGTGTGTGTGTGTGTGTGTGTGTGTCATTTTACAAATATTTTATTTATTAAACTTCACGTAGAGTTAGCCATCACGTTGCCCCCCCAGCGTACCAGTGCAACTGTGTTGCCCACACTTCTGTCTGGATTTACCCTCCTGGATGTTTTACAGCAGCCACACACACACACACACACACACACACACACACACACACACACACATTGAGCAGTGTTCACATGAATCAATGGTACATTCAAACATTCTCTCTCTCTTTATGGTTTGGTTTCATATGTTAAAGTGAGTCCTTGATGGCTAAACTTTCATTTTTTTCCTCCCCCTCTTTGTTCTCTGCTTCTCTAACAGGGCAGCACAAAAGTCCCTTATCTCCGACCAGTTGGCTGTACATGGAGACCCCCAGCTGGGCAGGTCAGTGTGTGTGGGCACGTGTGTGTGTGTGTGTGTGTGTGTGTCTGTGTGTGAGACAGAGAGAGAGAGAGAGACAGGACCACATCTGTGTGTTCCCACATCCAGTTGGTTTACTGCGACATGTGCTCAGACATCTACAGCACAGTTACCCAGGTGTGTGTGTGTGTGTGTGTGTGTGTGCGTGTGTGTGTGTTCGGCAGGCTGTCTTTGTGAGTGTGTGCACAGAGGGAGAATGTGCTGACTGCAGTGCTTTGGTTCTGGGCATGCCCATTAGAAGTGGCTATAAATCCTGAGCGCAGTGCTCTCACTGTGTCAGCAGTCCAGCCAATGAATGGATATTAAACGCCACAAAAAAGCCTCTTTAATTCTGCCTGCCTCTGCCACGCCGCTGCACACTCTCTCCCTCCTTCTATCTATCTATCTATCTATCTATCTATCTATCTATCTATCTATCTATCTATCTATCTATCTATCTATCTATCTATCTATCTATCTATCTATCTATCTATCTATCTATTTTTTTCTCTCTCTTCTTTTCTGTAATAATGAAATAAAAGGAAGAAAAGGGGGTCCATCAGGTCTGCTGGGGTGAAAACATCCACGGTATCTATTATTTAGCAGTAGCGTCGATGGAATATTATTTACAGCTTGTCGTTTTGGCTTTATAGATATATATTTTTATATATATCTGACGCGGAGGCCCGTACATGCTCCCTCTCACCGTGTTTGTATCGTAGATCAGAAGAAGGCTGGATGGAGGAAGGCTGCGAGTTTGTTGAAAGGGAGGGAGGATGAGACGATAACTTTGCAGATGAAGACGTAGAAGCAGCTGTTAATCACGCCGAGACGTTTGGCGAGCCCAGATAACTGAACTCTCGTCCGCCGTGGAAACGCCAACCATTTGGCTGAGACCTTAAACCACAAAGTGTTTTTTTTTTTTTGCCCGTTATGTTTCCCAGTTTCCGCTGCGTGCATGGTGTGTTTTTAGTGCGGGCTCGTAAACGGCGGGCTGTAAACGCTCCGTCCTAATGTTACCCTGCACGCTCCCCGCCAACTCCGCCGCTTCGCCTTCCGAATCCTCCGTCGCGGGGCTTGATCATAAAAAATGTATTATTATTTCGATTAAATTTTGAGGTTCTGAAGCGTGACCCCGGCTGGTAGGTGTGGCCATCTGTCCTGCCGGAACATCAATACCAATCTAATAGCAGGAGGAAAGATCAATCACAACCAGCTTAGATATGTGGAAATATACACAGTCGGCGTGGCCCCTCTGCAGCCTCTGCACCACTTCACCACTTTTTTTTTTTAGCTTGACCCACACAGACAAAAAGGGATGAGGTTTAGGAAGCTGTATTGGTGGCTATAACATGCATGTATACATAAAATTATGATTATTAGACGAGAACATCTTAGGGGAAACACCACTTCTGAGATGAAATCAGTTTAATCAACGTATGCCGAGAAGAAGTGACAGGAATTTATAATACACATAATAAGACACACACACCCTCTTCATAATATCAATTACAGCCTGGCCTGGTTTAGCTTCTATCAGTGTTCGTCAACAGGCCTCCGGGCCCCAATCAAGGCTCTGCAGCACAATCACACTGACGTGGCAGCTAATTGGAAAGTTGCGCGAGGATCATTGTTGGAGAGAGTTGCGAGTCCTTTGAAGCTCCGCGCTGAGATGTGTGTTGGCGATACGGTGCGGGAGCTTGATGCGTGCCGACACACGGGGCCCATACTGGTCCTGATTCAAGGGGACGCCCAGTCATCCCCCATTGTTGTTTTTATACAGCCAGGGTTTGGAGACATTATTTGTCCACCAATTATGATGCTTTTTTAATGGCTGTTTCTTTTGTTTGACTCGTTCATGGGCCCACAAATAATCCCCCCACCCTTTGGCAGCCACGGTTTACACCCTTGGAGGCTGGAATCTGGCATGGAGGTCAAGTGTATGGGTGTGAAGGTCTGCGTTAGTGTCAATGCCAATTGGCAATGAAAGTTGCTCTATAACAAAAAGGCATATAACTTCTTAACAGATTCATGCACCATGGACAAACTCGTAAAGCATCGTCCTCGACAGTTGTGGGAGGCATCGCTGGACTCGGCAGAGAGAGAGGGACTGTTTGCTTCACCCAAAGTGTTGTGAGTCTTTAGGGGGGCATCAAAACAAACCCCTACGGACAGGGTTGAATCAAGTCCAGTCCTGGTGGCGAATACCAATGGAGCTCCTCCTGGTCCCTCCTCCACAGAGGAGCAGATACCGGTCCTGCTGCTGGGTTGATGTCTAGCTCTCCTCGTGTAGGCATTAAATATTGATCAGAAACCGTTGTCACTGTATTTTCTAGGTCCAAAGGTTAATTCACACACTAAATAGCAAACAGCTCTTTTTCTCTGTGTTCTCATCCTCCCCCGGATGATTAACAGTGTACTCCTTCTATCTAAAAAAAAAAAAAACCTTTGTTCGGTGGCAAGTTCCTCTCACAGCCTGTAAAGCTTCACAGAACTCGTCTCCTCAAAAAATATACAATTACGTTGAGGGTCTTCTGCTGCCCGGAGGTTAATGGAAGCGCTTGTTGTTCCTCGAGTTGGGAAATTAATCTCACTCTTACACTATTATTTCACATTGCCACGTGTTTGGGGCAGATGGGGCAGTTCTTTACAGGGAGGTTGTTCCCTCAGCATCCTTGGCCCTTTTTAAAATCCGTCTGTGGGTAGTACTTGTTGCCTTCGTTCGTTGGGTTTGTTGGGATGAGGTTTTTTGGGGGTATTATTGGGGTTTCTGAGAAACGATGGCATGGTACCGTTGGACGTACATAGTCACGCTCCCTCGTACAGGATTTGCTGCTCAAAAGTATGTGGACAAAGACAAGATCCAGCCATTCAGCACGATGAGTATTGGCCGATCTCCGGACACACGGACTAATCCAAAGGGTACCTGCGATACTGATTGCTCCGGGGCTGATTGATCCGCGCTGATTGGTGAAATTTAACCCCATAGTCATTATCAGTTAATGCTGGTGAAGCTGTGAGAGTTTTGTTGCCTCCTCATTAAAAATTGAAAAGCTCAGCCTTAATGGTGATAGCACAAAGCAACCGGCGAGGCTGTTAAAGCCACCGTTACATTATTAACACAGATAAACACGAGCATCTGCGGCTAAAGAGGAAATATCTCCGTGGCGATGACACGCAAACACACACACACAAACACACACACACAGATATGTACAAATACCTTCGGTTCAGATGCATTTGCATACACTCATCAGGCACAAAGAGGCGAAAAAGCCTCGTCGGACACAAACTGTGATCATTGCGGATTAACAGTGACACAAACACACGGGCCGAGAGTGCTCAGGAGTGTAAATGATGGAGGCTCTCTTTGTATTTGTTAAAGTGATGTCCAGTGTCTCCGAGCTGCTTTTAACACTCCCAGAAAGGCCATTACAATTAAAGGAGCGCTGGCCAGAGCGGGGGGAAATGGAGAAGAGTGTGATGAGAGTAAAAGAGGGATGTCAGCACAAAGAGTGGCAGAGATGCTTTTAGCCTCTCTCTGCAGGAGTAATGTCCAATTACTGCTCCGTTTGAGGCCGCCGCCTCACACTGTCATCAGCACACAAGCACCAGGTTATGGCCCTCTGCAATGGGCCGATTGTCAGCTACCATGGATCACAATCAGCCGGCGAGTCCTTTGGGCCATCCCGGAGAAGACGGGCATTTTCACATTGAATATTCATGTTGTTTTACCGGTTATAATAGGCCAGAGAGCCCTCCACGCCCTCGACAGCACGGCCCGGTGTTGTTTTTCAGCATCTAATATCTTTGTGAACGGTTTGCTTGAGCTCAGCTCGGTATTTGTCTCTCCTGAGTTTTACGGGCGTTAAAAGAAAAGGAATGAATAAATAGCGTGGAGATGTGTTGGTTTCATCTCCTCTGACTCTGACCAGCAGGTGGTACCAGATATTTAACTTTCTTGTCTTTGGCTTTTT